>JANAVB010034282.1:0-90890 GCA_029216955.1 Iris pallida
TAAACACTAAACACTAGTGGTGCAATACGATTTTCTGACTGGACACCTAGCCAAATGGTGACTTTAGCATAGACCAATGTGAGGTGACACAATACTCTAACTAATTTCTAGGACCTTTACATAGTGCGAGGTGAGGTCCAAAATGTCTATAACTCAAAACAACACAAAACATTGAAAGTCGTAATTATTCAATAAATAAATCAAACTGTACACTATGTTTCAACAATTTTTGAGATAGACAAAAGCTCAATTTTATATAAAATAAAGTACCAAAATGATCCTTATTAATTATAGAAATTTATAATAATTCTTCTGGAATTTATAAACCCTCATAAATATTTATTAAAAATCAGCAAACATATATTACTGAAAATGAGTTCTGTTTTCCTATTTTTCTAAAATACCAAAATTACTTATTAAATACTGGAAAATTTTAGTAAATTGTCTAAATTAGTATAGTATTTAGATACAATTCTTTCCAAATTTTTACAACAATTAAAAATATATATATAAATTCAAAAACAGTAAGCAATAGTTTCTGGAAATTAATTAATTAATTATTTACTATTTTGTCCATGTATTCGAAATTGAACCGAAGTCCAGATACAGGACCCAGAGCCATAAATCAAGTCATGACTTGTACAGACTCTGAATGCATTAGGCACAATTGGGCCCAAAAACCCTTGCTAGGTTTGGACATCAATTGGTCATAACAGATAAAATACAGGAATTTAAATAATATATTTTAAAGTGGTAAAATTGCAAGTCCTAAAATATACAATAAAATAACTTGTGAAATTTTACATAATAATTTTTAGCACTAAAATTACATTTGAAAATATATACATATTTATACAACAATTACTATTATATATATACACAAATATATAGATATTTATATACATATATAATGGATATATATATATATATATATATATATATATATATATATATATATATATATATATATATATATATATTTTTTTTTTTTTTTTTTTATTTTTTTTTTTTTATTTTTTTATATATATATATATATATATATAATAAATATACATATATATACTAAATATAAAATATACATATATATATATACACAAATACAGTATATATATACATATATAACAGTATACATAATAATATATATAAATACATATACATGTATATACATAAATATATAAATACATATATATATAAATAATAAAAGAAAAACAAAAAATAAAACAAAACAACAAACCAAAGGGGGGCTCGAACTCGGCTGGGGGGGGGTCGGGTTTGAGCGCGCTCCGGCTGGTCAGGGGGTCAGCCCGAGTCATGTGTTAGGGAATAGGTTAGAGTTAATTTTAAGTTAGATTTAGGTTAATAGGTTTAAACCCGATAGCACGAATCTAAACCCGCTAACCCAATATCACTAAATAGCAGTTCGGCTCGTGTCCAGACTGTTCAGGACACGAGCAAATGGAATCTGACCCAGTGTCATGTGTCCGCGCCTAGCATGACACGCACGACACTGTAAACGCGTGTCTACCCCTATGGTTAGGCTCTCCGTGTCCAGGCGAACGTCATGCGTGAGTTTGGGACACGCACGACACAAAATTGGGGTTGTTACCTTCGTGTCCGACGAGCTAGGTGTCGTAAAGGGGGCTGGACGGCGGCTGGGGCATCGTGGACGTGGCGCTGGGGCGGCGCTGCACTTGTCTCGACAGGGCGGACTCGGTGGTGGTAGTCGGAGGTGGTGGTGGTTGCTGTGGGGGTGGCGCTAGGGGGGTGGATGGAGTTAGGGTTACGACGAAGAAGCAGTGGGGAAGACGGTGGTCGTGGTGGTCGAAAACGAAGTAGGGTTAGGATTGAGGCCTAGGGGTTATTTATAGGCCTGAGAGGTCGGTGTTTAGGGTTTAGGTCGGCTGTGCGGTGGCAGTCGCCGGTCGTGGTCGTCGGGGGCAGTTGGCCCGAACGTGGGGGAGGGGAGGGGGGTAATGACGGTTTAGCAGTTAGGTCCCTAGAATTTAGGAAATAACAGTTTGGTCCTCCCCATTAACTAATGCAAAATTACATTTGCAAAAACTCCTCCGCTCGGTTTATATGCAAAAATAAATTTGCATAGAACATTTTGGAAATTGTAAATCATAATTAAACAATCTAAATAATTGTAAAAGTCAATTAAAACATTTTATAAAATTACAAACTTATATTTTTTGTAATTAAAACTTATTTAAAATTATTTAAAAATTCTAGAAAATTCCCAATAATTATAATAAATTATTTTAAAGCTAAATAGGTCATTAACATCTAATTAACACTAATTAAACCAATTTTTGAAAATAGAGGCTGACAGGTATACATCTCATTTTCTCTCTAATTTTACTCTATTTGTTCAATTTGACCCTCAAGAATTCACCCATGGACTAGGATTACCCATAGGAGAAAAATTTGGCTCTATTGACTCTCTATGTAAAAGTTATATGGTTTTTTATGCTAATTTTAGGGGAATTCTGAGGTTGGTACACCAAGTGTTTATTATTTGGATATCTAGATCTATTTAGATTAGAATTGCTTGTGTGTGTCTAGATCCGTGTCCATAATTGGATATGAGTGGGTCGTACCATGATTCAGTAGGACACAGAGTCATTTTGGACGTTTTTTCTCTGATAGTTGTGGCACACATGTCCAATTTCACATAAAACTTGACACTAGCAATATTATGCTCTAATTATGTCCATATATGTATTTTAGACTTTCTCAAGTGATTTGGTAGGATTCAGATAAGGTTTGGTATAGGTATCTTGGATGTATCACAAGCATACACACCAATTGTTTGTATTTGGAATAATGTCTACGAGAACAAATTTTTTTCCAAGAAAGCTAGTTTATAATTGAGAAAGAAAATTTTTGATTCTGGGGATGTACAACTGTAGGAATCAGGTGAGAAGACAATCACTTTATCCCTTAGACGATGTGATATTGGAGAAGAAATACCTTGAAACTTGTTGCCGTAGAGACGAGAGTTCTGGCTTCAGAGTCTATGATCTTCATTGTTGTTTTGAAGAATAATTCTGAACTATATTTATAGAGTTCTGAAATAACTGTTAAGTAGTTATTCTGATTGGCGCATGGTATTGATTAGCGCACCATCATATAGGAACGAATGGTAAAGCGTAATACTCTGGGGGGTGATAGAGTAGGTAGCAAAATTTAGCTAATTAAAAATGTTAACAACACGATCACAGAGAATATATATATATATATATATATCACAGGTATGTAAAAGTAAAAGCAGATATCAGAAGGTAAACGCAAAGACGACGATGTATACTGGTTTCCATCTTGTGAGGAGTACTATTCCAGTCGAAAGAACTCTGGCTTCCAATTGAATCCACTATTGAAAAATATCTAAAGTTTTTATATGAAATTCTTGCAACTTCTGCAACACGAGCTTTGATATGAAGTACTAGACCAATTTCAATTGTGAAGTGTCTTTCTTCAATCAAGCCACTGATTACAATCTCTCTGAAAACTTCTAGACAACACTGGCAAATTGACTAGATGATTGTAACTGGCTTGGGATTTGAAAATGAATGTTTTTAGAACACTTTGGAAGACGTTTAAGCATAGAGAGAAGAGATGAGAAAGTAAATTAGTGAGTTGAAATGATTGAAATCCTTCTCTATTTATAGGTTTTTCAAAGTCAGAATTCTGACAGAATTCATGCAGAATTCGGACAGAACTCTTTGAGAGAATCTTGGCAAATAATCATTGCATCCGAAACTGCAAGAGGACCAAGTTCAAATTCCAATGGACACTAGCCGAATTCGGGCCGAACTCTGGCCGAATTCTGGCCAAATTCTTCTAGGGCCTAATTTGAATTTTGGTTCATTTTGTAAAACATATTATGGTTTGTAGTTAGGAGCTTTTGCAAAACTTGGCTATTTTTAAAACATAGGATATTTTTGAAAATGTTTTTGTGTAGCCTATTTGCCAGTACAACTTCTTGTACAATGTATTCCTAGATTTACTAAATGTAAAAATTATATTGCATATTGAAATACAGACTCATACGGCAAACACAGCTTCAATCTTGAACAGATAGGTAGCAAATAGGTAGCCGTTGTCCAAGTAGTCCAAGTGTAACGCCCCAGTCCCTAAATACTTGGGACTAGATACGTATCATGCCAGCTGTATACATACGAGTAAATATACGACTCGTATATATACATAAGCTGTAAAATGTAGAGAACCAAGACATGCTAAATCTCATCCACAATTATATAATAAAATAAAGATAGAATCAATTTGAACAGTTATGGTACAATCGTTGGGCGGAGACAAAGTCCACTACCAACCACCTCAAATAAAATATACAAGAAGGAATAGATGAAATAACAAGACGAGCCAAGTGTAATCCTCTTCGAAAGGATGGAGAAGATCACGGCCTTGGCTAGAATACCTGCAGAAAATATGAACGCACACCTGGAAAAAAACCAGGTCCTCAGAGGGACGTAACAAGACACATAATATCATGCCATAAACTGAATAGTAAGAGCTCAATAGAAAATATACATGCGTAAAGGTTCCTAACCATTCTATGTGATATACACTTTGAGAAGACAACGTTCTACGCAGGAGCTTAGGTGTTCAGCATAGATGGAGAGAGAGTGGTAGTAGGTAGCGCTCATAAAAGACACTATCGACCATGGAAAGAAAGTAGCTCTCATACGAGAACTATCGGCCCCGGGGAAGTAAGTAGCGCTCATACGAGACACTATCGGCCCAAATCTATGTGTGTACTGAACATGTAGCCCCTACGCTAATAACTGTCTCCCCCCTTCCCCATGATACTATACATGTGTCGACTCTACGACACTATTTAATCCTTAATAACTGCCAAGTCTTCTACATAATCTATTAACAGTTATATCCTAACGCACGGTCTGTACGTGCCAATGATCAGTCAGCACGCAAGTCCGCATTTATATGTGACTCACAACTCACACACAATTCGTGGCACATCGTGACAGTTTATGAGATGCACTAAACATACGGTGGTCCCTTAACTCTAAGATAATTGCATAAAATATAATAATTTGTATATATATATAATTTTGAAAGAACAACATAAAGAAAAAGCATGCATGATATTGAGCAAGAAATTAAACAGTAAAGGCAAGGTGTCTTGCCTGATCTGTCGCCTGGTGTGGTGCAATAATCCGACAAGTCCTGTTCGTCCAATAGCCATGGTCGATATGTGAGGGCTCGGTATTTCATAAGAAGAGAGACGTGCGATCAGTCGTGGTCAATGGTAAAAATCGAGGAGAAATTGTGAAGAACATACTCCTACTATTTTAGAAAAGTATTTCTAATACTTAAGACTAGATTTTTGTTAGTAAAATAATTTTGGTAATTACTTGAAATCCAAAAAACCGTTTTAGGCAAAATTTTGCATAAATAGAATAATAATATTTTTATTTATTTAATAAATAAAAATACTAGAATATATTTATAATTTGGAAGCTACTATATATTTTAGTCAACAAAATTTGTATAAGAAATTTAAACACTAAAAAAATGATAAACCCTATTTTTATACATATTTGTAAATATTTATACCTATATATTTCTAGTTTCTATTAAATAAGAAAAATGATATCCTTAATAATAGAAATAATAATAATAATAATAATAATAATAATAATAATAATAATAATAATAATAATAATAATAATAATAATAATAATAATAAAATGATGATACCAGTAATATTAATAATACTAATAATATTATTAATAACTACTATGGTAAGATTAATAATAATAATAATATTAATAATAATAATGCTACTTTTTTGTAAAAGAGACACACACACAAACAATAAAAAGAAAAAGAAAAAAATTAAAATTAAAATAAAAGCACAATCAAAATACCAATAAAGACCCAACAGTTCTCCCCCTAAATATAAAAGTAAAAAAAGTAAAAGTAAAAAAAACAGAAAGGAAGCCAGAGAGAAAGAATGGGGAACTCACCGGAAAAAGGGTTTCGGAGAAGCTCGGCCGGAGGGTGGGTGGCGCGGCGGCTCTGGGCGCTGCCCGCGGTGGTGCGGCACGGCGGATGGACGCGTCGGCTGCCGACGTTGAAGGAGGGTTTCGCCGGGGTGGCTCTTCACCAGAGCGCGGAGGTAGTCGGGATTGGCGACGGACGAGAGGAGGAGGCGGTGGCCGGAGGTGACCGGGCAGAGGGCTACCGAACGACGGGAAGCTACTACCAAAATTTATCGATTTAGCGACGGCCCCATCCGTCGCTAAACCGACGGTAATTACTATTAGCGACCGATAACCGACGGATTTTGGCCAAAAAAAATCCGTCGGTAATCAGCTCGTCGCTAATAACGGTCCGTCGCTACGTTGTCGTCAAACGACGGAATAGCGACGGATTGTCGATGTCACAATACGAAGCATTAGCGACGCATTTCCGATGGACTATCGTCCATTTCAACTATTAAGTACTGAACTGTGTAGACAATAGCGACGTTAAATTCCGTCGGTAACCCGTCGTAACAGCATATCAGAGCGTATCTTTCAGTCGCTCATCCGTCGGTATTCGTCGGTAACGAACGACGGATTAGCGACGGCGTGCTGACGGACTATCCGTCGATCAGTTTCTGGAAATGCTTGGCATTTCCAGCACCATGGCGACGGAAGAGTAGTCGCTAGTCCGTCGAACTATATACAATGCCGACGGATATTCCGTCGACCATCCGTCGCTACCTGGAAACATTTAAAATTCTCCAGTTAGCGACGGAAAAGCCGTCGAAAAGTAGTCGGAAACTGGTAGTAACCATCGCTAAAACGGTCACAAGTCCGTCGCTAACTGAGAATATTTTGAAAAAAAAATTACAGCGCTTTCCCTTTTCGCAAAAATATGCATAAACCAAACCAATATATAATGCACACCAATTATCCAACAATCACATAGACCAAATATATTATGCACACCAATTATCCAAGAATCACATAGACCGAATATGCACATACGAATTTAATGCACACCAATTATCCAAGAATCATATAGACCAAACCAAATAAATATAAAATAGACATCAATTATCGGGAAGAGTAACATAATATCCATCGTTATAATCCGATCATAGCACAAATATTCCAAAATTTTCACAAATATTCCAAAACGCATAGAAAAATCGACTTTGGCCTCAACAAAGACCACAAGTCAGACGATGAATCCTCACAGCCAGGGATCATAGTTACGTTGAGGCATGTACCATTCTATCAGCTACTTTGCATACGAAGGCTCAATCTGGTTGAGGTCTTCTGTAGGGACAGGAGGGTCGGTCCCGATGCTACTACTCTCTGATGGTGGCTTCTCCTTAACTTCAAGCTTGGGAGCAATCTCTTCCCTGATGGTCATCGGTTCTTCCTTGACCTCGACCTTTGGTAACACCTTCTCCTTAACAGTCACCGGCTCTTGTTTTACGACGGAGACTTCCTCCGTATCGACCTCCAAGGGTTTCTTGCCTCGACCCCTTCCTCGACTAGCAGCACCACCTCGACGAGTCCTAGGAGCCATCTTTCTGACAACAGGAGGATTATGTCAAAACAAGTAGGATTCATCGTCTGACTTGCGGTCTTTGTTGAGGCCAAAGTCGATTTATGTCAAAACCTACGGCTTCTGATTTTATCCGAAAGATTACTACATAGGAGCCACCTAGCAGTACAAGTACTTGCATTGTCTTCTGATTTTATCCGAGTTATGTCTATCAGCTGATCATACTCTTTATTGCCACTGCGAACTTCGATGATTTAAAACCTCGACGAATTTACGGGTGCCCCATATTTGAGTGCTACACCAAGACTCACCGTCTGTATAGTTCGGTTATTGGGGCTCGATGTCCCTGTGGTAAGGCGATGGATGAGGAGGGAAAAGATACATAATCACAGACGATTTGCATGTAAGGCCATTCTATTCTATGGACTGTCTGCGTTGTCTATTTTCCGAAAGCATGGGATCATAGAATCGAAGACAGTTGAGACCAAGACTGTAAACATTGGCCGCGATGAGGTTAGTGATTTATTTAACCTAATGTAGTAATCTTGTAATTTAAAGTTGGAAGAACATGCAAGTAGCCTTATAGTTTCTGCCTCGCCAGTCGAATGGCTTAATTGCCAAGTATCGAAACGAATGGCTCATAACACAACCCGAGATTCATTCTAGCATACATTAGTGAGTTCATCTTGATTCTGTTACGTCCTTCAGATACTAGATACGATAAGAACATAGATGATTCACATTAATGTATGCTAGAATGAATCTTGGCTTGTGTTCTGAGCCATCCGTTCTGATCAAGCATCTTCCTTCTCCTCTCCTCCACCATGGCTCTGAACCAATCTACTCCTCCCTCTACTTCCCTTCTTTTTATTTGACTCTCTCAGCCACATATGACATCCAGCTCAAGTGTAGAGTCGGGAGAGAAGAAGTGGGCAGAAAGAGGAGGGGGAAGCAGCACAGCTGGCGACATGACACGGAGGAAGTACAGAGGTTTTCTTCAACAGACGTAGGATAACTATAAGGATATATCTTTTTACAACATATCATCTTGTCAAAGACCCTTAATGTGACAACCATGTTACCGCGGTGTCGGAAGACTAACATGTCATAATTTTCTAAGCCGTGTGTTTTGACATAATCCTCCAAACTCTTTCCTGCTATGTAATAATGCGAGATTACTACATAGAAGGAAAGAGTTGGGAAGATTATGTGAAAACACACGGCTTAAAAACTTATGACATGTTAGTCTTCCGACACCGCGGTAACATAATATCCACATGAAGGGTCTTTGACAAGATGACATGTTGTGAAAAGATATATCCTTATAGTTCTCCTACGGCTGTTGAAGAAAACCTCTGTACTTCCTCCGGGTTATGCCACCGGCTGTGATGCTTCCCCCTCCTCTTTCTGTCCACTTCTTCTCCCCCGACTCTACACTTGAGCTGGATGTCATATGTGGCTGAGAGAGTCAAATAAAAAGAAGAGAAGTAGAGGGAGGAGCAGATTTGTTCAGAGCCATGGTAGAGAAGAGGAGAAGGAAGATGCTTGATCAGAACGGATGGCTCAGAACACAAGCCAAGATTCATTCTAGCATACATTAGTGTGAATCATCTATGTTCTGTACATATGGTGTAGTATATGTTCTTATCGAATCTAGTATCTGAAGAACGTAGCAGAATCAAGATGAACTCACTAATGTAATACTAAGACATCATCTACTACTATATAAGATATAGTGATAGGTTGTCGTATCATCATTGTCGAGGGATAAGGGTCGGAGGACAGTCAACTTTATCTAAGGCTACTTGCATAGTTTCTGCCTCGCCAGTCGAATGGCTGCAGGGACTATGTCCTGATCACCATGTCGTACCATAGACTAATGCAAATGGAGCTGGAAATATCCGTCGCTAACCGGTCACTAGTCTATCGGTAACTGAGAATTTTTTTGAAAAAAAAATTACAGCACTTTCCCTGTTCATAAAAATATGCATAAATCAAACCAATATATAATGCACACCAATTATCCAACAATCACATAGACCAAATATGCACATACGAATTTAATACACACCAATTATTCAAGAATCATATAGACCAAACCAAATTAATATAAAATAGACATCAATTATCCTGAAGAGTAACCTAATATCCGTCATTATAATTCGATTTATCTTTTCCCTCCTTTATCTACGGATACATAGTTTCTGCCTCGCTAGTCGAATGGCTGCAGGGACTATGTCCTGATCACCATGTCATACCGTAGATTAATGCAAATGGAGCTGGAGCCAAAATACAGAAACCAAAAAACAGAATCAAATCCCTGGGATAGATGGCTCAGAACACAACCCAACCGGAGAGGATACTCTGAGAGATCCATCTGAGTAGGACGTATACTCTGAGAGATCACCTTTACAAGAATGATATCAGTAGTGGGATTGAGTGCTGGAGAGGATATTATCAGAGTATACGTCCTACTCAGATGGGTCTCTCACCGTTACTATTTTTTTCTGACAGCATGGTGGATGTGCTCCGTCAACAGATTCTTGCTCCGAGCCAAAACTTTACCCCGGAGCTCAAGTGGACATTCTTCGTGTAGAGCTCGAGTGAGAGGTTCCTGACAGCATGGTGGTCTCCTTTGTTAAAGTATCCGTGCTCGTCCCACAACCAATGTGGGATGAGCACGGATACTTTGACAAAGGAGACCACCATGTTGTCAGGAACCTCTCACTCGAGCTCTACACGAAGGATGTCCACTTGAGCTCCGGGGCAAAGTTTTGGCTCGGAGCAAGAATCTGTTGACGGAGCACATCCACCTTACTGTCAGAAAAAAATAGTAACGGTGAGAGACCCATCTGAGTAGGACGTATACTCTGATAATATCCCCTCCAGCACTCAATCCCACTACTGATATCATTCTTGTAAAGGTGATCTTTCAGAGTATACGTCCTACTCAGATGGATCTCTCAGAGTATCCTCTAGTAATAGGTTGTCGTATCATCACTGTCGAGGGATGAGGGTTGGAGGACATTCAACTTTATCTACGGATACATAGTTTTCTGCCTCGCCAGTCGAATGGCTGCAGGGACTATGTCCTGATCACCATGTCGTAGTCCAATACAATCCAGAGATTGACACAGTTCTAGTTCATATATGTAGTCCAATACAAATAGTCTAATACAAAAACAACTCAATACAAATAGTCCAATACAAATAAGTACTAATAGCTAATGAGAACCACGCTGCTCACGCAAACGCTCAGTGATACGATCACGCAACCACCTCGAAAAAGCGAGATTTTTGGCATGAGGAGAGATGTCGTCCCTTACAAGGACTGCTTGAAGAGAACTCCCGGTCTCACTAGCTACCGGTGCTGGATGAATAGAACTCCCGGTCTCACTAGCAACCGGTGCCACTTCCTCCTTAACTATAGGAGGAGCCACCTCAGCATTCACTATTTTCCTGAAACGACGTGCCGCTCCTCGGGTCATGGGTGCCATCTGGTAAGATCGATAGTCACAAATAATATAATTGTAACATAAGCAAGCTAACTAAAGGAAACATCATGTAAATTTTTGAAAGCCGATAAAGTATAAAAAATTCAATTTTTTGCCAAGTGTGAGAATGGATGGCTCAGAACACAACCCAAGATTCATTCAAGCATACATTAGTGTGAATCATCTATGTTCTGTACATATGGTGTAGTATATGTTCTTATCGTATCTAGTATCTGAAGAATGTAACAGAATCAAGATGAACTCACATAATGTAATACTAAGACATCATCTACTACTATATAAGATATAGTGATAGGTTGTCGTATCAACATTGCCGAGGGATGAGGGTCGAAAGACAGTCAACTTTATCTACGGCTACATAGTTTCTGCCTCGCCAGTCGAATGGCTGCAGGGACTATGTCCTGATCACCATGTCGTACCGTAGATTAATGCAAATTGAGCTAGAACTGGAGCCAAAATACAGTACTACTTCACCATGTCGTACCATTTTACTCTCTCTCTCTCTCTCCTCCCCCCCTCCGGCGCTTTCACTCTCTCCGGCGCTCTCACACTACTAATTCCTATGTGTTTTAAGTGTAAGAACGGATGGCTCAGAACACAACCCAAAATTCATTCTAGCATACATTAGTGTGAATCAACTATATTCTGTATACATATCGTGTAGTATATGTTCTTATCGTATCTAGTATCTGAAGGATATAACAGAATCAAGATGAACTCACTTAATGTAATACTAAGACATCATCTACTACTATATAAGATATAGTGATAGGTTGTCATATCATCATTGCCGAGGGATGAGGGTCGGAAGACAGTCAACTTTATCTACGGCTACATAGTTTCTGCCTCGCCAGTCGAATGGCTGCAGGGACTATGTCCTGATCACCATGTCGTACCGTAGATTAATGCAAATGGAGCTGAAAATATCCATCGCTAACAGGTAACTAGTCCATCGCTAACTGAGATTGTCACATACATATATGTATATCACAGCTAGATGTATATATATATACATCTATACAGAAGCACACAACTGATAGAACTCGCACTGTCCTTGAGACGGTGAACATATATATACACCATGAATCCAAACCCCATATTCAAATTTACTAATCCAAACACCACCAAACTAATGGAACACCCAATATGGATAACACATTATTTAGCCAATATAAAAACTCAGATGAATTTGAGAAGCAAAGCCACCCGCCGCCCCCGACCAAAGCCCGCCGCTCCAAGCCTGCCGCCCAGTCCAGTAGTTCGGTTGCATATATATATGAAGAGTGCTTATGGCTGTGCGTCGGTTGCAAATAGCCCCGACGCCTCTGCCCCAAGCCAGCCGCCCAGCCCCCGACGCCGCCGCTCCAAGCCCATCGCCCAGACCCCAACCCAAGCCAGCCGCCCAGCCACCGACGCCCCAAGCCCACCGCCCAGCCCCCGACCCAAGCCAGCCGCCCAACCCCCGACGCCCCAACCCCAAGCCCGCCTCCCAAACCCCGACGCCCCCGCCCCAAGCCCACCGCCCAGACCCCGCCCCAAGCCAGCCGCCCAGCCCCCGACGCCCCAACCCCAAGCCCGCCTCCCAGACCCCGACGCCCCCGCCCCAAGCCCACCGCCCAGACCCCGCCCCAAGCCAGCCGCTCAGCCCCCGACGCCGCCGCGCCCAGCCCCCGACCCAAGCCAGCCGCCCAGCCACCGACGCCCCAGCCCCAAGCCCGCCTCCCAGACCCCGACGCCCCCGCCCAAAGCCCACCGCCCAGCCCCCGACCCAAGCCAGCTGCCCAGCCCCCGACGCCCCCGCCCCAAGCCAGCCGCCCAGCCCCCGATACCGTCGCCCCAAACCCACCGCCCAGCCCCCGACCCAAGCCAGACGCCCAGCCCCCGACGCCACAACCCCAAGCCCGCCTCCCAGACCCCGAGAGAGAGAGAGAGAGATCGAGAAAGAGAGAGAGAGGGGGTTACCTTCGGGAGAGAGAGAGGAGAGGATGCCGACGCCGACGACGACACCGACGCCGATCACCGAAGCCGACACCGGCGAGAGAGAGAGAGAGAGAGAGAGAGAGGAGACAGAGTAAATTTGGGGGGAATGCAAAAAGTTCCCCTCGTCGTTTCATTTAAAGTTTGGTACGTATATATAGCGATTGAATAGCGACAGAAGAAAATCCGTCGCCACGTAGTCGCCATGTTTGATACGTGCTGACTGAATATCCGTCGCTACGTAGTCGAAGATATGTCCCGCCAATTCTCTACACAATTCCTGCCAAAATAATCGACTACTTAGCGACAACTGTAGATCCGTCGCTATAATTTTGACAGTCTAGCGACGGATGTGCGACCTTTTCTCCCCCTAAAATTAAAATAAAAATGGCAAAGGCGTGTAGTCGGTAATCAATCTCTGAGCGGCCACGTAGCCGTCGCTAACATGGACGAAAAAATTCTGTCGCTAAATATCCGTCGCTAATTGAGTGTATTTTGGTAGTGAGCGGCCGATCGATGCTCAGGCGGAGGGAGGTAGCCGGTGATGAGGATCGACGGTGGAGTGGCACCGGTGGTGTAGGGAAGGATGGGGGCGCGGGACCGACAGCTCCGTCGAGCAGAGGCGGATGGCCACCCGACGGCGGATGGGCGCGATCGGCGTCGGACTGTAACGGAGAGACGCGGCGGTGAAGATGGGGCGCGGGAGGCAGACGAGCGGCGATGAAGGGGGTGTTCCGACGGGAAAGAGGCGTCGGTCTTGGCGCTCGTTTGCCGGTGCCAAATAGGCGGTGGTGTGGAGGTCGCATCTGTGGCCGGGTGCGGCGGAGCATGGGTCGGGCGCCGGCGATGGCGCTGCGTCGTCCGACGTGGAGGTCGGCCCCAGCGTCCGCGGAGAGGCGCTGCCTGCCACGGGAATAGTGGCGGATCTGGGGGAAGGCTCGGCGTCGCCGGCGGCCAGGTGAGTTTAGATTTAGGTTTTGGTTTTGTCTCCTTCTTGGATATTTTGGTGCTGTCCGTGGCGATGGAGACTGGGGGTGCCGGTTTAGCTCTGTGGTGGTGGTAGTCGGTGTTTGGGGGCGGCGCTGGAATCTGCCAGGGAGGCTCGGCGAGGATGGGAGTGGTGGTCGGTGGTGTTGTAGTTGTTGGTGAGGGTGTCATCGCGTCGGGTTGTCTGACAGGACATTGATAGCGTGGTGGTGTCCTGCGTGACACGGATACAAAGTGGTGTCCGGCATGTCGGACACGGAGACGATATTATGATGTATTTGTATTGGAAAAAAATATAGTGGATGGAAGGCACGGACACGATGCACAATGGGGTAGAAATAATGGAGGAGTACCTGCCTATTTATAGGATATGGGAATTCCCATTAGGATTAGGATTGGGATGTTTAAATCCAAAATAAATAATTTACAACTTAATTTAAAATCAATCAAATTCAAATCCAAATACAAACCCAATTTAAATCTAATTAAATTTTTAATTTAAAATCAAATGGGATAAATCAAATTTCCAATATTTAACTATTTAAATAAATCCACAAATTCAAATCAAGATTTAAATTGCCAAAAAAATATCAAAATATGTTTTTCAAAAATACTATAATAATAATTTCGAAAATACATTATTATTTATTAAAAAAATAAGCTAATTATTAATTATGGGTTATGTATGCATAATTATTTATACGAAATTATGCTTTTCTAGTATACAATGAAATATAATTTATTATTAACAAATGTTAGAAGGAAAAGGCTTAAAATAAAAAACTTGGAAATTTTGTATAATGGCAAAAATAATTATTACATATATCACTTCGAAAATAGAAAACGTTTTTCTAAAACATGTACGCTCGCACATATTTGCACTCGTCGAGCAATAAAGAAAAATAAAATCTTGCGCGTGACGTACAATACGTTTTTGAGACGTACAAATACAAGAAAATTAATCGGTACCAATTTTATATATAAAAAAATCAGTAGAAATTTAGGGGTTTTACATCATACCCAACTTAAAAGAATTTTATCCTCGAAATTTAGGAATAGGTAGGGTACTGTAGGTCCTAAAAAATCAAGTTGCATCAATCAACAAAGTCAAAAATTCAAGATATTCATCAGTTTGATGAGTTGCGCAGACAACAGTTTGTGCAGACATCACTTTGCGCAGGCTGGTTTGCGCATGTTCCCAACTGCGCAGGCTGACGTGGCAGAAGTCATCATTGACTGAATCAAATCAGATCTTCCTGACAGCTGACAATACGAATAACGAGGAGGCTGTTCGTTTTTGACGCCGCACAGTGCTCGAGGGCGGCTGACAGGTGGCAGCGCAATCCGTGTTTGTGCAAACCACTCATGCGCAATCCCTGTTTGCGTAAACCATTTCTGTGCTGTTTATTTTGCATATTCTACCAATATAACTGACCAATTACGTGGCATTCATGCCATCAATTGCTCATTACGTGGCAACTGTCTATGCACGATCATGCGCATTTCAATCAAATGATGCTATGTGTCCCAGATAGTTGGCCCACGATCCAATAACTGCTTGCGCAATCCAGTGCTGCGCAAACCAGTTGCTGCGCAAATCAGCTTGCGCAGTCCAAAATAACTGAAAGTTAGTTATTTTCAGAACTCTATAAATAGAGTTTCAAGTCTTCATTTCAAGGGGATCAAGAACAGAGATCAGAAATCAGAGAGTTCAGGAGTTCTTGCCAAAGTGCTGCTGCATTCTTCCGAGACTTTTGTCTTCAACTTCAGAGGCTTTTGCCTTCAGTTTCCAGAGTTGTTTTCAACTTCAAAGGCTTCGTCTTCACAATTCACATCGTCTAAGGGATAAAGCAATCGTCATCAAGATTGGATTCCTATAGTTGTAATTTTCCCAGAATTCTTGTAATCTTTATTACAGTTTGTATCAATAAAGTTTTATACTTTTATTTTTGCAAACAAAATGGCGACTCTGCTGGGGACAACTTTCTCCTCCGACGAGGAAGTAGCAACTCAATGTGACGTAGCGTCTATCGGGAAGACGCAGAAGACGCTGGTTGTTAAGGTCAACCAGACAGCCTACGAGGCGATGCTCAACTCCAAAACCACTCCACGTACTATAACCACTTCTGCTAAGAGCAAAGTGCGCTCAGTTTGGGTCTCCAAGTCTGCACAATCTGGCAGTTTTGCCCCCAAGGATGCTGTACCAATTGCTGCACAATCTGCTAGTCAGACTGCTGCACAAACTGCTGTGCCAACTGTTGCACAGTCTGTCTCAGCAACTGATGCACAATCTGTTACAGTCAAGGCTGCACAATCTGTTACAACTGTTGCACAGGCTACTTCATATGCTGCCTTGTCGAAGCAGAAGACTCCTATGACTCTGGCGCAATTGACAGTAGCTTTTCCTGCGCAAAATAGCACTCTTGTAACTAAGGTGCATCCCAAGCACTCTAAGACAAGAACTCCTGATGCACTTCCTACCAAAGCTTCTAATGCACAAATGACTAGTGCACCTTCCACTCATGCGCAAACCAAGTCTGCGCAATCCAAGAAAAACAGCCTTTTTGCTAAATTTCCTTCTTCTCACAATAAAAGAAGAGATTCTACTCCTCTTCCCAAACACCCTATTGCCTCTGCGCAATCCACTGAGGGTAGTCCTTTGACTATTCCTCCTTCTCTTCAAAGCAAAGGAAAAGGTCCATTGGTCTTTTCTTAAACTTCCTCGTCTCATGACTTGGAAGATAACAGAGGGAAACGCTCTTTAGCTAACCCTTCATCTCAAAACAAAGGAAAAGGCCCTTTAGTCTTTTCTCAGTCTTCTTCAGTCTTTACTGAAGAAGATCCATCTCAATGTGTCTCGGCTCCAATCAATTCAAGAACTCTGGCAAACAAAGATTCTTCTTTCCTTTATAACAAGAGTACTTGTACTAATCAAAGAGGTATTCTGTCTACTCCGATAGCAGAATTCTAGGACCTCCCGACTCTCCAAATTTGTCGTTCCAGATAGGGAAAACTGTTAGTGTCTCAAACAGAAACTCCTGGGGGTGAATTTGCTGACCTCAGAACTTATCTTAATCGACCCACTTCGGTAAAACGCAAACAGCCAATGCCGAATGTTAAACATCATCAGAAACAAATCTCCAAAGTCAGAAATCCCGATACTTATGCCAATGAAGTGAGTACTTCCCTGTATACTCAAGGGACTAAACATTTGAAGAATCGGAATCATGTTCCAAATGTTATCAAAGAACAGATCCCTCGGAACTTTCCTCGTCCTGTTGTAGATCTTCGAGAACATCTAAGACAAAAATAGGATAATGTCTCAATATCTCCATCTCAACCATCTGATCATTACTGTAATCATAAAGTCATCATCCAATGCTATTGTCAAACGACAAAACTATCTGTCTTCGATCGTTTAACTTTTGCTAAATCTGAACCTATGTCAGAAGAAGACGAAGTTTTGTATGCTTCTGTTAACATGACTTCCCGAGACATTGTGGGTAAAAGATGCTCTAAGCATGGTAGACTCCGTAAGCCAAGCCAACGGTATTTAGAATTACTTCAAGAATCTTCTGAAGGAGTATTTCAACATACCCGTTCCCGAAGCCGAGATACAATCGGTCAAAGAAATCTTCCTCAAAATCCTTCAAATCATCTCCCTGTTTCCCAGTCAGGAGATGATTCGTTTTCTGATTATGATGCATACAGTAAGAGTTCTGAACAAATAGTATCTTCCACTGTGCCAAGAGAAGTGACGACTTATGTTGTCACCGATGATCCAGATGCTTCAACCTCCGTAAATCAGGAACAACGAATTGCTGCACTCGAAGACAAATTAAAAACTATGGCTGAGATGGTTGCTAGTATGCATTCCATCATTGTAGCACAGCATGTTACACCACCAACTGCACCTATTACTAGTCCAGAGATCATAGCGTCTTCAATACCTGCCAATACTGGGCTGGGGGTAGTGTCTCCTCAAATACCTCCTGTACAAGTACAAGTACAAACTACGCCTAGTCATTCAGGAGCTGGGGGTAGTGCTTACAACGCTGTTCCTCCTCCTATCACTACAACTCAACCTGCTCCTTCTTCTTCATCAGAAGACGCCAATGAAGCTGTCAAACTCTTACGAACCCAATTTGAAGCATTTAAAGAGAAAGACAATCTACAAAGGTTGGGGATTAAACAGCCCTATCCGGTAGAATGGAAGGACATCCCGTTTCCCCCAAAGTATAAAATCCCTACAATTTCTCTGTTCGATGGCAGTACTTCCCCGAGTCAATTCATCAATCATTTTGAGGTAATGACTGTTCAACTTCAGCCAAATGATGCTCTTCTTACCAGAGTGTTCGTCGGTTGTTTAGCCGGCGTAGCATACGACTGGTACAGAAGTTTGCCCGATGGTTGCATCACATCCTTTTCAGGTCTTAAACAAATCTTTCTGGAACGGTTCTATGAAGGATTAAATGATATACTATGTCAGCTCTCAACAAAATCAAACAAAAACATAATAAAACTGCTGAGAGCTTTATTGGACGGTTCCGCCGTGAAGCTTTGAAAATGCCTCCAGGGACTCCAGCTGCTGTCACTATTAATACTTGTAAGGCAAATCTTTTGCCTATTATCAGTATGTGGACGGGATCAACCCAATTCCAAGATTGGCCCTCATTCATCGTCAACGCCAAAGCTGCTGAAGTAAGTGCCGACAAGTTCAAACAATTAGGGGTACAAATATCTAACCCTGATCGCGATGAGCATCAGAATTCAGGTGGTGGCAATCGTCAGAACAATCGCAAAGCGAAAGAGACTTTGAACATTAACTTGAACAAAAATAAAGAATCTTTGGCTGTCAATGTAGCCCCACCTACATCTACTCCTACTCCTTCTGCACCTCCACCGAGGGAACTTCGTCCAAAGGTGGAATATTCCTTTGACGGAAATGACACTGCAAGTATCTTTGAGTGTTTACTCAAAAGCAATAAAATTCAACTCCCTGATCCAAAGAAACCTGATGAAGTCAATAAAACTGATCATCCCAAGTATTGTGTCTATCACCGATTCATTGGACATCCTACTCGAGCATGTTATGTGCTCAAAGGTAAGATTCAAGAGCTTGTCAATGCATGTGTAGTCACTTTGCAACAAGATGAGAAGACTGTTACGGTAAATATGGTTTCAGTCCAATTTGGAGATTTCCCTCCGCAGATAATACAGCATGGTGTCATTTCGATTCCTAAAGCAACCCTTGAGATTGAGAATCTCCCGCTTCCATCCAATGAAGGTCTTATTCCCTTGTCTCTTGACAATGGTGAAATTATGTGGATCCATCCTGATCTTGCTCCAGAATTTGAGATATCTTCCAAGAAGAAAACTCGTTCTAAAGGCAAAACCAAAATCTGCAACATGGTATCTTTTGATCCCATTGTTGACGAAGAGATTCTGTTAGGCACCAGATCAGGAAAAGCTTATTTGAAAGATCATTCTGAAAGTCAAAGGGATCCTGCTTCTTCTTTCGAACCTATTCCTACACAACCCGCATCTGCTGAAGAGGTCCCTTCTATATCTTCACCAGTTGTAGTATCAATTCCTCCTAAGCCAACAACGGCTGACAAAGACAAGCAACAAGTTCGATTTGACAAACCTCTAAAGAAGTCATCTCCTACTGGGCTTGAGAAGCCTTACAATTTTGATATATTGGCTTAATTAGCCAATACACCAGCCAGGCTGTCAATCTTTGAACTCTTGCGTCTTTCCAAAGAGACACGAAAAACTCTAAGTGAAGCTCTGATGCAGGCTGAAACTTGCTTAACTCTTCTCAAGAAGCCAGAATCAGAATCAGTCTCTTGTCATCACAGTCATAGTATCTTGGAACTGATCCCAAATATTACCTTCACTCAGGATGATATGCTAATGGAAGATAATAGACATGATCGTCCTCTTTATTATACAGGATATGTAGATTCAATGAAGGTTGATCGTATCCTGATAGATCCAGGGTCTGCACTTAGTATTATGCCAAAGATAATGTTAGATGCATTGAAGATACCAGTGCATAGTCTTTCAACCACGATCACTACTATTCTGGGATTTAATCAAGGAAAGAGTGAACCTTTGGGCAAGATCCGTCTAAAACTCCAAATAGGCAATCTTCGCACAAAGGTGACCTTTTATATCATTGACAATCATGGTTGTTCTTATAATGCTCTCTAGGGAAGGCCATTCCTCCATGAACACAATGTCGTTCCATCAACTCTTCATCAATGCTTTAAATATGTTGATGACAAAGGACAAGTTCATAAGGAAGTTGCGGACCTTTATCCTTTCAAGGGTATTGAAGCTTATTGCAACGATGCTCGTATGTACAAGGATGAATTCATGAAGGTAGTATTGGCTATGGATACTGAAGAAGATCAAAAAGCAATACTTCAAGACACTTTTATCATACCTGTTAAGGGGCGAGTTTCTCATCCTCAATCTTCCAAGCCACTGGTTATTCATTTACCAGTTCCAAAGAAATTAGTTGATGCTGATGAAAATCAAAGGGAGCTCACCTCTTCTGAGCCACTTGTTATCGACTTACGTCGTAACAAAGACAAAAAGCAGCTCATTCCTTCTGAGCCACTTGTTGTTGATCTAAATCGCAATAAGGAAAAAAGGGAGCTCATCTCTTCTGAGCCACTTGTTATCGACCTCCGTCGTAACAAACCTCCTCCACGTTCTTCTTCTCCCCCTCTTGTAATCAACTTGACCAGATCTGCTAAGGTTAAAGGTCCTGTTGTAAATACTGATGTACAAATCAATAAAAAAGCACCTACTTTCTAGTATATTGATGTTATTTATTATACTAAAAGTTATTTGGATATGTTAGATAGCTTCCAATCAATTACACTGGGAGTCGTACAATCTCTTCAGACAGAAGTCTCGCTTGAAGATCCAGATGATTCTTACCGTATTCATCCTTCTTTAAAGAAAGGTGAAAGTTCAGCATTTTTATATAAAAGACCAGAAACAAAGATTAACTATACGGATGATAGCAAAGTTAACGATACGGGACGTCTCCAGTTCCATCGTTATAGTCAACAATCAAAAGACATCCTCCGAAAGATGGGTTACGACTTTAAGAGCGGCCTTAACTATGGTAAAGGTAGACGAACTCCCATTCGTACAACAGTTCCAAACGGAAAATCACAAATGTATTATGACAGGACCAAGAAAGGTCTCGGATATACTTCTCCTCCACTGTTATCTCCAGCAGCTTCTGAATCAGATAGTGAAGAACGTTCTAACTCTTCTGATTCCAGATCATGGGATTCCGATACCAGCATCGGTGAAGTCCATCATATAATTGTATCTTCTAACATGGTCTCTGTTGAACTACCAGAAGGCTGTGATGAAGATGTTGAAGAAAGTCCGGAAATAGATCCTTGGGCTCAACATATGGATAACCAATGGGTACTTTGATTTGAACAACGTGAACCTCCTACTGAAGATCAACTACTTCAAATTGATGTAGGAGAAAGAGATTCACCTCGACCAATTTTTATTAGCAAAAATCTTCCAGAAGAAAACAAACAAGAGTTGATTCTTCTTATTAAAGAATACATCGACGTCTTTGCCTGGAGTTATGAAGACATGCCAGGTTTAGATCCTAAGATTGCTACTCACAAACTGAACATTCTTCCTAATGCTAAACCAGTCAAACAGCAACAAAGGCGATTTAAGCCTGAAATGATGGACGCAATTGATGATGAAGTCAAGAAGCTCATCGCTTGTGGCTTTATTCGAGAAGAGCAGCATCCTGATTGGGTAGCCAATGTCGTCCCAGTTCTGAAGAAAACTGGAAAAGTTCGAGTCTGCATCGACTTCCGAGATCTCAATAAAGCATGTCCAAAAGATGAATTTCCTCTTCCTATCACAGACGTCATGATTGACAATACTTGTGGGTTCGAAAGGATATCTTTTATGGATGGATTTTCCGGGTATAATCAGATCAAAATGCATCCTGAAGATAAAAAGCATACATCTTTCCGCACTCCTCGAGGAGTTTATTGTTATACAGTGATGCCATTTGGTCTCAAGAATGCAGGTGCAACCTACCAACGGGCTATGAGTACCATTTTCAGAGAACATCTTCGTAAAACAGTCGAATGTTACGTGGACGATATTGCTGTTAAAAGTCGTCTAAAAGAAGATCACATCCAAGATTTGAGAACAATATTTAATCTCATGCGTCAACATCAGCTCAAGATGAATCCCACCAAGTCATTCTTGGGTGTCTCTAGTGGCAAATTTCTCGGCTTCGTCATTACCTCTAAGGGTATACACGTGGATCCCGAGAAGATCAAAGCCATCCAAGAGATGCGTCCTCCACGCAACCTAAAAGAGCTATGAGGATTCCAAGGCCGACTTGTGTACATCAGGCGATTCATTTCGAACTTGTCTGGACGCTGCAGACCATTCACTCAACTAATGAAGAAGGGTGTATCTTTTGTTTGGACTGAAGAATGTCAACGAGCATTCGACGATATCAAACAATATCTTATGAACCCACCAGTTTTGGTGCCACCTATCTCTGGCATTCTATTCTTGATGTATATCCGTGCTATGGACCATTCATTGGGTGCCTTACTTGCCCAAAAGAACAAAGAAGGCCATGAACAAGCTATCTACTATCTTAGCCGAACTATGATTGGTGCTGAACACCGTTGTAGTCCTGTCGAGAAAGAATGCTTGGCTCTCATGTTTGCTGTACAAAAGACGAGGCATTATATCATTGGTCAAACTATTCATGTTATATCTCGAGTTAACCCTCTCCGGGTACTCATGAAGAAACCAAGTACACTTAATTCTTGGTTGGCTACATGGGCAATCCTGCTAGCTCAATATGACATGGTGTATGTTCCACAAAAGTCTGTCAAAGGTCAAGCGCTGGCGGACTTCTTAGCAGCTCATCCTGTGCCTGAAACATCTAAACTCTATGACGAAATTCCTGACGAGACATTGAAGTCAACATGATCTCTGAAGAGTTTCCAACCTGGCGTTTATTCTTTGATGGTGCATCAAGAATTGGACCAAATGGTGCTATAGTGGCAGGTGTTGGAGTTGTTCTCGTTTCTCCAGACGGATTAACTATCCAAAGAGCCTACTCTTTAGATGAACCTTGTTCCAACAATGTGGCAGAGTACAATGCCTTACTTGTCGGGCTTCAGCTAGCTAAACAACTGAATGTTGAATATCTGGAAGTCTATGGTGATTCTAAACTGGTTGTGAACCAGGTTAGAGGAACCTACGAAGTCCGTCATCAAGACCTGGTGCCTTATCATGAAGCGGCAATCAATATAGCTACATCATTCAAAGCCTTCTTCATTGACTATGTTCGACGAGCTTGCAATACTGAAGCCGATGCTTTGGCCAATCTTGCAGCTGTCTTAGCCATCCCTGTCAAAAGGCATCAGGTGGTGGTTATTTCTAACCGAGAACTGTTCTGTATTGAGAACAATCGTAATATTGAATTTAGCAATCTTGCTGAAGTCGAAGTTATTGATGACGATTGGAGAACTCCTTTTATCGATTTCGTATTACATGACATACTCCCTGAAGATCTTAAGGAGGCTACAAGCGTTCGACGTCGATCTCTACGATTTTATTACAATCAAACCACCAAAGCACTCTATCGGCGAACTTATGATGGTCTTCTTCTACGCTGTTTAGCTGGTGATGAAGCTAAACAAGTGTTGCATGAAGCTCATGATGGCGTCTGTGGAGCACATCAACCTGGTCCTAAATTACAGGATCGCATTAGACATATGGGTTATTATTGGCCCTCTATGGTATCAGATGCCATTGAATATGCAAGGAAATGTCGTGCTTGTCAAATCCATACAGACTTTATTCATCAACCTTCGGAATTCTTACATCTGACTGCTGCTTCATGGCCTTTTGAAGCTTGGGGTATGGACATCATAGGTCCTATTAATCCTCCTTCTTCTAGAGGACATCGGTTCATATTGGCGATAATCGATTACTTCTCCAAGTGGGCTGAAGCTATACCTCTGGCTGAAGTCAAGACTAGCAGTGTCATCAATTTCGTTAAACACCATGTCATCTATAGATTCGGTGTATCTCGCAGAATCATTCATGACAATGGACCTCAATTCATTAGTCAGAAGTTCACTAGATTCTGCGATGATCATCGGATTAACAATGTTGCTTCGACGGCGTACAATCCTGCCGCTAATGGTTTAGCTGAAGCCTTTAACAAAACCATTATTAAGCTCCTTAAGAAGTTTGTATCCACTAACAAACAGAATTGGAGCGAGAAACTTGGCGAATGTCTTTGGGCCTATCGAACTACAGTCCGCAATCCCACAGGCTTTACACCTTTCTCTTTGGTGTATGGCTGTGAAGCTGTCCTTCCTTTGGAGTTACAAATTCCTTCTTTAAGGATTGCTATTGCCAATGAGCTTACCACAGAAAATAATAACCTTCTTCGACTTCAAGAGTTGGAAGCATTGGATGAAAAGCGGTTAATGGCTCAACAGCATATTGAGTTATACCACGCCCGCATCTCAAAGACATTTAATCGTAAAGTGAAGGTCAGAGCCTTTCAGCAAGGAGAACTTGTTATAACGGTCAGACGTCCTATGACTATGACTCATATGAGCAAAGGAAAATTCGATGCGAAATGGGAAGGTCCCTATGTTGTGAGCAAAGTCTTCTCAAACGGAGCTTATCAACTTTCAGAACTTGATGGTAGAGTTGCTATGATGCCTATCAATGGCAAATTCTTAAAGAAGTATTATGTATAAATGTAAATATTTGTAAATTATCAGACAGAATCAAGTTCATGAATAAAATTTAAATTTTATTATATGATAGTACATATTAAAGGTCACTATCATCTTTTTCTACATTGGGACGAGGGCCACTGCCGTCCTTCTCAAAATGCGGTCAGCAAAAGAGCCAAAAACCTCCTTGCTGGATCCCACAAGAAACTTGCAGGCGGCCATCCTCATGGCTTCTTCTTCTTTAGTCGTTCCTGGTTCGAGCAGAAAGTCCAAAATGTCCCGTGGTGGCTGAGGTGCAGACGAACCTTCGCCTGCTTCTGCTTCCTTTGGCTGAATTGGATCGGTAGGGTGTTCTTCAATACCCTTCTGAACCTTCGAGACAGGCTCAACCTTCTTAGATGCTTCTCCGGAAGACATTTTTATGTTGAAGAGTAGAAGTGTTCATTCCTGTCAGATTTCTGCTATATTTATAGACAGAAGTTCTTCAATTAATGTAGCATTACATTCATCTGACGGTTCGTCCGTTCATTAAACTCTTGACGGTTCATCCGTTCATTCATTATATTCATCCGACGGTTCACCCGTTCATTAATACCTGACGGTTCATCCGTTCATTTATCACATTCATCCGACGGTTCGTCCGTTCATTAAACAACTGACGGTTCATCCGTTCATTTATTTACACTCATCCGACGGTTCGTCCGTTCGTTAATATCTGACGGTTCATCCGTTCATCTATTGTGACGGTTAACCCGTTCATTTATTATCATTTGACAGTTAATTCGTTCATTTCAACATCATTTGACGATTTACCCGTTCTTTCATCGTTACTTGACAGTATTCCCGTTCACTCATTTTTATATACATTGACGATTCATCATCGTTCATCTTCGACATCAGCAACTTGTCATTTTCGATTAAGTTGTCAATAAATATCTATCTATTATTTATATCTGAATAAGATATGCAATAAATAATGGAGCCACAACAAAATGTCCTTTATATCAAAAAATGAGACATTACAAAAATGCAGTTACAGCAACAAAACCCAAATACAAAATCAAGAAGGAGGGACAATCAGATTGTCAATTTGTTGCTTCAATGTCTGCAGCTCTTCTTCGTGTGTTGACGCTACTATCTTTCTTGCCTCCTCCATTCTGCTGTCTTCATCAAAAATGGGCATATCTACTGTCCTGCGGGTGATTTCTTTACCATGAGTGGTCTCATACTCATTCCTTTCCTCAATCAATGTATTAAATTATTCAATCACCAGTTGGTGATTAACAGTTTCTTCTTCAAACTCTTGTTGAAGGCGAGTAATTTCAGCCTTCAGCTCAGCAAGTCGCCGTCCTTTGCTTTCAGCCGCTAGAGTAATTGATTCTATTTTAGAATTATATTCAACTGATTTTGCTGAATAAGCTTCTAACAGATTTTGAAGAGTTAACCTTTCCATATCAGCAGCTTGAGCCAGCCGCTCAAATTCAGCTTGTACTAAAGAATCTACATCTTTCTTCTTGAGTTCTTTATACTTCTTGATGGAGACTTCTAGTTCATCCAGTATATGTTCAAGGAGAGTGGCCTGAGCTTCGTCTCCTTGGTCTCTTATGGCTCTTATCAAGAAAGAAGTGGGCTTCCTAACCATGATGAAGTCAGCTCCTTCTTTCTCTATCATTTTTGGACAAGGGATCTCAGTGATTCAAAGAAGCATTTAGTAAATGACTGGATAACCTGCTGATTGATGACTAAAGTTCCAGGAGTCGCTGCTACTCCCGATGAAGACGGGGTAACAGGTTGCTCGATTCTTTGAGGTTGGACAATAGGCTCTTTAAATAAGGGAGCCAGAGTAGAGCTGGTTGTTCCTCCTGTTTGATCTTCTGCAAAAGTAAAATTATTATTTTACTAATTGATTATTGATGAACAAAAAGATCAAATTAAGAGCAATGTTACCTTGGTTTGGTTTAACAACGAGTTCATTCCTTACTAGAATGGAATACTGTTGAACAGAAGTAGCCTCCGCTGCAACAGCCTGACTGCTGCCCGCCTCAGAACCACAAGATAAATGATGACTACTGCTAATAACCACCGTTGGTATAGGCACCATAATCAGGTCCGTTGGAGGTATTGGCAAAGTCCCAAGATCTGCAAATGAAGATATTAGTTATCGATTCATTGTAAAATAAGAAAAGATTGTTAAATCTCGTTTTATACCTTGAGGGTCGGTGGCGGGATTTTCTTTCAGCACACCTTCGTCGGCTACTTCTTCAGGAGATGTTTCTATCTCAACATCGACAGCCTTTTCTGCATGTGCCTCCGCTTCAATATCCTTTTTAGGATTTGAAATATCATCGGCAGTATCAAGAGATCTATGTTCTTCAGTTT
Source organism: Iris pallida (assembly GCA_029216955.1). Taxonomy (NCBI): domain Eukaryota; kingdom Viridiplantae; phylum Streptophyta; class Magnoliopsida; order Asparagales; family Iridaceae; genus Iris; species Iris pallida. The sequence goes on from JANAVB010034282.1 coordinate 27,203, forward strand.
ATTTTTCAGGATCTTGTAAATACTCATCAACATTTTCGGATGAAGAACCGTCCTCGACTTCTTCTTCTTCTTCTCCTTCTACTGCTGCATTTCCATTGCTAGTCGCAGCCTGATATTCCTGCAAGCTATAACTGCAGTCCTCCAGAGCTGCAATCATTTCACGGTCTTCTTCCTCACGAAGAGTCCTGGGAGTAGGAGGAGGTTGAGAAATATCTGTAATAGGAGAATGAGGTTGTACAACACCTTGTTCTTCCTCTAAAATATGTTCTCTAGGCTCTTCAATTCTTGGGGCAAAATCTTCCCTCTGTTCATTCTCCTCGAGAGTTTTGCTTCCTGATTCAGAAGCAGGTGTGGGAGATGCCATTAAAAGTCCTGCAGCAGCATCTACTGAAGTCAGGAGTTGTATAGAAGAAGACTCTTCCAAGACTCTTCTGGTAATTACTCTTTTCTTTCTGTGTAGAGGCCTAACAGGACTCTCTACATTTTCTGGTTCTGTTCGCTTTTGCACAGAAGTTGGTGTACTGGCAATTTCTTGATGAGTCTCGGCCAATTGTCGGGATTGAGATCTGGTAGTCACCTTTTCAGAAGAAACATCAAGAATCAATTTCTTCTTCGCCACAGGAGCAGGAGGCTCCTCTCTTCTTCTCTTCTTCGCGGGAGATTTATCCACCTTCAGTGAAATACGAAGTGGTGCATTCACTTCTTGGGGGAATATAATATCCCTTGTAGTCTCCAGAGGTGCATCTGCAGGTTCCTGTGCCTCCTTATTTATAGGGATTGATGGAGCAATTCTCCCTCTTCTCAATCTTGTTGCAGTGGCAAAACTATCTGCGAAATGGAAATTCTCGGCAAAAGTATTCGCTGATGTGTAAAATACGGAGTATATAAAAAGCATTCGAGGACCCTGAGGAGTAGTCCTTGCTGGAATGGAGAAAGTGGCTTTTGTATCACGGGCATTGTAATAAGCCCAAGCCCTAGCTCCGTCTATCAGATAACCCTTGCCTTGGAGGCAGGTAATTGCGTTCCCTACGTGGAACTGATCATACCCAAACTGTCTAGCAAAACGGTTGGGAGGTATGGTTCTAAGTAGCACTCTTCTTCGAATCGGTAGACCAAATGAGATGGTCGAATTGTCTTCAACCATTCAAAAGCGACACGAGTTAGAGGCTGCAGTTTCGAATCCACCATATTCATGGGCATCTGATCATACCCAGCAGGGAAAGGAGCGCAGCAGAAGTTCCAGCCTCTGTTCAGATTCAACATAAATCTACATTCAGATAAGGAAGTATATTTCCATTTTCCATCGAAATACCTTCGAAGAAAACTGCCGTCAACTGGTCCCATGCCAGGATCCATTAGAGTTGGATAGTGAAGAAGCAACCATCCAAACAAATATGTATATGGCAGTTCTAAGCGAAGGAATTCTCTCTCTCCTTTCGCTTTCAACATCAAGTCAACATATAAACGGAGACTGGCGTTCAGCTTACAGGTCATTGCTGATAGTAAGTCCATTTTATAGCCAAAGACCAATTTAACAGCTGCAAACAAGACGCCACGGTGAAAACGATCCACTGCACTGGATCCGGGAACCACGAACCTTCACAGCCAGTATGTCAAGAATCCCGCCAATTGTGCTTCTTCTGACATGGGCCTATAGCCCATTCTCAAGTAACTTTCCAAATTATCTCATCTCTTCAATGGAGGATATTCATGGTCATCGTTCACTTCTTTATCAAAGTGACCACTCTGTTCCATTAATTTTCTGACCTCTGTATGGCTCGAAGGTTTGAAGAAGGTTGGGTAACATTTATCGTTCTCCTTGGTTTTCTTCTCTTCTATATGATTAAGAAACAGATATGGTAGCCACTTTGAAGAATAACAAGTATTGGCAGTGGTACTCTTGTAAAATAAAGAGCAGATCTTGTAATGGCACAATAATTCTTCGAACACTGTCACCATCTCTGGATTCTCTTTTCTGAGCTTGTTCAACTCATCATTTGTTGGTACATACTCCTCATACGGAGCATCTGCCATGGGCAAGAACGAGATATACTTCATCTCGTGGAGCGCAAAGCCCATCTCTCCCCCTGGGGTCATGAAAGTTCCAGTCCTGTAGTTGTATCTCTCAGCTAAGGCTAAGAACATATGAGGATTGGGAGCAAATCCATATACAGTCGCATGCACTGCTTCATACAGGTTGATTTGTTGGAGTTTGTCTTGGAATTTTCCCAGAACCCAATTCGCGATATAACTCCATCGCTTGTAGTCTGGATTCACCAGTCCAGTCATTCTTATATCTTGCTCCAGATATTTTCCTTCAACCTTCGCAAACTCATTTGCGAATATTGGTGTCCTAACAGGCATTAGCATGGAGGAGTTCTCTGGTGGAATGCAGCCAGGTCTTAAGCCTCTCAGTAGGACACTATATCTGTCAGAAGAACTATAAAACATGTCCTTATGATGTGGCCCCTTCTTTACGAAGATTTTTCCTGCCCGAGCATCCTGAAATAGAGTGATATTCCATTCCATCTTCCTTGGGTAGCTCGCATGAGCGTACCGTGACAAAGGAAGGCATCGAGCAATGTCGGGTATAAAAAAGGATCTATCTTGCAGGTGAACTACTCTATCTTCCATCCTTGGCCTGGGCTGAGAGGCTCTCTCAAAGGCATCACCTAATAGGAATAAAGGTTTCTTGTGAATTACAGCATCAGCTGATTCTAAAGGCTGTCCGTTCATCAAACACATCAAAGTTTCATTGTCCTGTGAAATCAATATAGCCTGACGGGAGGCCGGCAGATCATATTGAGGGTAATGGACATGAGACATATCCTCTTTGTATTCAGACTCTGTGAGGGTTCCCACAAAATGTTCGTAATCTAGATCTTCATTGACTTCAACTGCATCAACAAACATATGAAAATTAGTCAAAGACAAAGGTTTTGTTTTTAAACATAAAACATGATTTGCGCAACATTAGACTGCGCTGACATGATTTGCGCAATCTCAGATGGCGCTGACATGACTTGCGCAACATCAGTTTGCGCAACATAAAAGTTGCATAAAGCAATGGTTTGCGCTGATATCTGCGCAACTTAATCGTTTGTGCTGATTTCCTGTCAGCACAAATCAACAAATTGCGCAAGAATGCAGCCTTCATAAAAATGAAGAACTGATAGTTCATGCAACCGAAACCCTAAAAAGGGTGGCGCAATATGAACTTATCTCTAAAAAGAGATGAGTTTCAAGGGAGTCGAATCACCCTAAGAAGGGATTTTCGATCGGTTTAACTACCTCTCAGAGCAGGATGTGCGGATTCGTGTCGGGAAGCTCGTCGTGCAACTCTGTCAGAAGACTCGGTCGGAGCTTTTCCCTTCGCGGCGGCAGTAGCGGCAGCATTTGATCGTCGTGGAGCCATGACAAATCGTCGGAGAAGAAAGGAAGAAAGAGTTCAGAAATTCTCTCTCAATTGCACGAAGACAGCAAGTAAAGAATACTTTGAAGTATGAGGAGGATTATTTATAGTTTTTAAAAAAACGAAATGGCCGCCTCGGATTGCGCCTAAACTTGTGGTCTATTCGCTTTGCGCAGACAGCTCATCATATTGCGCAAAATGATTCAACATTCAAAAATTCAAAGTATTTCGAAATTTTGAATACAATCAACTTTCGAAAACTTTGAAGGGGGTCTTGTAGGTCCTAAAAAATCAAGTTGCATCAATCAACAAAGTCAAAAATTCAAGATATTCATCAGTTTGATGAGTTGCGCAGACAACAGTTTGCGCAGACATCACTTTGCGCAGGCTGGTTTGTGCATGTTCCCAACTGCGCAGGCTGACGTGGCAGAAGTCATCATTGACTGAATCAAATCAGATCTTCCTGACAGCTGACAACACAAATAACGAGGAGGCTGTTCGTTTTTGATGCCGCACAGTGCTCGAGGGCGGCTGACAGGTGGCAGCGCAATCCGTGTTTGCGCAAACCACTCATGCGCAATCCGTGTTTGCGCAAACCATTTCTGCGCTGTTCATTTTGCATATTCTACCAATATAACTGACCAATTACGTGGCATTCATGCCATCAATTGCTCATTACGTGGCAATTGTCTATGCACGATCATGCGCATTTCAATCAAATGATGCCATGTGTCCCAGATAGTTGGCCCACGATCCAATAACTGCTTGCACAATCCAGTGCTGCGCAAACCAGTTGCTGCGCAAATCAGCTTGCGCAGTCCAAAATAACTGAAAGTTAGTTATTTTCAGAACTCTATAAATAGAGTTTCAAGTCTTCATTTCAAGGGGATCAAGATCAGAGATCAGAAATCAGAGAGTTCAGGAGTTCTTGCCAAAGTGCTGCTGCATTCTTCCGAGACTTTTGTCTTCAACTTCAGAGGCTTTTGCCTTCAGTTTCCAGAGTTGTTTTCAACTTCAAAGGCTTCGTCTTCACAATTCACATCGTCTAAGGGATAAAGCAATCGTCATCAAGATTGGATTCCTATAGTTGTAATTTTCCCAGAATTCTTGTAATCTTTATTACAGTTTGTATCAATAAAGTTTTATACTTTTGTTTTTGCAAACAGGTACAAGAGTTTAACGATAAGAAAGTATGAACAATTCATTTGGCGAGACAAGGGGACGATATTCAATACGAACATGCATCACAATCTCAAGATTAAATCATGAAGATGGAATTGAATGTGGGTCGCTAGTTATCACCACGAAATAAGAAAGTTTTAGGGTTAAAGTTAATCATGATAAGGCATAGAATGAAGAGTTTAAAAGGATCGACTAGATTAAGGCAATCAATTTAGATGATATAGCTGTCTTTGTTTAGAATTAATCATTCTGAAGTTCCAAGAGGGTCGAGATAATGGATCTAAGGTCGAGGAAAAAGATAAATCAAGACGGGAATATAGTCACATTAGTTGGTCAGTGGGTAACTATCCCCAAGTATATGCTAATATCATGGTCATAGGAGAATGGTTTGGTCTATCTATCAATCACAAGCTTTGTCTAGAATAGTTAAAAGACGAAAGCCAATAAGAGTCCAAAGGAGATGTTTTCGTATGCCAATATGTGATTCAAAGGTGGTTGTAAAATTCCAAGAGAATTGCGAAGGTAATCGCGGAGGAGACTCTAGGGGCGAGTTTAACTATGTCTCCATCCACGTAGTATGATATATGAAAAAAAAAGCGAACCAAGTGCACTATGGTTGATCAGACCATAATACGTCGGTTCTGATTTAGAAAATGTATTAGTGGGCGCCCACATTAAACATATGTCATTATCAAGCTTGATAAAGAATACGCTTGCAAAACTAAGATATTTTAGCATCATAGGTAGATAAAATAATAAGTAAAGGGTAATGATGAAAGAAATCAATTAGTCCAAGATCTTATAAAATCTAAGTTTCGCCCAAAATTTGGGCCTATGCAGTCGGCTTGGTTGACTAGATAAGTTAGGGTCCACTGAATTATATGGTCCAAGTGAACCTATCAATGTGGTCTACAAAAGGTTGGTTAGGTCGGAAGGTATTCTACCCAACTTACAAGAGTTAAACTAGTAGTGTAAAGGGGTCAATGGGTCAAGCAATCAAGGTAAAGCGCAAGTCAAGCATTACACATCGGATGGAAAGAATTGAGTCGAGGTCGAGCCTCATCTATAGTTAAAAAGTATATTGGTTTCACGGTAGGGATTAGAGTCCAGTCTTTTTGACCCGAAAGTCGTAATATGAAATTAGAGTACAAGGAGACGTGTTTTAGTGGCACGTGATATACCTACATGATGGTGGGCTCGTGTAGGTCTTGCTTGTGAAATTTGTGGGAAGAAAACGTCTAGTGTTGTGCTCCAAATATCCATGTCACGGTTAAGGACACAAAAGAATTAAAATAGAAAGTGGGAATTCATGAAATAATGATTAACGCACAAAGCAAATGACCAAGTTAACACATAAAATAATAATAATTCATATTCTAGTAGATCAAGGCAAAATAAGTTAGGAATACCATTTCTAGAGATATGACAGCCACTTGATGGGGTATGATCAAGGAACAATCCAATTATTTCTCAAGTTTCAAATGGTTAGAAAGTCACGACAAAATCTAGATTTGAGGGAATGTCGAGGAAGTCAAGATTGGAATATAACCATATGATCTTGGAGATGGCTAACAACACTTGTATGTATACTACTATCATGGTCGTGAGGGATATGGCAATTAGTATGGAATACTCATAACTCATTATAGTGGTAAAAAAAAAATTTAACTAGAGTTTCCTCAAAAGTCTCTTAATAAAATTTTAAAAAAAAACAATAACCACCAAAATTGTATTTACTCTAAGCTGCCCAATTAGATTATGGCTAACAATTTCATTACTTTTAATAATCTCAAAGTAAATTTTTACCACGTTACTACTAACTTTTTTCCAAAACTTAGCGTTCAAATCCAACTATTGAAATCAAGAATTCATAATTCACGAATCCATAAAAGTCTCAAAATCAATCAAAATTTTGAAACCCAAATTTTTTTTCAAATACTACAGAAAGACTCTTAGCAAGAAAACAATCTCAAAATTGAAGTTCAATATCTGAATGCACTTATCAACCCTAATCTGACAACATAAATTTTTTTTTTTGCCATTTTATTGATAATCTCAATCAAAACCTTTTTTTTACTCAAAATCTAAATAGATTTGTAAATCATAAATCACATGCCACAATTTAAAATTAGAAAATCTTCCTCAAAAATTAATTTTACATCTTCCGAAATATTTTAAACCAAAATTTAAAAATTACTGCTTCCACTTAAAATTTGAAATTTAAGAAACATACTAGTCGTAAGTTGTACAAGAATAATTTCTACTGCTATATTTAAAATCTAAGATCATTTTCAAACCAAATTTATAACTGTTCAAAGGCGTATAACTATAACTCAATAGATCATAAATATCACAACTTGAAATTGAAATCAGTTTTATATTTGCTCAAAGACGTATAGCTATAATCCAATTCGAAAATCAAAATAATTTCTTAAATTAATTGTGTATAGATTCTAACTATTTTTCTGCAGCATAAAAATTAAATCCTATCAATCTTCTTATGATCACTACTTAGAAATCTCAAGATTACAACTTCCTTAGATATCCTATTTTACAAATTACTAATAAGTAAATCACACTTTTTTTTTAAAATGCCTTTTTAATTCCATTAGAGTCTTAAATATATTCCAATTGCCAATGTAACCCTTCTAGCCATATGGTTGACCAATAAGTATATAGTAGTGTAGTCATCTTTCTAACTGTCACTAAGCACGAAAGATAAGAATTTACGGTAGGAGGAATTCAAGCAGGATGTAAATCAAGGAGGTCGAATGAGAGTTCAAAATTTAAAGTAAAAAAGGATGTCAAGTAGGTGGATGAGATTCTAAACTCTAATCCTATATTGCAGGCCCACATCGGTACAATTACGTAGCCGAAGTGACAAACTCGACCTGCATGGGCCACCACAAAAACATCTAACGCCCCAGTCCCAAAATACTTGGGACTAGATACGTATCATGCCAGCTGTATACATACGAGTAAATATACGACTCGTATATATACATAAGCTGTAAAATATAGAGAACAAAGACATGCTAAATCTCATCCACAATTATATATTAAAATAAAGATAGAATCAACTTGAACAGTTATGGTACAATCGTTGGGCGGAGACAAAGTCCACTACCAACCACCTCAAATAAAATGTACAAGAAGAAATAGATGAAATAATAAGACGAGCCAAGTGCAATCCTCTTCGAAAGGATGGAGAAGATCACGGCCTTGGCTAGAACACCTGCAGAAAACATGAACGCACACCTGGAGAAAAACCAGGTCCTCAGAGGGACGTAACAAGACACATAATATCATGCCATAAACTGAATAGTAAGAGCTCAATAGAAAATATACATGCATAAAGGTTCCTAAACATTTTATGTAATATACACTTTGAGAAGACAACGTTCTATGCAGGAGCTTAGGTGTTCAGTATAGATAGAGAGAGAGTGGTAGTAGGTAGCGCTCATAAGAGACACTATCGACCATGGGCAGAAAGTAGCTCTCATACGAGAACTATCGGCCCCGGGATAGTAAGTAGCGCTCATACAAGACACTATCGGCCCAAATCTATGTGTGTACTGAACATGTAGTCCCTACGGTAATAACTGTCTCCCCACCTTTCCCATGATACTATACATGTGCGACTCCATGACACTGTTTAATCCTTAGTAACTGCCAAGTCTTCTACATAATCTATTAACAGTTATATCCTAACGCACGACCTGTACGCGCCAATGATCAGTCAGCACGTAAGTCCGCATCTATATGCGACTCACAACTCACACATAATTCGTGGCACATGTGACAGTTTATGAGATGCACTAAACATACGGTGGTCCCTTAACTCTAAGCCAATTGCATAAAATATAATAATTTGCATATATATATATATAATTTTGAAAGAACAACATAAAGAAAAAGCATACATGATATTGAGCAAGAAATTAAACAGTAAAGGCAAGGTGTCTTGTCTGATGTGTCGCCTGGTGTGGTGCAATAATCCGACAAGTCCTGTTCGTCCAATAGCCATGGTCGATATGTGAGGGCCCGATATTTCATGAGAAGAGAGACGTGCGATCAGTCGTGGTCAATGGTAAAAATCGAGGAGAAATTGTGAAGAACATACTCCTACTATTTTTAGAAAAGTGTTTCTAATACTTAAGACTAGATTTTTGTTAGTAAAATAATTTTGGTAATTACTTGAAATCCAAAAACCGTTTTAGGCAAAATTTTGCATAAATAGAATAATAATATTTTTATTTATTTGATAAATAAAAATCCTAGAATACATTTTATAATTTGGAAGTTACTATATATTTTAGTCAACAAAATTTGTATAAGAAATTTAAATACTAAAAAAAATGATAAACCCTATTTTTATACATATTTGTAAATATTTATACCTATTTATTTCTAGTTTCTATTAAATAAGAAAAATGATATCCTTAATAATAGAAATAATAATAATAATAATAATAATAATAATAATAATAATAATAATAATAATAATAATAATAATAATAATAATAATAATAATAAAATGATGATGATACCAGTAATACTAATAATACTACTAATATTATTAATAACTACTATGGTAAGATTAATAATAATAATAATAATAATAATAATAATAATAATAATAATAATATTAATAATGCTACTGTTTTGTAAAGGAGACACACACACAAACAATGAGAAGAAAAAGAAAAAATAAAAAATAAAATAAAAGAACAATCAAAATACCAATAAAGACCCCAGTAGTTCTCCCCCTAAATATCAAAGTAAAAAAACTAAAAGTAAAAAAAAACAGAAAGGAAGCCAGAGAGAAAGAATGGGGAACTCACTGGAAAAAGGGTTTCGGAGAAGCTCGGCCGGAGGGTGGGTGGCACGGCGGCTCTGGGCGCTGCCCGCGGTGGTGCGGCACGACGGATGGACGCGTCGGCTGTCAGGGTGGCTCTTCACCAGAGCGCGGAGGTGGTCAGGATTGGCGACGGACGAGAGGAGAAGGCGGTGGCCGGAGGTGACCGGGCGGAGGGCTACCGAACGACGGGAAGCGGCCGATCGGTGCTCAGGCGGAGGGAGGTAGTCGGTGATGAGGATCGACGGTGGAGTGGCACCGGTGGTGTAGGGAAGGATGGGGGCACGGGACCGGCTGCTCCGTCGAGCAGAGGCGGATGGCCACCCGACGGCGGATGGGCGCGATCGGCGCCGAATTGTAACGGAGAGACGCGACGGTGAAGATGGGGCGCGGGAGGCGGACGAGCGGCGGTGAAGGGGGTTTCCCGACGGGAAGGAGGCGGTCTTGGCGCTCGTTTGCCGGCGCCAAATAGGCGGTGGTGTGGAGGTCGCATCTGTGGCCGGGTGCGACGGAGCATCGGTCGGGCGCCGGCGATGGTGCTGCGCCGTCCGGCGTGGAGGTCGGCCCCAGCGTCCGCGGAGAGGTACTGCTTGCCACGGAAACGAGTGGCGGATCTGGGGGGAGGCTCGGCGTCGCCGGCGGCCAGGTGAGTTTAGGTTTAGGTTTTGGGTTTGTCTTCTTCTTGGATATTTTGGTGCTGGCGGTGGCGATGGAGACTGGGGGTGCCGGTTTAGCTCGGTGGTGGTGGTAGTCGGTGTTTTGGGGCGACGCTGGAATCATCCATGGAGGCTCGGCGAGGACGGGAGTGGTGGTCGGTGGTGTTGCATTTGTTGGTGAGGGTGTCGTCGCGTCGGGTTGTCTGACAGAACATTGATGGCGTGGTGGTGTCCTGCGTGACACGGATACAAAGTGGTGTCCGGCATGTCAGACACGGAGACGATATTATGATGTATTTGTATTAGAAAAAAATATAGTGGATGGAAGGCACGGACACGATGCACAATGGGGTGGAAATAATGGAGGAGTACCTGCCTATTTATAGGATGTGGGAATTCCATTAGGATTAGGATTGGGATGATTAAATCCAAAATAAATAATTTGCAACTTAATTTAAAATCAATCAAATTCAAATCCAAATACAAACCCCAATTTATATCTAATTAAAATTTTAATTTAAAATCAAATGGGATAAATCAAATTTCCAATATTTAACTATTTAAATAAATCCATAAATTCAAATCAAGATTGAAATTGCCACAAAAATTTTAAAATATGTTTTCCAAAAATACTATAATAATAATTTCAAAAATACATTATTATTTATTAAAAAAAAAGCTAATAATTAATTATGGGTTATGTATGCATAATTATTTATACGAAATTATGCTTTTCTAGTATACAATGAAATATAATTTATTATTAACAAATGTTAGAAGGAAAAGGCTTAAAATAACAAACTTGAAAATTTTGTATAATGGCAAAAATAATTATTGTATATATCACTTCGAAAATAGAAAACGTTTTTCTAAAATATGTACGCTCGCACATATTTGCACTCGTCGAGCAATAAAGAAAAATAAAATCTTGCGCGTGACGTACAATACGTTTTTGAGACATACAAATACAAGAAAATTATTCGGTACCAATTTTATATATAAAAAAATCAGTAGAAATTTAGGGGTTTTACACCAAGTAGCCCTTATATCGATACAGGGTTTGATCAATTATGAAAATCAGGTTTAACCATGAAAATCGGCAAAAAATCTCTCATATTTTGATAATTCACAAACCTTGACCGATATAACATCTAGATCGTTTGATTTGAAAATGAATCAAAATATTGTACCGTGTACTCAAAAAATATTCCTATATCCTACAAAAGATGTTAGATCCATTTTCTCCCCCGTTGTCACTTAGAAAAATAATTACAAAGAGAGAAGCTCCCCTACAATTCATTCATAAGAAACAAACATTAAATAAAAAAATATAGAAGGATAAACATGTATTTCACAGGCATTTTATATGTTAAAGCATAAGCTAAAAGAGATAATGTTATACATAAACAACATTAAATGAAGATAGAGAATAGTACTAAGCTGAAATAAAAAGCATGCTAAGAAAAACATAAAAGATGTTCAGAATACATCTTCCTAGCAATAAAGTCTCAGTGCTAATAAAAAATAAAGATAATGCTATCTAGGAATGTCGGAGCATTTCTAGGTAAACATAAACAAAATAAGAGTCTAATTCAATAATATCTAGACAAAATACATCACATCTAGATCACAAATCCTCAGAGTCATCATCATCATCAGCGCCAACATTGCCACCATGTCTAGATGGACCAGCTCCAGAAATGCCAGCTCCAGAAGGGTGTGGAGTAGCACCAGAACCACGGTACCAATCGTATGCTTTACCAGGCTGAAAAAGATAACGTATCGCCTCATCCTCATAGCGGTATCCTGAAACAGCTGGATCTCGTTGAATATAACTGGCAGAATGTCCAGTCTGAGCAAATCAGAGGTCGACAAATGAATTGGCGAGAACCTGAAACCGACTGGCATCATGGAGCTCATGTTCCCTAGACGTGTCATTAATAAACGCTCAAAAATCTGAGAGATGTTGATGGACAACCTCATAAGACATAGGGTAATACTGAGGAGGTGGAGCAGTAGGAGGAGCAAGAGGGACGACTGTGCTACGATGAGACAGCTGAAGATACTTGGGCTCAGAGTCAAGAGCATAAGTGGATAAGTCAATCTTATGATCGGAATAATCATCGTGTAAGCAACGTTGCAATTCCTTTCGCGACAATGCCCCATCATATGAATAATAAACTTGGGGATAGAAAAGGGAATACCCTTACGAATGTGACAATGGACAGACAGTTCAAGGGTGGTAAAATCATCTTTCAAAGTGGATTTGGGTAAGATAGTGGAGTAGACAATATGGTGCAATTGATAGTTGAATAAGTTCAAGTTAGCAGCGTTGAACTTACCAGAATGAATACTGCAGGAGAACAAAGTTCGTTCTTGAAACTGCTAAGAGTCGTGCCTGCAAGAAAATCAAATTCAGGGATATCATCAAGCGGGACACCTTCGTTAGGGATAGTAAGGATTTTTGCAAAGAGGATATCATTGAACTTGATATTGATTCCACCGACACGAGTTCTGACAATAAAAGTATTCAATCTGAAATTGCAATAAAATAATCTAATGCCATTAGCGACAATAGGATATTGGTGGGTGAAAAGTTGGTGTAACCCCAATGCCTCAAATAATGGACGGTGTTCAGGAAATACAGTTCATTTAATCTGGGTGTCGGTGCCTATTTTGCGAATCGAGAAATTCGCGTAGCATAATAAGGATTGATCATAAGTTTTAAAGAAAAACTCATTATATGTGCCGTTGGCTGAATGAACCAGAGAAAATAGTGAATCCACGTGAGGATTGGACGACGAGGCCTCTTCAGTAGCTGTAATTTTCTTCCTTTTGGATGGATTGAAATTGATAGGCATTGTGTTTAAAATAGATGAAAAACTATGAACTTGAAAGAGAGGGAAGGAGGATGTTATACCTTCCAAGAATTGAGTATGATATAGAGGACGAAATCTTCGTACGAATCCAAAGTTTGGATGGATTTCTCCAAGGTAATTGAAAGTAGGGACTGAGAGAATTTCTAAGGTTTTGAAAGGGCTCGGGCGGCTTCTGCTGTGAAGAAGAGAAGTTTGGAGAAGATGAAAGGAAGGGGTCCTCGGTTCCGACTTAAAAGTCATACCACCAACAGAACTGGGGTCGAACTATGGCCGAATTCGGGCCGAGTTTGCCTCGGGTTCTGTTGAGGTGTTTATAAAAAAAAATACAGGCCACTTTTTTTTATCAACTCTTTTTAATTATTTAATTACAGGTTTAGTTATTTTAAATTTTAAATAATACAATTAATATTATTTTATAAATTAAATTAAATTAATATTATTTTATAAATTAAATTTTATTATACAGCGACTGTTTCAGATTAGTTGTAGGGGTACTGTCCCAGCTAACGGGGGTTCACCGGAGAACACTTAAATACAGTTTTGCTTTACCGTAGCCGTGGTGACAAACAAACCCTTTTTAGGCTTGTCTCGAAAAAAGTTTTTGAGTATTAAAAAATAATCGATAAAACAAAATTAATTAGTATTATTGATATCTAAAATTCCTAATTCTCGACATAAATAATTGAAACGATCTTTCGTTAAAGGTTTTGTAAAGATATCAGCCAGTTGATTCTGTGTCTACATATACAAGGTTTATATCTCTATTTTTTTGATGATCTTTAAGAAAATGTTGTCGAATCTCAATATGCTTAGTGCGAGAGTGACATATAGGATTGTTAGTCAAATTAATAGTGCTAGTGTTGCCACAGAAAATGGGTATGTGTGTGTAAAGTAAACCAAAGTCTTCTACGGTTTGCTTCATCCATAAAACTTGTGCACAACAACATTCTGTGGCGATATACTCAGCCTCAGTCGTTGATAATGTGACAAAATTTTGTTTTTTGTAAAACCAAGAGACTAGAGCCTTACCTAGAAAATGACACGTACTGCTGGTACTTTTTCTATCCACTTTGCATCTAGCAAAATCAGCACCCGAGTAACCGATTAGGTCAAGGACGTAGTTTTGAGATACCATAAGCCGACAAAAGAAGTACCTTCAAGGTATCGAAAGATATGCTTAACCGCTCACAAATGTGATTCCTTCAAGTTAGCTTGAAAACGTGTACGTAAGCAAAAGCTAAACATTATATCTTGACGACTAGGAGTTAAATAAAGTAAACTATCAATTATACCTTGATACATACGTATGTCGACTGGTTTGCCTTATTCATCAATATCAAGCTTGGTTGAAGTAGCATCGGAGTGCCAAGTGGTTTGACTGTTTCCAAGTAGAACTTCTTCAATAAATCTTTTATGTATTTAGCTCGATTAATAAACGTCCTATTGTTGGTTTGTTTGATTTGTAATCCGAGGAAGAATTTTAGTTCTTACATCATGCTCACCTCAAACTCATTCTGCATACACTTTAAAAATTCTTGACAGAGAGTTTCATCAGTAGATCTAAATATAAAATCATCTACATAAATTTGAATTAAAAGAAGATTTTCATTAAAAGATTTTATAAACAGTATAGGATCAACCTTACCTTTTGTAAAACCGTTGTCAAGTAGAAAAGAGCTTAGACGATCATACCAAGCACGAGAGACTTGTTTCAAGCCGTATAAGGCTATCTTCAACTTGAAAACATAATCAGGGTTTTTGAAATTAGTAAAACCTGGAGGTTGAGGTACATAAACTTCTTCTTTTATAAAATTGTTCAAAAATGCACTTTTAACGTCCATTTGGAATAATTTAAAGTTATAAAAATATGCAAATGCACATAACATGCGAATGAATTCTAATCTCGCAACTGGGGCATAGGTTTCATCGTAGTCGATACCTTCCTCTTGGTTGTATCCTTGAGCTACGAGTCGAGCCTTATTAGAAGTAACTAAACCATTCTCATTCAGTTTATTTCGGAATACCCAACGGGTGCCAATGACCGGATGATCAGTGGGCTTGGGAACAAGTTTCCAAACTTGACTCCATTCAAATTGGTTTAATTTCTCTTGCATAGCATCTAATGAAAAAGTATTGCTACATGCTTCTTTAACATTTTTGGGTTCAAGCTGTGAAATAAATGCAACACAGGAAACTATATCTTTGCTACAGGAACGAGTACTTACAGCTCTGGTAATCTCGCCTATTACCAAGTTCTTGGGATGGTCTGTCAAAACTTCATTCTTTTTTGCTAACTCTCAAGGTAGCTGATTCAAGTTTCTCGTTCTGTACATGATCTGCCTGGAGGATCAGCTGGTGTTGAGATTGAAGGTTCGACAAACACTGTACTTGGTGTACTCATGTTTTCATCATCATCGTCGACTGAATATTGATTTAGTTTGTCAAATGTAACATTTATCGATTCTCTAATGATCATGGCTCTCTTATTAAATATTCGGTTCTCTTTGTTCTTTGCCGCTAAACCTAAAAAGATACCTCATCGGCCTTTTCGTCAAATATTTCCAGATTGTCTTTAGTATTGAGAACAAAATATTTACAACCAAATATTTTGAAATATGAAACAATGGGTGTTCAATCAAACTATAGCTCATAGGAAGTCTTCTTCGATGTTGGTCGTTAGAACCCTATTGAGAACATAGCAAGCTGTATTGACAACTTCATCCAAAAGTATTTTGGTAGACTAAACCGATTTCATATTACTCGAGCCATTTCGGATAGAGTCCTGTTCTTACATTCCACAACTCTATTTCGTTGTGGAGTCCTAGGACAAGAGAACTCTTGCAGATAACCGTGTGTGTCACAAAATTGCTTGAACTCTGCATTTTTAAATTCACCGCCATGATCACTTCGAATACAGTGATCATGAAACCTTTCTCCTTTTGAACTTTCTTGCAAAAGGAGACGAATTATGAAAATGCATCGTTCTTGTATGCAAGAAAATATACCCACGTGTATCCAGAGAAATTATCTATTATTAAAAAAGTATATACTTTACCACCTAAGCTAGCAATTCTACTAGGCCCAAATAAATCCATATGCAGTAATTGTAGAGGTCTAGTGGTACTTACAATATTTTTGGACTTAAATGCAGATCGGGTAGCTTTATTATTTTCATATTCACTACATACCGTATCCTTCTTGAAAGTAATGTCCGATAAGCCTCGTACCAACTTTTTTGTGTATAATCTTAAAATTGTGTCCATATTTGTATGACCGAGTCGCATATTGTATAGTTGACTCTCATGACTTTTGGCTATTAAGCATCTACCCGCTTTGTTAGTATCTTCTAACAAATAGAAAACATATATATTGTCTTCCCTGATACCTTTAAAGATAGTACTACCAGTTGAGCCATCAACTATAGTACACTTGTCTTTGACGAAGTTAATACCATAACCATGGTCAGCTAAATGGCTTATGCTGAGTAGGTTATGTTTTAACTCAGTAACTAGATAGAGATCTTTAATCACATGATAGGGGGCCTTACCAATATTTTTGATACCTATTATGTACTCTTTAAGATTATTACCGAAGAAAACATATCCTTCTTTCTTCTTCGACAGTGTTACGAATAATAAAGCGTCACCGGTCATATGCTGTGAGCAACCGCTGTCGAGAATCCATTTGCTTCTAGCATGTGAAGAGTGTTCCACCTACAAAAGAATTTGTAGACGAAAACTTTGGTACCCATTTCTTATAGGGTCCTGGAATGTTAGTTTTTGATATCCATACACATATCTTTAAATCAACAAGCTTCCTTACACGACATGCAAAAGAGATATGAGCAATGAGGCCATAATAATAACATCTAGTATGTTGAGTGTTAGATGCAGTATCTTGTGCATGATTGGTAGGTCTTGGTTTTCTAGTATAAAAGAATGCATGCCGATTAGTCTTCTTGGGCAAAGGTTTGGTTTGGTTTGGTTTGGTTTGGTCTGACAGTATTGGGTTTGACAGTGTTTCGATGATTCGGTAAGTGACACGTGTTAGGATGGAAGCAATAATTTCAGGTTGTTTTCTTAACCTAATTTCCAACTTTTTGGAAGTGTCATACAATGAATTATAATCAGCAGTAAGTGTACCATTCCTGATAAGTACTTGCTGAAGACTCTTCTTCTCTTTGAGTAGGTCTTCCTCTAATTAGGTAATGGTCTTGTCTTTCTCTTCGGATAGTCTTCTGGTCTCGTGTAGTAACAATTTAACAGAAGAAGCTCATCTACCTCACTAGAATTATCACTACTTCTAATCTCAGCTAGTAGGTCGGTAAGTCTTTCTATTTCACCTTTGTTCTCCTTGAGTACCTTCTTAG
This sequence comes from Iris pallida, assembly GCA_029216955.1. Lineage (NCBI taxonomy): Eukaryota > Viridiplantae > Streptophyta > Magnoliopsida > Asparagales > Iridaceae > Iris > Iris pallida. The sequence goes on from JANAVB010034282.1 coordinate 44,559, forward strand.
AGTTCAGGTATTTACTACACAGTTTTCTGTAATCACCTAAGAGGTCACTAAAGGATTTACCTAATTGCTCAAAGATAAAATCATCATATGTATCAACATGGGGTTAGTAGTTACCTGATCGAATGCCATTAAGCATACATTTGTAGCGTCATTTGATTGTTTATCTTCTGAGTCGTTGGCTTCTTTTCCATGCCATATGCTTGTATTAGCATACTTTTTGGATGTTGATTTCTTCAGGTAGCCTTTGTCATACTTGTTGCTTTTCCTAGTTGATGATGATGCTGTTGGACAGTCCTTCTTCATATTTCCTTTCTTCTTGCAACCGTAGCAGATAGGATCTTCTTTGTGGTTGCTGTTGTTGTAATTGTGATCCTTTGTTCTTCTATTAAATCTTATGAACTTCTTGAACTTTCTTACTAGGAGAGCTTGATTTTTAGAGTCAGAGTTACTATCGTCAGAATTTTCTTCAACAGTTCCTCTGTATTGAGCTTTGAAAGCGATCTACTTCCCTATCGGTGCAACATCTTTAAAGTCTTGAAGTTCCAGCTCGTGAGTGAGAAGCTTACACATGAGTATTTCCAGAGACATAGTTGTGAGGTCATTCCCTTCAATGATTGCCGCAGCCTTCGGAATCCAGTTCTTCGTGAGAGCTCATAGAAGTTTACGAATCTTCTCATGGTTACTGTACTCCTTGCCAAATGATGAAAGAGGGTTTATAATATCAAAGAATCTCGTAAACATGTGAGTGACATATTCGTTTGGCTTTATCTCGAATGCCTCATACTCCTGAGTAAGTCTGCTGATCTTTGACTAGGGGTGCAACTCGGGCGGGTGGGGTCGGGCTTGAGATCAACCCGAGCCTAACCCGAGGAATCATAAGCCTAGATCGAGCCCAAGCCCGACTCGACTTCGGGTTCAACATATGAAGTCCAAGACAAAGTCCGGAGGATCGGGTCGGGCTAGGGTTCATTGGGCTCTAATATAATATTTGAAATAATTTTAAACAAAAGTAATATTAAACACATAATCAAATAGCAATCAAGCTTTGGTTATTACAAAATACAAACTAAAATAAGATTTATGACAAGGAGTTAAAGAGTTTGAGTGAAGAAATTTAGGATTTAAATTTTTTATTTAAGAAGTATGAATATATATATATTTTTTATATATATATTTTATATATATATATATATATATATATATATATATATATATATATATATATTTTTATATATATATATATATATATATATATATATATATATTTTATATATATATATATATATATATATATATATATATAAAAATATATATATATATATATATATATATATATATATATATATATATATATAAGTCGGGTTCGGGTTCTTCGGGTTACCCAACACATGAACCCGAGCCCAACCCGGCTTTGATCGGGTTCAAATATTTTAACCCGAACCCGAAAATCTTCAACCCTAACCCAATCCATTAACGGGTTTACCAGATTGGGCTCCGGCTTAGCCCACCCAAGTTGTACCCCAATCTTTGACTCCTTGACTTGCGTCGTCCCTTCGTGGGTTACTTTAGGAAGTTTCTACACTTCACTTGATGTTGTGCACAAAAGAAAGCACAAAATACCCTGTTAAATTAAGTCCTATCTAAAGCACAAAATGACGCATTAATAGCATGTACGTCAAGACTGGCATGTTTCTTTCAGCATCAGTATATTTGTCATGGAGCTTCTCAACCAAATCCCCTTCAACAAGAATAAGTACAGGCTTTTTATAGCCATCAACAACAATAGACCATAACTCAAAATCTAGAGATTTTTAAAAAAAACTCATCCATGTTTTCCAGTATGTATAACTTATACCATCAAACGGTGGGGGTCTGTTGTGGCTAGGCCTTCACTTTTGAGTTTTACTGTTGCCATATGAAATACTGTGATCTATGTAACAGCTGAAATAGTAAATAATATAATAGTAGTGTTACCTCGCTTTACCTGTATAATCTGCTCTGATACCAATTGTAGAAACAAATTGTAAAGCGTAATACTCTAAAGAGGTGAATAGAGTAGGGAGCAGAATTTAGCTAATTAAAAAAGATAGCAACAAGATCAAATAGAATATATATATATCACATGTATGTAAAGGTAAAAGCAGAGATCAGAAGGCAAATGCAATGACGACAATATATACTGGTCTTCCTCTTGTGAGGACTATTCCAGTCGAAAGAACTCTAGCTTCCAGTTGAATCTACTATTGGAAAATATTGTAAGTTTTTATACGAAGTCCTTGCAACTTCTACAATGCTAGCTTTAATATAAAGTACTCGAAAAACTTCAATTATGAAGTATCTTTCTTCAATCAAGCCTCTGATTACAATCTCTCTGAAAAACTTCTAGAGCATACCGCACTGACAAATTGACTGGAGGTTTGTAACTAGCTTGGGATTTAAAAATAAAAGTTTTTAGAATACTATGGAAGATGTTTAAGCTTAGAGAGAAGAGATGAGAAAGTGAATGAGTGAGTTGAAATAATTGAAATCCTTCTCTATTTATAGGTTTTCCAAAGTCAGAATTCGGGCAGAACTCTTTGAGATAATCTCGGCAAATAGCCGTTGTATCCATAACTGCAGGAGGACCAAGTTCAAATTCCAATGGTCACTAGCCGAATTTTGGCCGAACTCTGGCCAAATTTTGGCTGAATTCTCCTAGGGCCTAATTTGAATTTTGGGTCATTTTGCAAAACAGATTTTGGTTTGCGGTTAGGAGCTTTTGTAAAACTGGACAATTTTAAAACATAGGATTTTTTAAAATATTTTTGGTTAGCCTGTTTGCCAGTATGACTTGGTGTACAAAGTATTCCTAGGCTTAATGTGAAAATTATATTACATATTGAAATAAAGACTCATACGTCAAACACGACTTCAATCTTGAACAGATAGGTAGCAGATAGGTAGCAGTTGTCCAAGTAGTCCAAGTAGCCCTTATATTGAGACAGAGTTAAATCAATCATTAAAATCAGGTTTGACCATGACCAATGGGACAACACATCACCCATTGTGCGAATGGTTGGCTTAACTACATATGACACATGGCATTCTATTAGAGAGATGCGCTTGGTTATGGGCAATATGGTATGCATGTTCTTTGAGATTAGTGTTATGTGCGCCACGTCATCTTGCTTTTGGAAGATGATCTTATTAATTGGCGCCTGATTTAATAGATGGCACATGCTCTGCACAATCTGCGAGAAAGCGCTAGTCATTTGAGACTGTGAAGCACTGACTACCTTATGCCAACTCTACATGGCGTACATTAAACGAGAAGTGTAATTATGATGACTCTGACAATTCTTTTCGAACAGTGCACACTCTAGATTCGGGGGGATTTTCTTTGACTGACGTGCTATCAGTCATGATGACAGTCGTTTGGCTTCTCCATGAAGAAGACGATGTGGCAACTGGCGCTATATGATGCTTAGCGCCATCTGATATGGTGTACCAACTGATCTCGGCACCATTTGATTATTTGAGCATGGCGCCATCTACGAATGGCACATGGTAATATTTTATACATTTTGAGCTTCTACAAGACCCCTTTCAAAGTTTTCAAATTTATAAAATTTTAAAATTTGAAATACTTTAAATAAGAAGCGGTCCTGCGTGATTGGCGCATGACAAAATCTCAACTGATCCCGAGTTTTGTGCGTGATTGGCACGACTGTTACGTGTAGTTTTTTGGCCATGAATAGCCCACTGAGAGGAGAGAGAGTTCCTTTATTTAGAAATTTTCTTCCTAAAACTCTTTTTGTCTTCTTCTTCTTCCGAGTTCACAAAGCTTTTTTCACGGTCGGCCATGGCACCAAAAAGATCCACCACGGTAAAGCCAAGGGCACCGCCGGAGCTCCGTAGCGAGCATCGCCGCTAAGGGCACCACAGCATGCGTCGCCTTGATGAGAGTCTAGGACGCCAACCCCACTCTTAAAGGTGAAATGAACGGTCGAAAAAGACGAATAGTGGCGTCGACACCATTCGCTAATAGCACGAATTAAAGCCAGCATCGACCAACTCTTTCAGAGTGTTGGTTGGCGCTGCGCACGAATTAAATCCAGCATCGACCGCCTCTTTCAGAGTGTTGGTTGGCGCTGCATATTTTCTACAACACGCACCCTTTGTCCATTTAAAGTGTGCTGCACGCAATGTGTCAAAATCTTGTCAATAGCACACTGTCTTAATGCATGTGCCAAGCAAGAGCTTGTCAACCTCATATGCCAATTAAGAACTACCATGCTGGACGTTCCATTTATGATTTGGGTAGAGTTAAAATCACTTGATTTTCGTAAGAATAGTTTTTCGTGATTCTAACTTTTATTTCCTTTTGCCTTTCTGCAGCGTCTATGGTGACGCCAAAAGCTGAGGTTGCCGTCAAGGAAGAACTGTTGTCTTCTTTTGTCGAAGAAGAGTCAGTGACTATTAAGGAGAAAATAATTCCTAAAATCGAATTTCCCATAAAGGAAGAGGCGGCTTCAGATGGCAGCATCACCGGGAGCTCCAATCACCCAGTTCCGATGGATGACCTTAATCAGTTTGGGCCTTCCTATGCATAATGGTTGAGGGAGTGGTACGGCCCCAGCTTGGCTATCCTTGGGAAAATGAATATAAACATCTTTCTTGTCTTCAATTTCCTGCTTTGATGTAGCTTTTATATATTCTAAGATGTAGTTTGATTTCCCTTCTTTTGCAAATGTAGTCCTTTACTCCTTTTTATGGAGAAAGAAAAAAAGAACCTCTGTTTGCTAATTTTTTGTGATGCTATCTTTTTTAAACAACATTTATCAATGGTGAGTCATTTAATATATGCAACAATTTTTTTAGAGATAATGTGGAAGTGACAAGTCATAGATACAGATAATAGAATTCAGAGGTAATGTGGACGTGAATCCGTATATCTGTTGAATATTCTTGAACCAATTGGGACTCAAGAATAGGATATCTCTTAAAATGACTGAGTTTCAAAATATTATGTGATGATGTGTTGTGGTAGATGTTTATGGGTTACTCATTCGAAGATTCACCATCAAATTTGGTTGAGATTCCGCTGGGGATTTCTTATTACTCATGGGTTTATTCACGAAGAGAGTGAATGAAAGATAATGATTCAAAGATTTGCGTATATACAATATTTGTTGGAAAACATAGTATACACTTTCAGACATGATACTGTTTTAGAAATTTGCCATTGAAGGGCATCATAGCGATTCGACTGTCCATCCCGTTAGTTGATAAGCTCTGTTTAAGAAAACCTTGCTTATGACGCATGGAACTTCCCACTTTGGCTCGAACTTGCCCTTGCTCATATGCGTGTAAGTCATAGGATGTCTAATGGTAAGGACCAGCTCGCCATTTTGAAATGCTCATACTTCGACATTACGGTTGAAGGCATTCGAGAGGTGGCCTTGATACAGTTCGATGTATTACTGATCTAGTAGCTATTTCTTCTCGAGTGCTTCAAACTCTTGAAATCAAAGACGATCATTGTTCACCACTGTCAGCTTATTAGTAATGGCGATTCTTAGTGACCGAATTTGAATGTTCAGTAGTAAAACTGCCTCGTTTCCATACACTAGAGAGAAAGGTGTACAGCCAGTCGGAGTGCGTACGGTAGTACCGTAGGCTCATAGACATTCCCATGATTTTTGCTCTAGTTGCATTTATTGGTAGAAATGAATTTCTTGAGAAGCTTGATGATTGTTTTGTTGAATACTTTGGCTAAATCGTTAGCTGCAGGATTATAAGTCGTTGAAGCAACATTATTGATTCGATTGTCATCACAAAATTGAGTGAATTTTTGACTAATGAATTGGGGTCCATTGTAATGAATGATTCGTCGAGGAACGTTGAATCTGTAGATAATATGATGTTTGATAAAATTGATGATACTGCTTGTCTTGAATTTTGGTAGGGGTACAACTTTTGCCTATTTCGAGAAGTAATCGGTTATAGCTAGGATAAATCGATGTCCTCGAGATGATGGCGGATTAATAGGACCGATGAAATCCATGTCCCAGGCTTTAAAAGGCCAAGATGTTGTAGTAGGATAGAGGAACTCTAATGGTTGATGGATGAAATCTGTATGAATCTGACAGGCTATGTATTTCATTGCATATTCAATTGCATCTGCTACTATGGTGGGCCAATACTACCCCATGTGTCGGGTATGATCTTGAAGCTTGGGACCAGGCAGGTGTGCACCACTAACTTCCTTGTGAGCTTCACGTAATATCTGCTTTGCTTCATCGCCCGCGAGACAACGTAGGAGCAAACCATCAAATGATCGATGGTAGAGCATTTTAGAAGAGTGATTGTAATAGAATCAAAGTGATTAACGGTGAATCACTGTAGCTTCTTTAGGGTCTTTGGGGAAGATAACATGTACCGAAAAGTCGATGAAAGGGGTTCTCCAGTCTTCGCTAGTAGTGTAAATCTCGACTGAATTGCTGGATTCAACATTTAAATTATTCTCGATGCAGAATAATTCCCTGTTAGTGATGATGAGCAACTATTGTCTTTTTACAGGAATCGCTAATACTACTACTAGATTAGCAAGTGCATCAGCTTTTGTATTGCATGCTCAACCTACATGTTCAACAAAGAAAACTTTGAAGGATGTAGCCAATCTGGCTACTGCTTCCTAGTATGGGATAAGATCTTGATGCCAAACTTCATACGTGCCTCTAACCTGAATGACAATCAACTTAGAATCTTCGTACACTTAAAGATACTCAATATCATGTTGTTTAGCTAATTGGAGACCGATGAGCAAAGCATTGTATTTAGCAACATTGTTGGAACATGGTTCATCCAGATAATAACCTATTGGAATGGCTAGTCCTTCGGAAGATACAAGAATGATCACAACTCCAGCGATAATGATACCATTGAGTCCAATTCTAGATATACCATCAAAGAATAGATTCGAAGCAAGTATTCCTTCTGAAGTCATGTTAGATTCCATAATTTCATCAGTAATTTCGTCATAGAGTTTAGAAGTCCTAGGGATTGGATGAGCAGCCAAGAAGTCAGCTAGGGCTTGACCCTTAATAGATTTTTATGGGACATAGACCATACCATATTGTGCTAGCAATATAGCCCATGTAGCTAGCCTGGAATTGAGTGTACTGGGCTTTTTCATCAAAACTCATAGAAAATTGACTCTAGAGATGACATGAATGGTCTGGTCCGTAATATAATACATTCTGGATAGCGAACATCAAGGCTAGACATTCTTTTTCTACTGGGCTGTATCGATGTTCAGCACCAATCATTTTACGATAAGATAATAAATCACTTTCTTATGACTTTCATTATTTTTCTGGGCTAGGAGGGCATCCAGAGAATGATCCATTGCTCGAACATACATCTGGAAGGTTATTTCTGTGATTGGAGAAACTAGGACTGGGAGGTTCATCAAGTACCGCTTTATGTCTTCAAATGCTTGCTGGCATTCGTCAGTCCAAACGAAAGACACACCTTTCTTCATTAGTTGAGTAAACGATCTACAACGTCCAAAGAGGTTTGAGATGAATCTCCTAATGTATGTAAGCCTTCCCCGGAATACTCGTAGCTTTTTTAGGTTGCATGAAGGACACATCTCTTGAATGGCTTTGACTTTCTCGGGATCAATGTGTATACCCTTAGAGGTAATAACGAATCCGAGGAATTTGCCACCAGAGACTCCCAGGAATGATTTGGTGGGATTCATCTTGAGTTGATGCTAGCACATTAGATCAAAAATAGTTCTTAAGACTTGGATGTTATCTTCCTTTAGACGACTTTTGACAGCAATATCGTCAACATAGCACTCTACTATTTGCCACAAATGTTCATGAAAGATGGTACTCATGGCCTGTTTATAGGTAGCACCAGCGGTCTTTAGACCGAATGGCATGACTGTATAGCAGTAGACTCCTAGAGGAGTGCACAAAGACGTATGTTTTTCATCTGCGGGGTTCATCCTGATCTGATTATATCCGGAGAATCCATTCATAAAAGACATTTGTTCGAACCCGTAAGTGTTGTCGATCATGACATCAATGATCGGAAGAGGAAACTCATCTTTAGGGTAAGCTTCATTAAGAAATCAAAAATTGATGCAGACTCGGACCTTTCCTATTTTCTTCATAACCGAAAAATATTAGCCACCCAATCTGGTTGCTGTTCCTCCCTAACAAAGCTACAGGCAATAAGCTTCTTGACTTCAGCTTCTATGGCATCCATTATATCAGGTCAGAATCGATGTTGTTGTTGTTTGACTGGCCTAGCATTTGGCAGAATGTTCAGCTTATGAATAGCAATTTGGGGGTCTAGCCCTGGCATATTTTTATAACTCCAAGCGAATACATCAATGTATTCCCTAGTGAGCTGGATCAGTTCTTGTTTATCTGCTTTCGGAAGACTTTTGCTGATAAAGATTAGCTTTGGAGAAGCTTCATCTCCGACGTCGATCTGGACTAATTGATCCTCAGTGGGTGGTTCATATTGTTAGAAGCAAAGTTACCATTAAATATCCGTGCCTTTTGCCCAAGGATTAGTTTCAGGAGTCTCAGCGAAGTCGTCAACGTCCTCTGAGAACTCAGCGGTCACCATATTGGAAGATAGAGTCACTCGATGGACGTGACCTATGCTGGTGTCTTAATCCTATGACGAAGAGTCAGAAGAATTAGATCGTTCTTTTTTATCAGACTCAGAAACATCTGGGGTTGAGATTGGCAAGTGTAGCCTAACCTACGCTTTGTTTTATTATAGTATTGCATCGACTTTCTATTCGGTACGGGTATGCGAATTAGAGTTTGACTACCATTACCACCATTGAGGCTATATTTAAAATTGTAGCCCATTTTTCGAATGATGTCTTTCGATTACTGACTGTAACGATGTATTTGAAGTTGCCTATTATCGTTATTTTTAGAATCACTATCAAATGTAACCTTTAAATTTAGTCCTTTGCTGAAAAGGATAGGTTGCTCATCTTTCTTCCGAGAGAAAATTAGCAAGAATGAGTTTTGTACTGGTTCTAATGATATCTCATTTTGAAGGGGTTGAATTGCCCCCAAGGTAAGAGGTTCAAAATTGTCTAAAATTTCTAAGTAACACTGTGTATCATAATTGACATCAATATACTACAAAGGAGGTACTACTTTATTGATATTTGCTTCAGCATTTACCACAAAATTTTTAACATTGGCTGATCACTTGCTAAGGTTAATTACAAAAAAAGGAGAAGTAGAAAACTTGTTACGACGAAGGTCGATAATAAGAGGCTCAGAAGAGGTGAGCTCCCTGTGCTCCGTCTTTTCGGCAGGAGGAAGCTTGTTAGAAGGAGAGAGATTGATGGTCAGTGTCTGAGAAGACGAGGGACGAGAAGTGTGTCCCTTGACTAGAATCACCATAAGCTCATCTGGATTGTTCTTTCGGTCTTCTTTAGTGTCCATCGCCAGTACAACTTTTATGAGATCTTCTTTATACATTCTAGAGTCTGTATAATATGCCTCGATGCCTCAGAAGGGATTATGGTCAGCCACTTCCTTTCGGACTTCTCCGTTGTCATCAACATATTTGAAGTAATGATGGAGAGTTGATGGCATAATGTTATTTTCATGCAACCACGGTCTTCCTAACAATACATTGTAGGAAACGTGATTGTCAAACACAGAATGTGACTTTTGTGCAGAGATTGTCGATTTGGACCTTTAGGCAGATTTTTTCCAATGGTTCGCTTCTTCTAGAATTGAATACAAGAATAGTCATGCCTGTTATAGAGAGATTATAGACTGGGATCCTTAGTGCATCCAACAAAGTTTTTGGCATAATACTTAGTGCAGATCCAGGGTTGACCAGAATACGACCGACTTTCATTGTGTCGACATACCTTGTAAAGTAGAGAGGTCGGTTATGTCAATTGTCTTCCAGTCACATATCATCCTGATTAAAGGTGATATTGGGAATTGGTTCCATCATATTATGGCAATAAGAGCATGTCATGGGTTCTTCGTTTGGTTTCTTGAGATGTGGCAGACAAGCGCCAGTTTGCATCAGAGCCTCACTTAATGTTTCTTGAGTTTCTCTCTCGAGAGATGCAGTAGTTTGAAAATCAATAATCTTGCTGGAGTATTGGCTAACTGAGCCAATATGTCAAAATTATACGGCTTTTCGAGTCCTTGTAATAAGTTTTCTTTAAGCATTTGTCAAAGTGGCCGGCTGTTTGCCTTTGTCAGCTGTTATCAGCTTAAGAGGGGTAGATTCCAGTGGAGGGGCATCGGAGAGATGAGGAGACGATGCTGGAGGGTAATCGAAGATAGGAGGAGGAGTAATAATATTTTTTTTGTCCTTCTTGGTAGTCTCTAAAGTAGAGCCTTCCAGACCTAGTACCTGTCATGGCTTCTTCTTTTGAAATTGGTGCAAAGGAAACCATGTTACAATTCCTTATCCGAGTTTTATTTCTGGAAGACGTCCTCTTAGAGGAGATGAACGATTTGTCCAGAATCCCAGACCTACACAGGATTGCTTGTTTTGAAGGCACATAAAAAGAGGTATAGGAGACCATTTTCTATTATTCAAGCCAGGGGCTTTCTGTAAATCATACCCATCTTTGTCATCAATTCACGAGACTATTGACTATATCAATAGAATTTCGGCTGGTACTTGACCTCCAGCTTTGGTGATACAATCTTAGAAGAGGAAGATGGAGCTGCCGCTAGAACGAATATATCATCCAAAGGTGGAGGACGACTGCCCAGTGATGTCATGTGACACAACTTGTACTTGGCTGCCTTTCTTGACTTGGTAGAAGGAGCATGTGTCTTTGGTTCAAAATCAACAACCAAGTCAGGGTAAATCTATATGATTTTCTCTTTGTCAGTTGATAGAGGTACAAGATCGTCGCTTTGTGCTGGCAGAAGGTTAACAATCTCTAAGGTAGCCATTGGAATGGGAACAACCCCATCCTAAACCAGTTGAGCAGAAAAGTCACCGAACTGTAGGTAGACGACATTAGCATTCACCGTTTTCTCATCTTGCTGAAGAGTGTTTGCCTTGGCAATAATCAGCTCTTGGATCTTCCCTTTGAGTACGTAACATGCCCTGGTTGGATGCCCCAAGAACTTATGATACATACAATATTTAGGATTGTCAGTTTATCCTACTTCATCCGAACGTTTAGCATCAGACAGTTGAAGTTTGTTGCTCTTGATTAGACAATCAAATATGCTCAAGATGTCGTCCTTGTCAAAGGAATATTCCTCCGTAGGACGTGGTGCTCTCTGTAGAGGTGTCGTCGTTGTAGTTGTTGACTGACCCCCTTTGATAGCTAAGGCTTCCTTGCCTTTGAGGTTGTGTTGACGACCCCCACTGTTAGTAGTAGAATGATCATCTTTGTCAAGATTAGGCATCTGGATGCCTAGCTGTTTAAATTTGTTGGCAGTCTTCAGCTGTCCTGGCACTTACTATGAAGGAGGCCCAATCTTGGAATTGTGTGGGTTCGGTCCACATGCTAACTATAGGTAACAAGTTTGATTTGCATGTATCCATAATCAATGCATCAGGAGTATCCAAAGGCATTTTGAGTGCTTCACGATGGAAGCGTTCTATGAAATGTTCAGCAGTTTCATTAGGCCTTTGTTTGATCTTGATAAGGGCCAACATAATCATGTCGTTAGTTCCTTCGTAGAACCGTTCCAGGAACATTTGTTTTAGTGCTTCGAAAGATGTTATGCAAGCATCTAGCAAGCTACAGTACTAGTCATAGGCACCGCCTGCCAAACACCTGACGAATACTCTAGTGAGTAGAGCATCGTTCTGTTGAAGCCGGTCAATCATCACCTCAAAGTGATTGATACAATGGCTCGAATATGAACTACCTTCAAATAGCATTATTGTTGGCGGCTTGTACTTAGGTGGCAATGGAACTTCCTTCCACTCTACAGGATAGGGTTGTTTGATCCCTAACGTCTGTAGACCATTCTTTTGTTTAAAAGCTTTAAACTGATTTTGTAGAAGCTTGACTACTTCAAAAGGGTCTTCTGATGCTTAAGGAGTAGCAGATTGGTTTGATGTGTTAGAGGTGGAACTGCATAATAAGTACCACCCCTAACACCAGACTAACTTCTAGTAGCCTGAGCTGGTATGGTAGCATTGAGAGGGGATTGTACCCCCAAGTCCGTGTTGACAGGTGCAGAGACTGCTATTTGTTCTTGGGTCAGAATTGGATTCACACCCGTTGGAACAGTATGTTGTGCCATGATCACAACATGCATTCATGTAACCATTTCAGCCATGGTTTTCAGGTTGGCTTCTAAACAGCAATCCGTTGCTTATGATTAGCAGAGCTTGAAACGTCTTGTTCTTCGTTAGTGACGTAAGTAGTCACTTCTCTGGCCACCGAACATGAACTGGTGGATAAGATAGTCTGATTGGAGTTTTTGCTATTGGTGTCAAAATTAGGTAAAGAGCTACTCCCAAGATGAGGAGTGGGAAAATTCCTTTGACCAAAGATTTCTTGGTTTCTTGATCTCGTATTTTGGTAGACTCCTTCGTCGGAGTCACGAATACGATCAAGGTATTGTTGACTAAGATTGCGGGGTGCGTTACATCTTAGACGTTTTCTACCTTAGTACTGCAAGACGTTATGTTGACCAAAGCATACAACAATTCATCTTCGCCCACCATAAGTGGTTCAGGAGTCTAAGTGTAGTTCAAATGGTCAAAGATATTTTGTTTGGCTGATTGACTGCGGCACTTGATTACTATCTCATGGTGCTGATTACAGTTATGTTCCTGATGTAGAGTTACATGTGTGTGAGATGGTCCTATAATCTTTTGCTTTTGTACGAGAAGCTCCCGGAGATCAGTTACACCAACAGGATAAGGAGAAGATAAAGGCACATATTCCCTGATTATGTTGGGAACGTGGTTCTTATTCTTTAGTTTCCGTATCCACTGTGTGTACAGAGAAGTGCTGAGTTCATTTGCATAATTGGAAGGGTCCTTGATTTTAGAAGCCTTCCATGTGCGCTTTTTGGTGGTTGGCACAGATTGTGCTTAGTGCACCATATGACTTGTTGAAGCTGGTTTTGTTCTGCACTGATTAATATAAGTGCGCATATCAGAGTTATGCGCCACTTGCATATCTATCTGAGACATCATCAGTTTCCCTATTTTGTTTTTGCTATACGCAAAGTAGGGAGATCCTGACTTTGGCCTGATTGACATTGGCCAGTTTGATAAGAAGTGGGCAAGATGCCCTGTTGCTTTGAGTACACTGTCCCAACGTGTTTGGCACGACGTTGATGAGCATCAGGAAGTGCACTTTGAGTAGAATTTAATTTCTTGGAAGTAAAATTCCTATTCGAGAGTGTTCTGGCATTGATTGGTGCTAAGGCGCAATCAGATGGATTTTCCATCGAGTCCAGACTAGGAAAAAATATGGTGTAGCCATAGGGCATTTTCCATTGCCTTGAGCAGAGGCGGTATTCTCTACCAAGTTTAGGGTTAGGGAGGAATAAGAGATGGCTATATGGCTCTTTCTATTACTTAGCACAAAAATAGAGTCTGGCACGCATTCTACCAAGTTTAGAACTAGGGAAGGGTATTTTCCCATATTTGGCATATGAATAGCATTTGGTGCACCTTCCACCAAGTTCAGAGTTAGGGAATGGCGCTTTTCCTTGTTTTACGCAGGAACAACAGTGATTGGTGCGCTTATGGATTCTATAGTCCAGACAATGCAAGTCTTTATGTCATTAGAGATAGCAGTAGATGTGCGCTTGGCACCCATGGCACCAATCATTACTTCGTAGGCAGTTTGGTCGAATTGTAAGACCGAAGTCTTCTGCATCATGTCGGCCGAAGCAACATCGCATTGAGTTATCACTTTTTCGTTAGAGGAGAAAGTCATCCCCGGCAGAGTCGCTATTTTGTTTGCAAGAACAAAAGTTTTCCAAGAAAACTAGTTTACAAATTGAGAAAGAAAAGAGTTGATTCTAGGGAAGTACAACTGTAGGAATCTAATTATAAGACGATCACTTTATCATTTGGACGATACGATATCGGAGAAGAAACACCTTGATACTTGTTGCAGTAGAGACGAGAGTTTTGGCTTTAGAGTCTATGATATACGTTGTTGTTTTGAACAATGATCCTGAACTATATTTATAGAGTTCTGAAAATAGTGTTAAGTAGTTATTCTGATTGGCCCATGCTCTTGATTGGCGCACCATCACCTATTGCACGAACGGTTGGCTTAACTGCATGTTACACGTGGCATTCTATGAGAGAGATGCGCAAGGTCATGGGCAGTATGGCATACATGTTCTTCGAGATTAGTGACATGTGCGCCACGTCATCTTGGTTTTGGATGATGATCTGATTAATTGGCACCTGATTTGATAGATGGTGCATGCTCTGCGCTATCTGCGAGAAAGTACTAGTCAAACTGTGAAGCACTGACTTCATCGCGCCAACTCTCCATGGCGTACAGTAAATAAAAAGTGCAATTATGACGACTCTGACACTTCTCTTCGAGCGGAGTGCACTCTAGATTCGAGGAGATTTTCCTCGACTGACGTGTTGTCAGTCATGATGACAGCCGCTTGGCTTCTATATGAAGATAGCCACATGGCAGCTGGCGCTATGTGATGCTTAGTGCCATCTTATATGGTGTGCCATCTGATCTCACAGACATCTGATGATTTAAGCATGGCGCCATCTACGAATGGCACATGGTAATGTTTTATACATTTTGAGCTTCTACAAATAGTGCATGTATATGTATATATATAGATACACACATGTAGTATAGCGTGTGTGTGTGCGTATTCCCAAATACACATGTGTGTAGTGTGAGCTAGAGTGTATGTGTGTTGATACACACATATAGGCATGTGTGTGCATAGAGAGAGTGTGCTTGTGTGCCAGTGTGCATTAGTGTAATGTTGAGTTATAGGTCATGTGTGTGTGTAAATGTGAAGAATATATATAGATGGATAGCTTAATAGATATATGTTAATATCTAGATAGATATACATATGGATAGGTAGATTGATAGTTAGTTAGTATGTAGATAAATAGGTAGAGGGAAGAGGGGGCAAAAGAGCTAGTAGAAATTACTACTACTAGATTAAATAGCAGCAACAGTAATGTGGACAGTAGGCCTTGATAGAGGGGGAAAAGTAGGCAGGAAGCATTTGTAAAACTGTCTGTATAGTAGTATTTGGGAGAAGCAGTATGCTTGCAACACTTGTACAAGCAGCATCAATAGCTGTATCAATGTAGTAGTTAGCAAAGGTGGAAGTCTTCCTGTGTATAGAAAGTTAGAAAAGAAAGTAGTAGAATTTAGAAGCAGCATCAGGGCAATATGTACTACTGTGGTGGGGATTAGATTTTGGTACCTGCAGTGGGGAGATCATATAGGTAACAACAGGGAAAGAGAGAGCAGCAACTAGGGTGTTGCCCTGTGCAGATTTGGGGAAATAATAGCATCATGCAATTGGGTGCAATGCACCTATAGAATGCACATAGAAGTGCATGGACTGCACATAGAAGTGCTTATGCAGGCATTGTCCTGTAGCTAGGTAGTGCAACGATGTAGGCTGCAATGTGCAGTGCATATGTGTGTGCATGTGAGGGATGTAGGTAATGTTCAGGTTGGCTTTGGCATGTAGTATGGGTAGGTAATGTAGGTAAGGGTTTAGGTATGGATTTGAGTAGTGTGTTTTAGGTATTATGTTAAGGTAATGTTGATATAGGGATTAGTTTAGAATAATAGGACATGAGTAAGTAGTGTGGTTAGTTCATGGGCATAGGTAACGGGATTACCAATGTGATTTGTCATTGAGTATAGGTAATGGATTAAGGTATTGTCTCATAGAGTTTATATATGTGCTGGATAGGTAGATGCATAGGCCTAGTATGGACAAGGATACCTTAGTATGGCTAGGTGTGGACCTAAAAACCTAGAAGTGACCTAGTATAACCAAGTTTAGCAAGGTATTCACTTAGTTGATCTAGTTTGACTTAGAAATGTATAACGCCCCAGTACCAAAATATGTAGGACTAGGAACGTAGCATGCCAACTGCATGTATACGAGATTTACTCCAATATATGGAAATCTTGAATAAACACATAAGCTGTAATGCGATTAAAAAATAATAACAATAGATACTCTCAGCTAATTCTACATCTCATCCATAAAAAATTTAAAAGAAATAGTTCATCATGAATTAAAGTAAAAGTCAAAATATAGTTGAGGGTCGGGTGGAGACAAATCCACTACCAACACAAGAACAAAGTAAAAGAGAAATCGAGTCCAACCTCCAAACTAAATCGATAAAAGAAAAGACAACTAAACAGGCTCCTCAACCCAATAGGGACAGTTATGATCGGAAGGTACGATTCTCTCGATCATGAATGATGAGTCTAGACCGGAGTCATATTCCTGCGGGAAGTCCTGTACATCTATACCAAGAGAAACCACCTGGTCCTCAGATGGGGATAACAAGTTACAAAAAATGACATGCCATATAACTGAATAAAAATGCTCAATAATAAGTCAATCAGATCAAAACATGGTCCAACATTCCACACTTGAATTAGCGTACCATCCCCCAATCAAACAAGGACATGAGATGGCACCCTAATCTGTGATGAACTATCTTTCCATGGCATAATTCCTATGTAGTATCCGGATCACAACAAGGTTCAATATTTTCTCATCGAAGCAGTGAACTACACATACAACCAAACAAGGACAAAGTTTGGCACACTAGTTCGTAATAAAACATTATTCCAAGATACGATTAGGTATAAGTACATAAACGAAAAAGTATATATACCTAACGGATAAGGTCACCTAACCAATCTATGTATGTAATTTAAGAACAACCTTCAACGCATGGGCTCTTTGGCTGAAAAATGGGATTGGCATAGTTCCCACTTGGGCACCAGGGGCCTCAAGTCTTAATCGTTCCTTGAACGTCAGCGGCCATTATAAAATAAAGGGGTTGTCAACCCGCATCTCCGGGGGAGCGTACGGTCACAAGGGTAAGCCCATACTCTATGGAATTGTCCTTTCCACCCCATGTCTATCTAGGTCATATTCCAAACAAAGCACCTCTAATAACTGCTAAGTCAACCTATAATGCATTCTATTAGCAGTTATACCTATCGTACGGCCTGTACGTATCGTTAGCCACCCAAATATGCAAGGCCGCGATCTATGTGCGACTCACGACTTCGTGGAACACACGTATCAAGGCCAATGAATACAGCACAATCAAAGGTAGGCTCTTATTTCTAGGTCAAATGTGCATAAAATAAAAATACCAAGAACAAACACAACTAACATGAGAGACTGAGTTAACGTAAAACAGTAGCATGCAATAGGAGGAACAAGAGGTAGAATATAATTCCCATGTTAATCATGAGACAATTGATTCAAGCACGGCCAATCATGTCATACGGCTTACTATTGTTAGCTAACTAGGGTTATCACAAGCTTATTTACTAACAAGATGCAATGAGATCTTCTCGCAGTCACAAGCCCTACAGACTATCCAGGTTATCCAGGCGAGGTTACAAGAGTTATTAAAAGTTATTAAGTGACTTAGAGTGCAACACATGACAATGTGCTGGGAATACGCCCTATTCGTCAGTAGGCTACAAGTCCTTTGGTGTAGCCAGGATAACGGGATCGCCTGTAACTGGAAAATCTCTTTAAATAAACTACTTGATCAATCTCATTAACCTAGTCCGATTCATTATGAATCCCTGATCGTGGTAACCAGAAATCCATGTCCTAGACATGATGCGAGACGAGTCATACACAATCAACCACGGGGTCGAGGCAAGAGTTACACTAGCAAGACATGAATAGCCGTCACAACAACAATCAAGATTATATATGTCATGTCAGGTATACTTGTCACTTGTCAGAAGTATGCCTCGACTGGCCACTATCAATAATTATCAAGACGATTTCATACTATCACGTTTAAGTCAATTCAAGTTTAATACTAGGAAGTCATAAACATGCTCAAACTCTATCGTGGTCAATATTAACATGTTATCATGTTGGGTCGCCGTAAGTTAGGCCAAGTACAAGATACATGCAAGGTCAAGATATTATACTAAGAAACATATGAACAAGTATGGAGGTATGGGACAAGGGATATCATGGCAAGAATGGCGCTGGATAAACGGTACTAGGCCAAATTAGCTAGGTGGCACGCGACAATTGGCGCTGAGTGGTGTTGGGCCAAATGATGCTGGGTTGCGCTGGGCCAAAAAGAGCTAGGTGGCACGGGACAAGTGGCACTGAGTGGCACTGGACCAAATAATGCTGGATGGTGTTGGGCCAAAGAGAGCTAGGTGGTGCAGGACAAGTGGTGCTGAATGGCGCTGGGACAAATGATGCTGGATGGCGCTGATGAGTGCATGCGAACACGAGATGGCGCAGCGCTAATGAGCATGCGCAACCAAGATGGCACGGCGCTAATAATTACGCGCACACACGAGATGGCACGGCGCTAATGAGTGCTCACAAGCGAGATGGCACGACGCTAATGAGCGAGCGCAAATACGAGATGACGCGACTCTAATGAGCGCGTGCAACCAAGATGGCATGCGCTAATGATTATGTGAGCACATGAGTTGGCACGACGCTAATGAACGCAAGCGCCCATTGCTCATCTTCCCAAACCAGTACCAAAAGCTTGGTTGAACACATGGACTCCAAAGGCCATAACTCCCTCAAAACAAGTCAAAATCGAGACTTCTAAGGGCCTTGTGTAGAAATGAATTTCCTACAACATAGAGCCATTAGATCTCAGAAATAACAAGGTTAATGAGATCAAAACCAAAAAAACTAAAAAAATACAAACTTAGATTTACAAGAATCAATTCATCAAAACCAAAAATGTCTAGTTCTAAAGAGGCTTATAATCAAGTAAAGAGGAGAATGGAACAATAAAACTTGAGGTCCATCATGAAGCAAGTTGCACTTGCCTATGGTTTGGTATATGGGAGGAGCTATGGAGAAGAAGAAAGAAATAAATGAAAAGTAAAGGAGGAGAGAGAGGGGAGTTGACCTATATATCAACCTCTCCATGTCAACCCTAACCAAACCAAGAAAAGCTAAGCCAATCTGAACCAAAATAAACCAAGCCAAGGTTAAGCAAGAAAAGTCAAAACACGGGTCACCTGAAAATGTCAAAAATCTGTACACGTATACCGGAAATACGTACAATAAAAAATGGGAGTGACAACTCTACCCTCCTTAAAAGGATTTTGTCTTCGAAATTTAATCAAAAGGCTAGAGGTGTCGGGGCAAGCTATACAAATTCTAGCAATCTACGACTAGCAGTCAATCAAGCTATCATTCATGTAAACAAGGATTTAAAAGCATAAGGAAGACATTTTACCTTATGAGTCAAACATGGGTGATATCGCGATCGAATATCCTCATCACGTTTCTAAGTTGGCTCACCTAAAGAGTGATGACCCCTAGCAACACGGACTAAACTAATAGTCTTGTTCTTGAGTATCTTCCCTCTTCAGTCCAATATGGATACAGGCCTTTCCTCATACGAAAGGTTGGTACCAAAAACCAATTTCGAATGATGAAGGGATATGGGTCGGATCTGGGATATACCGTCATAATTAGGATACATGGAATACGTTATGTACCACACGTAACTATGGTGGAAGAACGAGATGATAGGACCCATCACCTACTCGCACGAGAATATCAAACGGCCCTATATACCTAGGACTATGCTTTCTCCCAGCTGGGGAATTAGGTAACCTAGTTACAAAATCCATGGTAATGTGTTCCCATTTCCATTCTGGGATCGGTAAAGGTTGAAGAAGTCTAGTCGGTCTCTGATGTTCAACTTTAACTTGTTGGCAAACTAAACAACGAGAGACAAACCGAGCTATCTCCCTCTTCATGCCATTCTACCAGAAATACTGATGGATATCACAATACATCTTTATACCATCAGGATGAATTGAATACTGTAAACTATAAGCCTCTGTTATGATCTATTGCCTGATGTTACCATTGGGTACCCAAAGACGCCTTCCGTGTCAAAGTGTGCCATCTTCGTGAATACATAACTCTGCACTTCGTCCCACTTTATATTTGGCCCTAAGACGCAGAAGCTTAGAATCTAATACTGTGCTCTCTTGATCCTTTCAACTATACTGTAATGAACTTGCATACTGGCCATCAATGCCACATTGGAAGGAAGAACTATCTCTATACCCATCTTATGTAGATCCGCTAATAACTCTGGCTGTGCTGTTAGAAAATAAGCTCCTGCCCTTCTACTCAACGCATCTACAACTACATTGGCCTTCCCAGGATGATACTACAGATTGATGTCGTAATCTACCAACAGCTCTAGCCACCTTCTCTGACGCATGTAAAGATCCTTCGGGATAAACACATAATTAAGACTCTTGTGGTCGATAAAAATCTCTACCCAATCTCCAGACAAGTATTGCCTCCAAAGCTTAAGTACAAAAACAACCACTACTAACTCCAAGTTATAGATTGGGTAATTCCTCTCATGATCATGAAGCTGATGTGATGTATAAGCTACGACCTTGCCATGCTACATCAAGACGAATCCCAATCCTCTGCCTGAAGTGTCACAATAAACTGAGAATCCCTCAATCCCATCTGAAAGCATGAAAATGGGTGCCATCATCAATCCTTGCTTCAATTTTTTGAAGGAACTCTGACACTCTACTGTCCAAATAAACTGTACATCCTTGCGGGTCAACTGCGTCAAGGGCTCTGAAATTTAAGCAAAGTTTGATACAAATCGCCGGTAACAGCCTGGCAATCTTAGAAAACAGTGAACCTCTACGATGGTGCTGGGTACTGGCCATGTCTCTATAGCTACTATGTTCTGGGGGTCCACTTCCACTCCACCTCTAGTGATGATGTGACCAAAGTACGAAATTCGATCAAGCCAAACTTCGTACTTGCTGAACTTCATGTACAACTAGTGCTCTCTGAGAATCTGAAGAACTACTCGAAGATGCCGCTCATGCTCTGCTTTACTCTTGCTATAGACTAGGATGTCGTCTATAAACACTATCACGAATTGATCCAAATAAGGCATGCATATTCGATTCATGAGATCCATGAATACTGCTAGCGTATTGATCGCTCCAAATGGCATAATAAGAAACTCCCAATGCACATATCTAGTATGCCATCTTTGGGATGTCTTGCTCTCTGACTCTGATCTGATGGCATCCCGACTGTAAGTCAATCTTCGAGAATACTGCTGCTCTACTGAGTTGATCGAATAAGTCATCTTTCTTTGGTAGAGGATATCTGTTCTTGATTGTTACAGAATTCATGGTACGATAATCAATACATAATCTTGACGTACCATTCTTCTTTTTCATAAGAAGAATTGGGGCTCCCCAAGGCGATCTACTAGCACGAATGAATCCTTTGGTTCTGAATTCTTCAATCATCTTGTACAGGATCTCCAATTCTGATGGTGCCATTATGTGGACTCTCTCTGATACTGGTACTATCCCTGCAATTAAATCAATGATGAACTCTATCTCTCTCTCTGGCGGTATGCTTGGAAGCTCTTCGGAAAATATGTCAGAAAATTCTTCTACTACCCTGGAAAACTGAACTGCTTCTGCTACTGCCATCTACAAGAATGGTCTACTTCGCCTCTAGAAAATGAAAACTCTTCTTCGCCGGGACACCAAACATAATATTGCCAACATGGCAGTCTATTCTTGCATACTGATCTTTTAACCAATCCATTTCTAGGACAACATTATAGTCGGCCATCGGGAATTCTATTAATCTAGTAGAGAATTCTCTACCACTAACTATGATTCGACACGAGGAAAAGACTCAATCTTCTGCCACAAGATCATTACCAGTAAGTATATTGAGCCTTACTGATAATGACTCAGGCTCCAGTCCTATCCATGTTGTGAATCGTACAGACATAAATAAATATGATGTACCCGAATCAACAAATATTGATGTTGGAAAATAGTTAACAAGAATGGTACTTGCTACTACCTCACCTGATGCCAATTCTTCTACTACTGACAGAGCCATAGCTTGACCCTGTCCTCTTGGTGTCGATCCCCTCTGCTGGTGACCTCTTTGTCTGTTCTAAACCTGAGCTTGGGCTTGAGCATTTTGTTGAGCCTGAGGCGGTAATGGCCTCAGAGGCTGGTACTGCTGCTGCTACACTGGTGCTGGTGCCCTAATCGATGGACTGGTTAGGAATTATGATGATAAACTGGCTCTATGAGGATAGAAGCCAATTCTATGATCTGTTGGCCCACAATCTAAGCACAATCCCTGTGCTCTGTGACACTCTGAAACCACGTGTCCAGGCTTCCCACAATGAGAGCAGCCCATTGCGAATGATTGCTTTTGCTTCTGTTGCTGATGGTACGTCATAGTCGAGTGCTGAACCGACAAAACTATGGTCGCCCTCCAATTAGCTCCAATAGTCAAAGCCCTGGCTGTCGGGGCTGGTGCTGATGACTGAGGCAACTGTCCATGAGGCCTCTTCTGCCCTCCAGTTCGATCTATTATCCTCTGTGAAGTATATTCATGCCGTCTTGCTGCTCGCAAAACTGTATCAAATGTCTGGTGCTTAAACTGCTATACAGCTAGAATAATCTCTAGATGGAGTCCTTGCGCTCGGTCCAATTTGGTCGCCACCAAGGTGGGAGCAAACCAACTAACACTACAAGAATAAGGACTTTAGGCCACCAAATTTGAGACGACAAAAAAAATTTAGTCTTCAAAACATATATTTAATGACTAAAAAAATGTACTTGTCGCCTAAAGTCCTCCGAATTGCCAAAAATAATTATGAACTCTATAGCGACTATTAATTTGTTTGGGCCGACTAATAAGTGTTTTCCAAAAAAATCTTAGATAACTTTGAAAAGTATTTCTTGCCTAAAGTATAACGGGAACACTAATTTACTAATTTTAGGCCATGATGAATATTTTTAGGCGACAATTATTTAGTCCCAACATATTTGGTGAAAAACTTTGTCCCAACCAAAAAAAAAAAAATTGGTCAGAAATAAATAAATTGTTGGTCTAACATGTTCAAATATTTATTCCAAAAACATCCTCAAATCCCGCTAAAATTTCCTCCAAAAACTCTTCTAAGAATTTTTTGCAGACAAAATTTCCCTCACAATTTCCCTAAATTTTCCCTCTCAGTTTCCTTTCACCACTTCTCTCTACAAAATGCCCCTCTCTCTCCCTCTCTCTCTCTCTCTCTCTCTCTCCTACGCTTAAAGAAATTAATGGTGGCATAGGCGCTCTTTCTCCCCTCCTCTGCTATGGTGACAATGTTGCGATGGCTGATGGAAGGGCGGTGAGCCTAACGATGATGACACGACATAATTGATAGCGGCACAACAAGGCTAACGGTCTGGCGAGGTTGACGGCGGCTCTCAAAGTTCTTTTCTCTCAAACCCTAATTAAATCCTAAAAAGAATTGTTGTCAGGACGATATTTCGTATCAATCTCTAATAATATACTCAAGGTTGACAGACGGCAGCCATGTGGTTATTATGTTCGATAATATTTTTATTTATGTTTGTATCTAGGAAGGCACATAAACTCTAAATATCATGTACGTGTGTGTTAGTTGGAAGAATGTTGAAGAAAACAAGCTGTATTTGGATCAGATAATACTTTTTTTAGGAACAGATCAGACCTAAAAAACAACTGGATTCTAGACTTTTTCAAACAAAAAAGAAATCCGAGCTTGAGTTCTGATTGGAGTTTTGGGTAAATTGAGGAGTATATCTATTTATTTCTGGTTCTAGGACCAGTAGTTCTCGGATACTTTAATTGTCAATTTTAGTATTGAACAAAAGGTTATACCTATAGGTTCTATATTGCAGGTCCACTAGTACCAATAGAAGGCATAGGGGAAGAAGCACTACACCTAAGAATCAATAACACGAAAACTTTTTTATAAAAGCCTTTATCCGGATTTTAGGGGTCTGCTATTTGAACCCTTTTCTTCCATCCACTCTATAAGGGCCATTTCCTTTAACACTAAACACAATCATGTTCTTCTTTAAAATTTTGATCAATGTTCGTTTAGGCCTACCTATAATCCTTATCGGATTATTTAACTACTATCTTACCACTCCTCATTATCAAAACATCTATTGGTCTACATTGCTAATAACCACAATCACCAAAAAGGAAACAACTCATTATTACTTTTCATAAAATGAAGAGACTCGATTTTATGGGAAATTATCTCTGGATGGAAGTGTGTTATTAATGGCTCAATTATAGTTTCAAAAAAATACAAACTACATGAAACATATTGAGATAAATTGGACCTTTACGCTAGGAGGTGAGGTTTAATTTAACATTAAGTTGAACAACAACAAGTTTCACAATTTAGCTGAACTGAGATACAAACTGCCTAATCAGAAAGATCTTGTAAGAATATTAAAGAATTTTTTTTCGAATTACCCAATGGATCATCTAGATTTGCTCGTAGTTGTTTCAATAACAATAATCATTGCTCAATCTGAGAGGTTTAGAAGCAGAGGGAAATGTGCTCTTCAGCTTGAGAAGTTCTGGCTTCAATATGAAGTCTTATTGAGATTCTACAGCCTAAAGGTGCTTAACAAAAGAATTGCTATTGCTTTGCAGGCTATGATGCCTAATATTTCTCAGAGTCTAAAATGGGTTCTTGGTTTAATAAGTAAAAGTTGAAATTTCCAACCAGCAGAATACCAATAGTAGGGTATCTTAGTTTCAAAGGGAAGAATAACCATGTAACTGTCTAAACCATTCAAGTAGGTATCTGTGAAAATAATCCATGCAGGTTCACATATTACGATACATCAATTGTAGTCTTGCATGAGACAAAGCATCAAAATTATCTTTCACTAACTGTTTCTTTCGCTGGGTCCTTCCTATAAGATCAATTTTTGATGTAAGGGCAGCTGATTCCAAATTCGCAACACTAGTCTTGGTGCACATAGCAGAGAAACCTTGGAATCAAATTTTGGTAAAGTGTATATCATCTTTTCTCCAAATACATCAACACAAATATATGTTACTAACAAAATTACTAAAAACTAGCATCAACCTTTTGATGTACTCTATTAGTTGAAAACTAACAAATGTCTATGAAAGCAACAAAAGTAGCACTGTCTTTCATTACTTTTGCATGAGAATTATAAACTATGGAATGAATTTTATTTATTAGGTTACAAACCTTCTTTTTAGCTCGTACAAACAACGAAGATCCATAATCATATAAGAGAGAATAATTTTAAGCATAGAAAAAGTATGGTGCGGAAGATGTTTGAAGACAAACCCATAACCAAAGATTCTAGCAATTTCAGTGCTTGTTTGGAAACTGAAAACTACAAGAAACTACAAAAATTAGTTTCTTTGGAGTTTCTAGAAAGTAGAGATAGTAGGTTTCTGAACAAAAATGATCATTATTTTGTTTCAAACTCGAATGAATAAGAAAAGATAACAAATGAGTCATCTCTAGTTTCTTGACTTTCTATCCTTTTGAATATAAACTATGTAAAGGCCAAGTTTCCAATCATAATGATGTGGGACTTTCTAGAACAAGTTTTCCATCAACAAACAACACCGAACATGGAACTTGGCCTAATTTTCCTAGTTAGGACACACTTATGGCATGGCCTTCCCTACCATAACTAAAATACTAGTCAATGTACCCAACTACACTATCCGTGCCAAAATTCTTGGTCATCTTGTACTCCAAATTTAATCGTGACTAAAGGCATTTACCGTAATAATTAACTAATTAATTATTTATAAAATTTTAAAAAGTCACCATTCAAATCAAATAAATAAATAAATTTCAAAATTTCCGGGAAGGGGAGCTACAAATCTACCCACCTGAAAAGTAATTTCGTCCTCGAAATTCTAATTCATAACTATTCCTTAAAATTCAAAAAGGAAGTCTACTATTACCTTAATCTCCTTAAATTTTAATTCCTCAAAATAGCTTATATCCTCCTCCTAGCCATTTTGTAACTACATAACCTCTTGGACTTCTACCCACCTTTGGTCACACTACTCCACAAAACTAAAATCTTATAATCTTCTAACTAGTTGCTAACAATCCTACCAATAGATATCCAGGGCATATGGAATCTATAATCCCTCATATCTATAAACAACCAAATATTCAATAATCAAGTAATATTATACTATACCTTAAGAATTTTTGATAAATTCTAGACAACACGATCATTCGTCACCCCGGAATAGGCAGGGACGACAATCAATAGTACGGAAAGGCAATAGTACGAAAAGGCAAGGGAGAATAATCGAGAATGAATACGAAGTTTCAATGACGGTAGAGAAATTTCGAAGAGAATTTTCAAGACAGAGTGGATTGAGATTTCTAAGGGTTTAGTCATATTCGTAGGCTCGTATCAGTACAGTTACGTAACCGATATGATATGCTCTGACCTGCATGGGCTACCAAAAAAACTTGTTATGCCCCGCACCTGCTTTTCGGACGCGAGCTCATGAGCAAGCTAACTACGTATTGAGCGAACCCCAGCCCATCTCGAATACGTAAATGCTGTCTGGACTATGGTATCACGTGCCTAATCATGGCAAGGCAAATCAATATCTCAATCCACAATAAAAATATAAAACATGAATGAACACTATGGATCGTGGTCTGCAGCCCACTAGCATACATGTCCGATTAAACTACAAGGATTAACATGAGTCTATAAAGTAAGCCAACAAACAGAATATATCATGATAAGGAGTGAAAGCACGAATGGAAAATAAGCGTAATATCAATATACCTGGATCCTGCAACATAAATAACTATCATCCCGATCAGCTAACTAACTCTGTGCAATCAACTACCTGAAGAGATCATCAGGTTCTCAGGGGACTAGCAAGATATATAAAATATGCCTATCTAACAGTTTGTCATGCATAAAGAAATAACCAGGAACGAGACAAAAACTGACAAGTACTATGAACACGGACACGAGAACAAGTACTCATAAATGATCTGCTAGCAAGAAAATATGAACTATCTACGTGTGTTGAAATATCGGTTTCGACATGTGAACGACTAGGGGTAAATTCGGCACCCTGCACGTGTCGTCTGCAGCTGCTATCATTCACGAATAGACGTTTAGGGGATATTTCTGGATAGTCCACATGTCTACTAAGATATTTCCCCACCCAGTTAGTACTCATGGAATCAGGTCACAAGCATGGTAAACAACATGAATGACAGTCAAGAAGTATAAACAAAATCCATGATACTAATCTCCGTATGGCAAGCGTGTCAACAAGCAGAAAAGGCATGTCAACCCAATCAACTCTAGAAAACTAAATGATAACTAATAAATAAAAGAGAAATAATATAAGCATGAAATAAACTGTAGAGGGAGGAAAGGTATACTTGCCTGGTGGTAGCACGAAGAACCAACAATATACCGTCAACTGGTAAACTATAAAGTGCAAACCTCACAACTATCTTCAAAAGCTGAAACAAACATTGTCAATATTCTCAAAGTAGTCAAATTAGCTAGAATTGCCTATCCTTAAGTCCAATTCTGGATACAGAGACAAAACAGTAATTTCGGGCCAAAACGATGTCCGCCGATGGACCCGTATTGTACCGAAAAGTATGCCAAAGTCAATGGTCTCTAAAGTCATCAAACTATATGTCTACAAATTCATTTTGATGATACGAACCCAATCGTATGTCCAAATTCAGATTCCGGCAGGCCGTGCACAAAATCGCCCGTTGAATCGGATCGTGGGGCCCACGAAACGGCGATCCGATCAACTGTCTCAGAATCAAACCAAAATTGGCATACAGGACTCAAAAAATTATACAGTCCTGTTGGTGCAAGTTTCGTCTCTATCTGACGAACGTGTACAAAGTAATTAGAAAATTTACAAAGAGGTTGATACGGTAAATTTTGACGAATATGCATCAAATTCGTCGCGCATACGCAACCAATTTGAATTTTGTGAAAGCCCACTTGTCCACAAATTCAATACAAACCTTTCGATGCTTTTGGTTCACGACCACGTCTGCTGGTTTGTCGGGGCGCACGCCGTATCGACAATTTTTTTAAATTTCTACTATTTTAAAAACTATTTTTTTTGATATTTGCAACTGTTTACAAAATTGATTTTGTGGTGATTTTCATAAGTACAAGCACCGTTGTAATGCTGGTTAGGTTGTCTGTAGGTCTCTTTAAATAGGTTCTAAGGTTTCGTACTGGATCGACCAGAAGCGGCCTTCCAAATAGGACATTGGGACAGTTGTAAACTCTATTTTTGAAAAAGTTTTTCTCCATCTTCGTATCGATTTTTCGCGATCAGAGGCTTCTAACTACAAACTAATTAAAGGGACCTCGAAACGTATATGTTTTTCTTATACCTGAAGTGGCAGATCGTTAAACGATCGAGTATGTGCCGAGAACACGCGCTATAAAATTGGCTTCGTGTACGTTGTTGCTGCTGTTGCTTCCTCTTGTTGTTGCTGCGGCTGCTACAGTCCATCGTATGTGGGACTGCTCCGACGGTCGATCGCGGTGACACACCATGGCTGAGGGTGTTGACACAAAGTCACAGTCAACCAAATATTGATAACCTTGACTAAATAATACTTGTAATAATTCAATACGACACACGACGTCTACATCAAGCTCAAGTCAGAAGACAGCTCAGTCTTTGCAATTCAGTTATATATGAGTCTGTATTTTATACTTTTATTGAGTCTAGACTATTGTAAACTGTGTCATGCTGAGCTCTTGAGACTTGAACAAAAGCCTACCCAAATCCATAAACTCCACCATCCAGAAATAAGCCCACAGATCCCCAAGAACCAGTTCTGTGCTCTGGAGACAGAGTTCGGGCTGAACTCTATCCCCTAAAAATCAGCAACCTTAATTTTAGGGTTAGCTGGTTGCTAGTTGTCCAACGGCCAAATATTTGAAATTTCCTACCCGAATTTTGGCCGAATTCTGCCTACAAAAACCCTATAAATAGGCCAAGAATTCTCTTATTTCAAATCATCCAATCTTCTCTTCTCTTCTCTCTTAAGCTCAATAAGCCATACCCTTCCCATCTACTAGGCACAAGCTTCCTAAGTCTCGAGTGCTCAGCATCTCTCAGTTAGGAGTCTTGTGCAAGAGTTGAAGAAGTCGCTTGGAAAATTCCAAGCAAATTGCCACTGCGATCCTCTGTAAGAAGTTGACGTGCTCTTCTGAAGAAAAGGCACGGGTTATAAACTACTATTTCACAAATAGTGGATTTAATCCTGAGCTAGAGTTCTCAGGCCTGGACTAGTCCTCCACGAGAAAAACCAGGTTAAAATCGGCTGTGTTTACGTATGCTCTCTTGATTCTCACTTTAAATTCCGCATTTACTCTGATTAGTTTTATTTGTGATAGAGTTAATTTTTTAAGTGGATATTATCTCTATATACTCTATTCACCCCCCTCTAGAGTTGCCATCTGTTATTCAATTGGTATCAGAGCTCTGTTCTCTTTACAAGGATTTACATCCTAGAGCTGATCCATGGCAACCACATAATCCTTGATTTCTAATCACGGTGAAGGACAGACCACTCATAGGCCTCCCCTATTTGATGGAACAAACTACACGTATTGGAAAACAAGGATGAGCTTTTATCTCAAGTCGCTAGACTTTGACCTGTGGACTGTCGTCACTGACGGTTACAAAAAGCCTACCAGAATAGTTGTCAACGGTGATCTTGTTGAGAAATCACATGACAAGTATTCTGACGAGGAGAAGAAACAGGCAAGTCTAGACGCAAGAGCTATTAATGCTTTATTCTGTGCTATAGACAGAAATGAGTTCAACAGGGTATCTACATGCACCACATCTCACGAAGTGTAGAAACTCCTAAAAGTGACGCATGAAGGAACCACCCAAGTCTAGGAATCCAAGATAAGCCGTCTCACTCAAGAATACGAAGCTTTCAAGATGAAGCCAAACGAGACGATCACGCAAATGTTCACAAGATTCCTCGACATCATCAACCCCCTGTCTTCACTCGGCAAGCAATATTCAAATCACGAGAAGATTCGCAAGCTACTTAGGGGGCTACCAAAAATTTGGAACCCTAAGGTGACAGCCATCATTGAAGGAAATGATCTCACAACCATGTCCATAGAGACCTTGATGGGAAAGCTAATGACTCATGAGCTTGACCTCAAGGACTTCGAAGAGCCTGCTCCTAAGGCTAAGGAGATCGCACTCAAAGCTCACCGACGGAGGGCTGAACCCGAAGAGACGGATGACGACAACTCAGAAGAAGATGATCAAGCCCTTATGGTCCACAATTTCAAGAAATTCCTTCGCTTCAATCGAAGGAAGAAGGAACCACAAGAAGATGGTGAAGAAGAGCCAACTTGCTATGGTTGCAAGAAGACTGGACACGTCCGAAAAGATTGTCCATTCTTGAAGAAGAGCAACCGCTATGAGAAGCCATACAAGAAGAATTCATCAACGAAATATGCCAACACAAGCATTTGCTATGAAAGCGAAGCTAGTGATTCCGAGGAAGAAAAGGACTCGCCTCAAGATACGGCTAATGTGTGCCTAATGGCAACATCCGATAATCACAAAGATATGGCTAAAGCGAAGCTAGTGATTCCGAGGAAGAAAAGGACTTCTTTTTTGATGAACTTGGCGATGCTTTCACCGATTTACTCGATGATCACAAAAATATCATTGGTAAATACAAACACGCCAAGGACAAAATCAAAGTCATGAAGTCGAAATTCAAAGACTTTCTCTATTGCTTAATAACATTAGAGACACTTCACCCACGGAAGTCACAGATGAGGTATCAAAGCTTAAACTAAGCCTTCATGATGCTGAAGCACGTATTGAGCAACAAACACAAGAAATGACAACACTCAACACGATGCTTGCTGAAGAAAAGAGTAGACACAAGATTTCTATGACTAAGATATATGGATTAAATGCTAAGGTTACTGAACTGCAAGCTGTCTCTAAGAGATTAGAGACTAGATTAGGAAAACAGGTTATTCAACCTCAAACCCAATCTCATGAGACACCCACAAAGCATAACTCTCCTCATGCTAGTTATCTGCATCATCCATCTACAACACATAATCATGCTTTCATGTACACACAATTTCACAAAGGACACAAACCACATGCACGTAGAAATAATTATCATATGTCACAAAATCATCATGCTACACACAGTCATCATCATGTTGCACAAAGACACAATCAACATCACTCCACATATAGACAATCTCATCATGCCATGCCATATAGACAATCTCACCATGCCATGCCATATAGACAATCTCACCATGCCATGCCATATAGACAAACTCATCATGCCATGCCATATAGACAATCTCATCATGCCATGCCATATAGACAATCTCATCATGCCATGCCATATCAACATCATCACCATGCTGGATCTAAATATCATCAATATTCTTATAGACATTATCAGCATGCTCCTAATGTGAATAGAAATGCTACATGCACTTATTGTGGTCTACATGGACACATATCACCACAATATAGAATCAGAAGATTAGTTGATAAAAAAATATATGCATTGTTTCCAAAAACTAACTTTTCAGGACCCTCAAGAAATTAGGTACCAAAGGTCATATCTACTCTTGATGTAGTTGGACCTTCCCTCCTCAACTAAGAGTAAGTGGATTCTCGATAGTGGATGCTCGCGGCATATGACAGGAGATGCAAATCTTTTTGCATCACTATCGATAAAGAAAGAAGGATATGTATCCTTCGGCAACAACCTCAAAGGTTATATTATAGGTAATGGTAATATTGGTTATCCTCCCTCTCCCGTAATAAAGGATGTCTGCCTAGTAACCGAGTTAAAGCATAACCTGCTCAGCATTAGTCATCTTGCTGACCATGGATATGACATTAATTTTGGACAAAATAAATGCCTTATTTATGATAGGTCAACGGGAGACATCGCTTTTGAAGGGATAAGAGAGGATAATATTTATACTTTTTATTTGTCTGGAAATACTAACAAAGCAGGTAGATGCCTATATGCTCATAAAGATGAACGGCTACTATGGCACCAGTGTCTTGGTCATGCCAATATGGATAATATATCCAGGCTATCGACCAAGAAGCTAGTTAGAGGCTTGCCCGACATCACATTCAAAAAGGACACCGTATGTGCCGAATATGAGTTGAACAAGGCAACCAAGTCATCTTTTCATTCCATAAACTCTGTAAGCACTTCTAGACCCTTGCAACTACTCCATATGGATTTATTTGGGCCTAGTAGAGTAGCCAGTCTTGGCGGAAAACTCTATGCCTTTGTTATTGTTGATGATTTTTCAAGATTTACTTGGTTTTTTTTCTTGCAAATAAAAGTGACGCTATTTCGGTTTTCAAGATTTTTGTTAAGAAAGTTCAAAACGAAAAAGGCTACATGATTACTCGAATCCGAAGTGATCATGGAGGCGAATTCGAAAATTCTGATTTTGAAAGATTTTGTGATTCTAATGGTTTTGATCATGAGTTTTCTTGTCCAAGAACTTCTCAACAAAATGGTGTTGTGGAGCGGAAGAATAGGACTCTTGGAAATATGGCCAGAGTTATGTTGAACAAGTTTTTACTTCCGAAATATTTTTGGGCTGAAGCTGTCAGTACAGCATGCCATATTTTAAATAGGGTGCTTATTCGTCCTATTACGAAGAAAACACCCTATGAGCTTTGGTTTGGGAGAACCCCAAATGTTTCTTATTTTAGAGTTTTTGGATGTAGATGCTTTATCCTTAACACCAAAGACAACTTAAGCAAATTTGATGCCAAAGCTGACGATGGTATTTTCCTTGGCTATGCTGCCAAGAGTAAGGGATATAGAGTTTTTAACAAACGCTCTTTAATTGTGGAAGAGTCTACAAATGTGACTTTTGATGAAGATAACAGTGCAGCAGCTACTCTTGATGATGATGTTGAGCCATCAACGTCTACTCCAATGAACACCACAACCGAAATAAATTCTCTGGAAAGCTTGCCTAAGAAATTCTCTTTCAAACCATCACATCCAGAAAAGTTGGTAATCGGTGAGGTTTCACGAGGAGTAACTACTAGATCATCATTAAGAGACTCTATTGCTAGCACTACCTTTATTTCACAAATTGAGCCTAAAAATATTTCTGAAGCTTTCAATGATGAATTTTGGATTTCTGCTATGCAAGAAGAACTCAACCAATTCGAGAGGAGCCAAGTATGGGAACTCGTTCCTAGACCGGCTAATCACTCGATTATTGGTACTAAATGGGTTTTTAGAAACAAAGTAAATGAAGATGGTTCAGTCACACGCAACAAAGCTCGTCTAGTAGCTCAAGGATACAACCAAGAGGAAGGTATCGACTACGATGAGACGTATGCTCCTGTTGCTAGATTAGAATCCATTCGGATGCTTTGTGCATTTGCAAATTTTTAAAATTTCAAATTATTTCAAATGGATGTTAAAAGTGCTTTCTTGAATGGTTTTATTAAGGAGGAAGTTTATGTTAAACAACCCCCTGGCTTTGAAAATCACAAATTTCCCGACCATGTGTTCAAGCTAAAAAAAGCGCTGTATGGCCTCAAACAAGCCCCTAGAGCTTGGTATGAACGGCTAAGCAACTTCTTGCTTGAGAAAGGTTTTTCAAAAGGGAAAATTGACACTACACTTTTTATAAAGTCTTTGAAGGACACTATTCTTTTAGTACAGATATATGTAGATGATATTATTTTTAGTTCTACTGATGAGACCCTTTGTCAAGATTTTGCCAAGTGTATGCAGACCGAGTTTGAGATGAGCATGATGGGGGAGCTCAACTACTTTCTTGGGCTGCAAGTCAAACAAATGTCAAATGGAACCTTCATCTGTCAGTCGAAGTATACAAAGGACATGCTGAAGAAATTCCAACTTGATAATGTCAAACCAATCAGCACTCCCATGGCTACTTCAACCAAACTGGAACCAGATGAGAGTGGCAAACCCGTAGATCAACGTAAGTATCGAAGTATGATAGGCAGCCTACTTTATCTTACCGGTCGCCCTGATATAAGGTTTAGCGTTTGCCTGTGTGCTAGATATCAAGCAAATCCTAAGGAATCGTACATGACCGCAGTTAAGCGTATCTTTAGATACCTTAAGGGTACGGTTACAGTCGGCCTATGGTATCCCAAGTCAACATCATTTGACCTCATTGGTTATTCTGATACTGATTTTGCTGGATGCAAGGTCGACCGTAAAAGTACGAGCGGTACGTGCCATTTATTAGGAAAGGCTTTAGTCTCTTGGTTTAGCAAGAAGCAGAATTCTGTGGCACTATCCACAACAGAAGCTGAATACATAGCAGCTAGGCATTATTGTGCACAAATTCTGTAGATGAAGCAAATCCTTGAAGACTATAATTTATCTTTCATGCATATTCCTATCTTTTGTGACAACACTAGTATAATAAATCTTACTAAGAACCCCATTTGTCACTCACGTACGAAGCACATTGAAATACGATACCACTTTTTGCGTGATCATCAGCAAAATGGCACGATTAACTTAGAATTTATTGACACTGATCATCAATTAGCTGATTTCTTCACAAAGCCATTATCCGAAGAGCGCTTCAATTTCCTTTGTCGTGAACTTGGAATTTTAGATGAAGCCGTCATAAATTAAAATACACCTGCATAAATATCGATTATATTATGATTCTCTTATGATGAACTTGCTATGAGTACAAGCCGAAAAGGCCCTTCTGACAACAAGGCGTAAAAGCCTAAGCGACACGGTGCACTAGTCTTCAGGACTACCGCTAGCTGGGATCCGGCCCCTGCAGCTAACTCATGGTAAATTCAAAATACTGAATTATAATATAACTCCTTGTTTATTATACGGTACATTTTGATTTATCACTTGCTGATATGCTATTTTTTAATTTTATATTGGTATCTTTCTACTTCTACTATCTGGTTTATTGAAATTCTTAATCATTTATCTTTATAGCTTATCTTGATTTCCCATACTTAACCAATTTTTCATCCTTCTAGCCTGATTTCAGTTCTGGGACAAGGACCCAGAATTCGGGCCGAACTCTGCCCTTACCAGAGTTCGGGCCGAGTTCGGTCTCCCTGTTCCAGAATCGTGGACTGTTCCAGCCGTGGATCTCAATGTTAATCCAATGGTCAAAATTGAACCCGACCAAGAGAAACCCTCACCTATATTTTGGTTTCTCTTCCCTTTCCTTCATTCTTACCACCTCCTCTACTTCTCTACCACTATTTTCTCAAACCCTAACCCTAGTTTTCTCTCAATAGTGCTCCATCTCTTACCAAAATCAAGGAGAAGGGCTATTTTCTCATTCTCTTTCACTGTTCATCATTTATTTGAGGTATAACTCACTCTCCTTCTCTATTTCAATTTCTCTATTTTGTGCAATGGCTCCTCGCTTGTTCAACCGTGGGAAGAGAATTCGAACCGAGGGAGCGTCCTCGTCGAATCCTCCTCCTCCCATTTAGCAACCCGTTGAACAACATCAACCACCTCATCCATTGTTCAACCCTTCACGTCCACGTGATCCAAACATCTACGACGACCGACTTTTTATATCACTAGACGCATCCAATGAATGGTTTAGTAATTTTCGGACACGTCCGGTGTTTACAGGATATCCCATTAACTTTACAATTTTCTCTCAATATGATGCACTCTTTAATGACCTATGTCTTGACAAACTTGTTACTTCTAATTCGGTCATATATCGTAGTGCCATACAACTGTTTTACTGTAACTTGACTCATGATGATACTCACATCTATTCACGTGTTGCGGGTATCGATATCTCATTTGATGATTTTGACTTAGCCAAATATCTTGACCTTCAAGAGCTCAATTCTTGGGAAAAGCTTGTTGAAGCTCGGTCATTCCGATTTCCCGACGAGACTTCCCTTGAAAGCTTCAAGGACGACTTGTGTACTCCGAACAAACGTCCTCGCAAGCTTATGGCTAAATATCTAAATTCATATTTCTATGAACTTCATCGGATTATTTTTAATACCATTCTACCCAAAGCGGGTTCTACCGATGAAATTACATATTTTGAAATATCAGCTTTGTATCATCTCCACTTTTGTGTTCCTTTCAATCTTTCACGTACCATGATGGACTGGATGATTAACTGTAGGAAGAAACCACGAGCCTTGGTTTATGCCTTATATCTTCCTATGGTCTTTCGTGCGTTCCATGTCCCTCTTGATGATTGTCCTTTCTTGCCTGCTTCTGCTTTTCTATCTAAGGCACGACGACTTCAGGCAGTCGTAGCCTCTCCTGCCACTTCTGAGCATTCTGATGATGAGGAGCCCGATGCCCCTCCACTTGGACAGGGTGTGCCACCTCCTCCTGCTACCCTTGACTCCATCCAGACCATGCTCCGAGATCGTTTCGCCTTGGAGGGCGATCGTTGGACTCAGATGGACTACCATACTACCCTGCAGATGAGTGCCTTCAGTAACTCGCTGCACGATATTCGGTATTCCATGTCCCGTCATCCCTCTTTGTCCATTCCCATGGAGCGGGATCTCGGTCGCGAGGGATATCGCATTGACGATCCCTGGGTCATGCGCTACCTGGATCCGGGTGCTGCTATTGTGGACCCCAGCCGTTCATTCACTGATCCTTCAGACTCCGCTGGGCCTTCTCGTGCTCCATGATGGAGATGGCTTCTACCAGATGATGATGCTGCTGATCATAGTTTATGTTGTTATGCTTTCTAGTTTTTTAGTTGCTTAGTTGGATTTATGTACTTGGTTTATCAGTACTCTTTATGTTTTAGTCGTGATGACTCTTATATGCTCCAGTTATGAGTTGTGACTCTTATGTTTCTGGTAGTTCTATTATTCTATGTCATTTGCTCGTTCTGTTAGTTTATATGATGTTTCTTCCCTTTTGGTGTGTTTGCCCATTATTACATGTTTCTTATTATATTGCTAAATGCCAAAGGGGGAGAGATATGTATATTGTGTATATTCTTTTTGGTATATGTGCTTTTTGGTGCTTTTGGGAGATTTTCCTTATTAGGCCAACAGGTTCAATGCATTGTTTACGGGGAAGCTATCTCGTTTAGCTCGGCACTGATTATGGGGGAGCTATGTTGTGTCCAGGTATGAAATATTGAATATACATTTATTATTTTGTCAATTATCAATATGGATGAGATTATTGACACAAAGTCACAGTCAACCAAATATTGATAACCTTGACTAAATAATACTTGTAATAATTCAATATGACACACGACGTCTACATCAAGCTCAAGTCAGAAGACAGCTCAGTCTTTGCAATTCATTTATATATGAGTCTGTATTTTACACTTTTATTGAGTCTAGACTGTTGTAAACTGTGTCATGCTAAGCTCTTGAGACTTGACCAAAAGCCTACCCAAATCCCTAAACTCCACCATCCAGAAATAAGCCCACAGATCCCCAAGAACCAGTTCTGTGCTCTGGAGACAGAGTTCAGGCCGAACTCTGCCTCCACACAGAGTTCGGGCCGAACTCTGTCCCCTAAAAATCAGCAACCTTAATTTTAGGGTTAGCTGGTTGCTAGTTGTCCAACGGCCAAATATTTGAAATTTCCTACCCGAATTCTGGCCAAATTCTGCCTACAAAAATCCTATAAATAGGCCAAGAATTCTCTCATTTCAAATCATCCAATCTTCTCTTCTCTTCTCTCTTAAGCTCAATAAGCCATACCCTTCCCATCTACTAGCCACAAGTTTCCTAAGTCTCGAGTGCTCAGCATCTCTCAGTTAGGAGTCTTGTGCAAGAGTTGAAGAAGTCGCTTGGAAAATACCAAGCAAATTGCCACTGCGATCCTCTGTAAGAAGTTGACGTGCTCTTCTGAAGAAAAGGCACGGGTTGTAAACTACTATTTCACAAATAGTGGATTTAATCCTGAGCTAGAGTTCTCAGGCCTGGACTAGTCCTCCATGAGGGAAACCAGGTTAAAATCGGCTGTGTTTGCGTATGCTCTCTTGATTCTCACTTTAAATTCCGTATTTACTCTGATTAGTTTTATTTGTGATAGAGTTAATTTTTTAAGTGGATATTATCTCTATATACTCTATTCACCCCCCTCTAGAGATGCCATCTGTTCTTCAGAGGGGTTCTGCGTGTAGTCGTGAGGGAGGGTGGCGACTGTGTAATGTAAGGGGGTCGGGTTCCAACAGGGTTAGGCGGGGCTGCTACTGTACTGGGGTCGGGTTCCAAGAGGGTTGGGGGGTTTTGGTCCATTTGTTTTATATTTATTTTCTAAACTTCTATATATATAACTATTATATATATACATATAGTTACACTTCTATATACCATATATTTATCCAATTAGTACAAAATACTAAAACATATTTTTGTAGCAATTATTATCCTCCCTCCAAAATAAATTACTACATTTAATAACAAATAACACTAATATGTTATATATAGATTTTACCAACCTTTATAGTCAATAATAAAATCATATAGGCAATTATTTACTAAGCACTCATACAAATATACATATATAGTCTAAAACTCTGAAAATGTACAAGGATATATAAGAAAATTATTTATCATATTTTTCCAAGATAAATATAAATTAAAATAGCGAATAATGCATATACTATATTTTTAATATTCAATTTATAGGAATTACTCAGTAGATTATAAAAATGGACTACCAATATATATATATATATATATATATATATATATATATATATATATATATATATACACATCTATATATCTACATGAACGTCGTTGGTCGCACTACACGACTACATGGGCTCGGGTTTGGTTTGGGTCCAGTTCGGGCTAAATCGGTATAACCGAGTCTCCTACAAGTCAATAATATAATAAATAAATAATTAAAATGTCTTTAGAGGTTAAGTCGCAACTTGGCCTGGTTTTCCTAGTTTGGACACACTTATGGCTTGGCCTTCCCTATCATAGCTAAAATACTAGTCAAGGCACCCAACTACATCATCCGTGCCAAAAGTCTTGGTCATCTTGTACTCCAAATTTAATCATGACTAAAGGCATCTACCGTAATAATTAAGTAATTAATTATTTATAAAATTTTAAAAAGTCACTATTAAAATCAAATAAATAAAATATTTGAAATTTTCGGGAAGGTAACTACACGAACTTTGGCCGAACTCGGGCGGAGTTCTGCCAGGTTTTTGTTAGGTTTTTGCAAAAAATAATTTTTGAGATTTTTGAAATTGTTTTAAGCAGTTAGGAGCTTTTTATAAATAGGGGACTATTTTTCAACACGTGGGATATTCTGAGAACATTTTTAGGGTAGCCTATTTGTGAGTGCGACTCAGAGTACAATGCATTCCTAGACTCAAGAAATGTGAAAATATATTGCATAAAGGAAATACATACTCGAGTGGCAAACACAGCTTCAGTCTTGAACAGAATGGATAGCAGTTCTCTGGCAGTGTTTAAGAGTCCAAATATCCTTGAGTAGCACTTATATCGAGACAAAGTTTGATCAATTATTAAAATCTGGTTTGACCATGACCAATGGGCCAACAATCTTCCCTATTTTGATAATTGACAAACCTTGAACGATATAACATCTTCATCAATAACATTTGAAAGATAATCAAAATTGTACTGTATCCTGAAAAAATGTTCATGTATCCCTCCAAAGATGTTACATCCTATTTCTCCCCCGTTGTCACTTAGCAAAATAATTGCCAAAAGATAAAGCTCCCCTGCAATTTAACATAAGGAATAATCAGTAAAGAAATACAAATATAATATATAGAAAAATAAGCATTTCACAGGCAGTTTATATTGAAGCATAAAGAGATAGTGCTATAACAAGAATAAATGCTAAACTGAAATAAAATATACTAAGCAAAGCATAAAAAGATGTTCACCATACATCATCTCAGTCAATCATAATCTCAGTGCAAAATAAACTAAACGATAGAGTACTAATAATATCATGGGATATCGGAGCATTTCCAAGTAAACATAAATATAACATAGTCTCAAAAAGTGATATCTGGACAAAATACAATGCGTCTAGATCACAAATCCTATGAATCATCATCATCATTAGTAGTGCCAGCACGGCCACCATGTCCGAATGGACT
Source organism: Iris pallida (assembly GCA_029216955.1). Lineage (NCBI taxonomy): Eukaryota > Viridiplantae > Streptophyta > Magnoliopsida > Asparagales > Iridaceae > Iris > Iris pallida. Next base: position 84,850 of record JANAVB010034282.1, read on the forward strand.
AGCTCCAGAAGTGCCAGCTCCAGAATGATGTGGAGTAGCACCAAAACCACGGTACCAGTCATATGTGTTACCGGGCTGAAAGAGAGTGTGTATCGCCTCATCCTCATAGAGGTAGCCGGAGACAGCTGGATCTCTGGGAAGAGAACTGGCAGAATCCAGTCTGGGCGAAACAAAGATCGACAAAAGAGTTGGCGAGTGCCTGGAACTGACTTACATTACGGAACTCACATTCCCTGGATGTGTCAGTGATGAATGTCCGCAGATCAGAGAGATGCTGATGAATACCGTCAAAAGACATAGGGTAAGCCTAAGAAGGAGGAGCAGGAGTAGTAGTAGGTGCAGGAGGAGCGGCTGCGCTGCGATATGACAACTGGAGAAACTTGGGCTCAGGGTTGTAGAAGCATGAAAAATTATAGCTGATGCTAGGCGCAAAAGGGTGCTCTCGTCACCAACCCCTTCTTATAATAGTCTAGATGATATATGGCACAGGTTAGTGTCCTCACTACCAACCTAACATCACAGAGGCACAGGTAGTCATATGTGCAGACCGGCCAAGGATGAAAAAATTCTCAAGATAAAATTTGGAAAATACTATTCTTATTAATCGTGGCTACAAGGGTCTATTACACAAAATTATCACAAGTACATAAGAAAGTTTCCTGAATCTCATTTACAGGGATCGACTACATGGTCTTTGTTACGTAAGTGGGAATACAAATTCCTATGAATATAAAAGAAGGTTCGTCTTCGATGGGCAGCCTTCACAGTGTTATCGTTATGGGCAGAAGGACCAGAAGAGGGATATATAACCTCCATGAAAGTCTCCTCTCCATCGATTCACAGCATCATCAGAGCCAACCCTCTTCTCACCAAGAGAAACTAGAGTCCAATATATACTGAAGAAGTGAAAGACCTATAACCACAGCACGACGAAGCCCCACTGCTCCCAATGATCAGGGGCAGAGCACGACCGGCTATTCATCGGATGAAAAACCAATCTCAAATATGTATCTTAGATTTTCCAGATCCCTAAAAGTCGTCCAGAGTTAAACTCCCTAAGGAGGACATTTACATACTTATTAAGGACAACAATGGCTTCTTCTATACAGAGTTCTTCTATAAGAACGTGGCTCCTAAGAACGAGCAAAGCTTCAGCAGCCCACTTATACAAGGTTGATCGTTGCTCGAAGTTAAGTTTGGATCTCGCATGGTAGTGAAGGATGCCAAGAAGAAGACATCGACCCATCAGAGGAGAACTTCCCCTTTTATAGGACCGAGATTGGCCTAAGGTGCACGCCCTATGGCCGACGGTCAGAATTCCCGTATTAATGGGATGAACATAAGACTCAGTACGATGAGTGTCAGTCTTAGAATCTTTGAATTCCCCATATTACAGTGGCAATTAAAAGGGAGGTCCATAAAGGGCGGGTATTTATCACTCTTTACTTCAGAAGCCAAAGCCTTCAAGCCAGAGACGTAGCTACTCGCCTGTGCCAACCTAAAAAGCAAGATGGTGGTAGGCCTCACCCTTTTATTTGCTTCAAAAACTAGTGTTTTCACTCCAGAGGCGTGGCTAGCTGCCTGCGCCAACCCAGACATACAAGGGTGTTATATCCTTTCCTCTAAAGCCAACATCTTCAAAGTTCAAGAGGCAAGCTACTTACATGCGTCCACATGAGGCACATGATCCTGATATGATCACACCATCTCCATTCCTATGGCACAGTCATCTGTTCCAATCTAGAAGCTTAAGTCACTTTTCTACAAGAGACTTGGGAACTTCCATTACAACCAATACAAGTAAGTTTATCGCTCCAAAACTACAATAACCTCGCCAACCTGAAGCACAAGCCTACTCGTCGCCTACGGTACAGTGACTCTATTACTCCGAAATACAGTTTTATCATTACTCTAAATGTACAGAAGTCTCATCGTCATTCGAAGCCAAGTCCACTCGTCGCTTGAAAGCACAGAGAATATGTCGTCTCCAGAAGTACGGTCTACTCGTCTCTCCAGAAGCACAACAAAACATAGTCCTCACAGAGGAAAAGAAAGCATGGGTCCACACCAATTGGTTTGTTTATACCATCTCTTGTAGAAAATATTATGATTAAATTATGATTGATATCATATCAGATTGATTAAAATCATGGAGATCAATTAGACTCCAATTCTAGGATGAAATCCCAAGATTTATTTGACTATATCCGAGCAAGCAAATTGGCATGCGCTACGTGTCACCTCCTTCGGTTATGTTGATAACCACCAAAGATCTCGATTGAGGGGGATCTCGATGTCCGCCACGTGTAAGCATCGTAGAATCCCATACCGTGTAATGACGACATATTCTTTTATATCTTAGGAACCCTAATACACATCGCACATGTGCTCGATTCTCTATAAATAGATGGAGTTCTTCTTCAACTTAAAGAGAGCGACAACCTTCATCTAAGTTGGAACAATCTATCAACCAACCAACAAAATAACAACCCCCTCCAAGGGATCTTCTTCTCCAGATAGCCTCGTGATCGGTGACCCCAGAGTTCCATCAAAGGTGCCAGAGCGCCAGAGCAAGGTTGATTCATCGTCAGATCGTCAACGGAGTAAAGAAGCCGCTGCAGTGCTCGATCTCTACCATCACACTTTTCCAAAAACTTCTTCCTGTACTAAGAATATCCTATTTAGGACTTCTTTCTTTGTACGCAGATATCTTATACGTTCAATAAAGGAAAAAGTTCTTTCAACCTTTTGTTATGTCGAACAAGGATCCAGAGCACAAGTGGAAAGATCAACATCATAATGCTAAAAGATGCGTGGGATGAACATCGCATAAAAGAGATTTCGATCTCTTTCGCAACAACGTCCCATCATCTAAATGATAGTCTTGGGAACCAAAATAGAATTCCCTTGATGATATGATAGAGGGCAGACAGTTCAAGATTTGTAATATCATCTTTCGATGTTGATTTAGGAAGAATAGTGGAATAAATGATACGATGCAACTCATAGTTAAATAAGTTCAAGTTTACAGCCTTGAACTTACCAGAACGAACACGGGCAGGTGCATAAAGGTCGTTCTTGAAACTGATAAGAGTCGTGCCATCGGGGAAATCGAACTCAGTAATATCATCAAGCAGGGCACCTTCGTTAGGAAAAGGATTTCTGCTAAGATGGTATCATCGAACTCGATGTTGATACCGCTGACTCGAGTTCTAACAGAGAAAGTGTATAAAACAAAGTTACAGTAGAACAGTTTAATGGCATTAGTAGCTATAGGGTATTTGAGGTAACAAGTCGGTGTAGCCCTAATGCCTCAAACAATGGACGGTGGTCAGAAAACATAGTCTACTTAATCGGGGCTCCAGTGCATATGTTACGCATGACAAAGAAAGCGTACCATAACAATGAGTGATCATGAGTTTCAAAAAAAACTCATTGAACGCATCGTCGACTGGTTGGACTGGGGAAAGATGGAATCCTCTGGTGGATTCGAAGACGATGCCTCTTCACTAGCATTTGTCTTCTTCCTCTTGGATGAAGTGAATCCTATATGCATTTTCTTCCAAAATTGAATTAAAACTAATGAATTGAAAGGGATAGAAGGAGAATGTTATACCATCTGATAGTTGAGTATGTGGTAGAGATCAAGATTCTACGAATCCAAATTTTGAAATAAAATCTCCAAGTAGAATGGAAGCAATGGGTTAGAGAGTTTTTAGGGTTTGGAGAGGGCTCGGACGGCAGCTGCTACTTGAAAGAGGAGTTTGAAAGAGATGAAGAGAAGGGGCCCTCGGATTTTGACTTAAAAACATATACCACCAACAGAATTCTAGCTGAACTCAGGCCGAGTTTGCCTATGGTTCTTTTGATGAATTTTGAAAAAAATACAGGCCACATTCTTTTCATTATCCCCTTTCAATTATTTAATACCAAGTTCAGTAATTTTAAATTTTAATTAATACAATTAATATTATTTTATAAATTAAATTTTGATACACAGTGACTATTTTATATTATCTGTGGGGGTACTGTCCCAGCTAACGGGAGTTCACCAGGGAACAATTAAATACTGCTTCGCTTCGACCGTAGTCGTGGTGACAGACAGACCCTTTGTAGGCTTGTCTCAAAAACAGTTTTTGAGTATTAAAAAATAATTGATAAAATAAAATTAATTAATATTATTGATATCTAAAATTCCTAATTCTCGACGTAAATAATTGAAGCGATCTTCCGCTAAAGGTTTTGTAAAATATCAGCTAATTGATTTTCTGTCTATGTATACAAGGTTTATATTTCCATTTTGTTGATGACCTCTAAAAAAAATGATGTCGAATCTCGATATGCTTAGTGCGAGAGTGACATACAGGATTCTTAGTCAAATTAATAGTACGTATTGTCACGAAAAATGGGTATGTCTGTGTATAGTAAACCAGAGTCTTCTAAGGTTTGCTTCATCTACAAATTTGTGCACAATAACTCCTGCGGCGATATACTCAGCCTCAGTCGTTGATAATGCGACAAATTTTGTTTTTTGCCAAACCAAGAGACTAGAGCTTTGCCTAAAAAAATGACATGTGCCATTGGTACTTTTTCTATCTACTTTGTATCCAACAAAATCAGCATCCGAATAATCGACTAGGTCAAAATGACGTGGTTTTGGGATACCAAAAGCCGACAGAAGAAGTGCCTTTAATGTATCGGAAGATACGCTTAACCGCACACATCTGTGATTCCTTATGGTTGCCTAAAAATGTGCACACAAGCAAACACTAAACATTATATCTGGACGACTAGCAGTTAAGTAAAGTAAACTGTCAATCATACCATGATACTTACGTATGTCGACCGATTTGCCTTGTTCAGCAATATCAAGCTTAGTCAAAGTTGCCATCGGAATACCAAACGGTTTGACTGCTTCCAGATCGAATTTCTTTAATAAGTCATTTGTGTACTTGGCTTGATTAATGAACGTTCCATTATTGGTTTGTTTGATTTGTAGTCCGAAAAACAATTTTAGTTCTCCCATTATGCTCATCTCAAACTCATTCTGAATATACTTTGAAAATTCTTGACAGAGGATTAATCAGTAGATCCAAAAATGATATCATCTACATAAATTTGAATTAAAACAAGATTGCCATTAAAGGATTTTATAAACAGTATAGTATCAACCTTCCCTTTTGTAAAATTTGTCAAGTAGAAAAAAGCTTAGACGATCGTACCAAGCATGAGGGTCTTGTTTCAAACCGTATAAGGCTTTCTTCAACTTGAAAACATAATCAGGATTTTTGAAATCCGTAAAACCTGGGGTTGAGATACATAAACTTCTTCTTTTATAAAACCGTTCAAAAATGTACTTTTGACATTTATTTGAAATAATTTAAAGTTATAAAACATGCAAATGCACATAACATGTGAATAGATTCTAATCTCGCAACTAGGGCATAGGTTTCATCGTAGTCGATATCTTCTTCTTGATTGTATCCTTGAGCTATGAGTCGAGCCTTATTACGATCACTAAACCAATCTCATTCAGTTTATTTCGGAATACCTAGCGGGTGCCAATGACCGGATGATCAATGGGCTTGGGAACAAGTTCCCAAACTTGATTCTTTTCAAATTGGTTCAATTTCTCTTGCATAGCATCTAACAAAAAATTATCACTACATGCTTCTTCAATATTTTTGGGTTCAAGCTGTAAATAAAAGCAAAATAGGAAGATATATCCTTACTAGAGGAACGAGTACTTACACCCCTGGTAATCTTACCAATTACCAAGTCTTTGGATGGTCTGCAAAAAACTTATTTCTTTTGGCATATCCTCTGGATTGCTGGTTCCGACTTCTGGTTCTGTACGTAATTTGCTTGAAAATCAGCTGTGCTTTGTGTGAAGGTTCTGCAGGAGCTGTACTTAGTGTACTTATGTCTTCATCATCATTATCGACTGAGTGTTGATTGAGTTCGTCAAATTTTACATTTATTGATTCTTCGATGATCATGGTTCTCATGTTGAAGACTATGTACCCTTTGCTCTTTGCCGC
>JANAVB010034283.1:0-42758 GCA_029216955.1 Iris pallida
TTGAAGTGCCATCAAAAAACACCCGCCAGACGGAGTTTTCTTTGGTGACGTTTGATTCTTGGACCTCATCCGGGATGTCTTCATAGAGTCTGGAGGACTCCTGGATGGGTATGCGGCTAAAAAGTCGACTAGAGCTTGACCCTTCACGACCTTTTATGGAAAAAACCCATGTCGTACGTCAATAGGATTGCCCATGTAGCTAGTCGGGAGTTCAAAGATCGCGACTTCGTCATGAGAACCTTGAGTGGATTAACTCGGGAGATGACATGAATTGTCTGGCCAAAACATAATGGCGAGTCTTCTGGATGACAAATACCAAAGCCAAATACTCCTTTTTAACGGGGTTGTACCGGTGGTTGGCCCCGATCATTGTCCTTCTATGGTAGTAGATTGCTTGCTCGTAGCCTGCGTCGTTGTTTCGAGCCAATAAAACATCGAGGGAATGATCCATGGCACGGACGTAGAGGAGAAATGGTTTGTCTGCGATGGGTCCAACAGGACTGGCGGGCTCGTCAGGTAAGCTTTGATATCGTCGAAAGCTTTGTGGCATTCTTCTATCCAGACGTAGGAGACTTCCTTCTTCATGAGCTGGGTGAAGGGTTGGCATTTTTCGAAAAGTTTTGCTATAAACCTTAAGATGTATGCCAAACGCCCCGGCAGGCCTCGAAGTTCTCGGAGGTTCTTCGGAGGGTCCATGTCAAGGATGGCTTTGGTTTTCTCGAGATCGACATGAATGCCTTTCGCCGTGATAATGAAGCCCAAGAACTTTCCGCTAGAAACCTCATGGAAGGATTTAGCGGGGTTCATCTTGAGTTGATGCGCTTGCATGAGATCGAAGACTATCTTCAGGTCTTATAGGTGATCACCTTTGAGATTGCTCTTGACTGCGATGTCATCAACGTAGCATTCTACTGTCTTACGAAGATGTTGATGGAAGATGGTATTCATAGCTCGTTGGTATGTAGCACCAGCATTTTTCAAGCCGAAGGGCATCACCGTGTAGCAGAAAACCTCCTTCGGAGTACTGAAAGACGTATTTTTGCGTCATCGGGGAACATTTTGATCTGGTTGTAGCCCGTGTACCCATCCATGAAAGACATGTGTTCGAAGCCACATGTATTGTCGATCATCACGTCAGTGATTGGAAGCGGGAATTCGTCCTTCGGGCAAGCAGTATTGAGATCCCTGAAGTCGATACAGACACGTATCTTTCCATTCTTCTTGGTGACAGGGACGACATTGGCCACCCAATCCGGATGTTTCTCTTCACGGATAAACCCTCTACTCAGGAGTTTGTCCACCTCCTGATCGATAGCGTTCATGATGTCAGGACGAAAATATTATTGTTGTCATTTTACATGCTTAGCATCATGCAAGATGTTAAGTCTATACATTGCAATCTGGGGATCAAGTCCCGGCATATCTTCATAGCTCCAGGCGAAAACGTCGATATATTCCTTGGCCAATTGGACCAAAGACTCCCGGTCTTCTTCCTTCAGACTCTTGCTGATGAAGATGGGTTTGGAAGGAGATCCATCCCCAAGGTCAACTTGTTCGACCTCGTCTTCGGTAGGCGGCTCGCGTAATTCAAATGAGACTTCCACTGTGCTCCTAGGCGTTGAGCCCAGGGTTCTTCCTCAAAGAATTCTGACATTTGGTCATCGCCTTCATCCTCTTGAGATTGTGCAGATGCCATGTTGACAGATAGCACCATCCTGAGGACTGAGCCGATACTGGTATCGGAATCCCAAGTTGATGCTTCGGACGAATGAGAGTATTCTATTTCTTCTGCCTCCGAACTCTCTGGAGTTGCCGGCGGCATGACGTAGCCTACCCCCGGTCGAGTACGATGATAGTAGTCCTGCAGCTTTCCTTTAGTTGTTGGAAGCCGGAGGGGAAGACGCCGGCCTTTGCCGTAGTTCAGGCCTTTGTTGCTTTTTAGGTCGTAAGCCATCTTTTGAATGAGGTACTTTGCCTTGTCCGTGTACCGATAGACTTATAATCTGCAGATATCTGGTTATGGCTCGAGTGGCGGGAGGTCTTGATGACGCTCGACTTTGCCGAAGATTATGGGTTCTTCATTCCGATTTCGCGGTGGGACTATAAAACAGACTCCTAGGGATGGGACTACTCGATTTGATTACATGATTGATGGTCGTTATTTGTGTTTGTAACGACCGTAGAGCATTATCTAGTGTATACATGGCATTCCAATGTGGAAGACTAAAATAATTAAAAGACACTCTATTATTGATAAACACGAGATTTTGCCCCGCGGGATTACATTATCAAGAGAAGGTGCATCTATATCAGCTGATATGTATTCTCCTAACTATTCATCTGTTAGCACCGGGGCCGGTTCAGGAGAGTTCATTGCCGATTTGATCTTGGGATCCGAAAGGGCTGTGTGGGCCTACTCTTGCAGCTTGGATGATTGCGGAGGCTTGCCTTTGAGAGCACCTTCAGGGGTGCCTCGACTACGCCTTTGATGACAGGTGCCTTCCATGTAGTTTTGCTACCAGGGCCCGACGTTTGAGGTAGTTTTCCCTTGAGTCGTATCTTCAAGGGAGCTTCAGTGGGTGTTCTACCTAGAGAAGCTGGTGCTTTTCTAGGTAGCTTGATGGTCATGGGAGGCAGCATCTGAGGCAGTTTCCCTTTGAGTCGAATCTTCAAAGGAGCGTCGGGAATCATCTCTGGCTCCATGTCCGGCTCTGTCGCTATTTCAGCTTCGTCATCAGCATCGTTGGCTTCTTCTTCATCGAGCGACTTATATATGCTAGCGTCGGTGAAGTAGGCTTCGATCCCCTTGAAAGGGTCAATGTCCGCAAACTCTGTCCGGATGATGTCGTTGGTAGACACGAACTTCATACATTGGTGAGTGTAGATGGCACCACCTTGTACTTATGCAGCCACGGGCGACACAGCAGGAGGTTGTAGTTGACGTCGGCGTCCACGACATAGCAAGTCACCTCGGTTCGGAGGTTACCGATATGACATTTCAGCCATATTTTACCCAGCGGTTCACTTTTGCTAGCATTGAAACTACTGATTGTAGTGTTAGAAGGCGCCAGATGATACATCGGGATCTCCAGTGTTGACAGCAGAGTCCTAAGGTATGATGCTGAGGGAGGACCCTGGATGAATCTGAATTCGCTTCACCTTGACGGAACCCACATACCCTGTGTAGTACAGTGGCCTGTTGTGCCAGTTGTGCTTGAGTAGCATGTCTTGTTGGATAAAGGTAACATTGGGGATGACCTCATCCGCACAATAGCAGTGCGCACATGTGGTCGGGAGAACCTCAGGCTGCTTGACCTGACAGATGAAGGACTCAGTATCCTTCAAGGCTTCACAAAGAGCTTCGCGGGTATCTTTGGAAAGGCGAAGCAGCTCGTACATAGATAAGCGGGCGGGAGTACCAGCAAGTTGTGCCAATATGTCAAAGTTGTGGGGCTTGGCTAGCCCCGAAGCATTCTTCCTTCGCAAAGGCTTGTCGAAGCGGGCCTCTACATGCTTCCATTTATTGGCTGCTGGAGGTTTGGATAGACCTCCTTCTTCGGCAGCAGGGGCAGTGCAGGTAGGTACCACCTCAACGGTAGCTTCGTCGGGTTGGCCGTTCAGCTGCAAATGGGTTTATACAGGAAGAGTCTCTTCCGCGGAGGAAGAGACCATGCGGCAAGACTTGATCTTCTTTTCCTTAGCTTTGGAAGTAGAGCGTACCCCCGTTGAGTAACTTCGGAGATGAAATCAGGTGAACCCATAATATCTCTCCCTAAGATGTGGTGAGTGGGGCGAGTCCGCTCACGTTGTCACGAGTAGGTGGTAGGTTGACCATCTCCATTGTCGTCTTTGGGATGGGGACGACGCCATCTTGTGTTGTGGTTGGCGACAAGGTGCCGAATTGGAGCGACACCAGGTTGGCCGAGACTGTTTTCTCCTCATAGTCGACAGAGATAACATTCACATTGATCATGCACAGAATATAGTTCTTGAGGACATATCAGTCCTGAGTTACATGTCCAACAAACCGATGGTATTGACAGTACCTCGGATTGTCCATTTTTCTAACCTCGTCGGGATGCTTTCCGACAATTTGATCTTATCACCCTGCTTCAGCATCTCAAAGAGTTGTAAGGTGTCTTCGTCGTTGAAAGAATAGACCTCCTTTGGCCTCGGCACAAGCGGAGGCTTCTGAGTAGGTGGTTGTGCACCTTTGGAGGCATTGACAGTCAGTGCCTGCTTCTCCTTCGTCTCATGTCTAGGATTGTTGGCAGCAGGTCATTTTCTCTTGTCTTCGAAAGCAGGGAAACTGACTACCAGAAGGCGAGCATTGGATGCCTTATTTTCAGCTGCTTCAGTCTCAATAATCAATGAGCTCCAATTGGGAGGAGGAGTGGAGTTGAGCCAGAGCTTGATTGTAGGAAGCATGTTCATTGCAGTAAGAGAGGAGTGCATGTTCTGGCATACCCGAGGTCAGTCAGAAATAGGCTTGTCGAAACGTTCGATGAATGCTCGAACCGTCTCCTTCTCCTTCTGTCGTACCTCTATCAGGGATGCCATCGTCATGTCATTCCCTCCATCGTAGAAACGATCGAGGAAGAGATGTGTCAAGTCGTCGTATGAAGATATGGAGTTGTCAGGGACTGCAGTAACCAGTCGTAAGCTACTCCTTTCAGTGCCCCGACGAACAGGCTGGTGAGTAACGCGTCTTCCTGTTGGAGATGTCCCGTTTGAGACTGGAAGTATGTCAGATAATGGCGTGGATAGTCCTTCCCGTCATATGGCATCAATGTTTATGGTTTATACTTGGGAGGATAAACCACTTTGTTCCATTCGAGGGGGTATGGTTGCGGGATCCCCATCTTCTGGCGCTCCTCCTGTCTATTCTTTGACTCGAAGCGCTCATGCAAGTCCCTGATCATCTTCACCACATCTTCCATAGAGCTGGGAGTTGGAGAAGGTGGTACAGTCTGGAGCTATACATTCAAAGGTTTCGACACACGCGGTGCTTCGCGGCAATCGGTATTCAAGGATGCCCGTTGGAGGGGCACAATTGATTCTTCGTTGACTCATGTGTCAGGATAGTAGAAGGTGTTCTGGCCAAAGCTGATCGTATCTCGAATACTGCTTGAGTCAGTATCTGCATGGAGGAAGAGAGGGTTTTGAATCCTCCCTCCAAGGTATCTATGCGCTGAACGAGATCTGTTGGTGGCGCATCTGACTCTGCATCCCCGCCTCTCGTTCATGTATACTGTCATGACGTCAATGGAAGTGGATGTAGCGGTTGAAGCTTCGCTTTTAGCCTTGCTCTCTTGTAGAAAAGGAACTTCCTCCAAAGCTTCATCTTAGCTACCCCAGCTATGTTCTGGAGGACATCTTCGTCTTCGGAAGGAGCATCAGCAAGGGCCTGACTACCTCCAGCTTTGTTCTGGAGGATGTCTTCGCCTTCGGGATGAAGATCCACAGGGGCTTGACTACCTCTAGCTATGTTTGGGAGGCTAACTTCGTCTTCGCGATGAAGATCCACAGGGGCTTGACTACCCCCGCTTCCTCTGAAATCTTCTTTCTCCTCCGGGTGGCCTCAAACACTCCTGAGGACGGGACAGTTGTCTTGGTCTTCCTTGGCTGACTCTTGGATGAGGACAAGGTCGAGGAGTTGCTAGTCGCCTTCCGAATTGATGGGGGGTTAGAGACTACATTACAAGAAGCAACCTTTAGTTCTGGAAACTCTTCAGTTGACACCTTCTTCCCGAGGTGATGTTGGAGGGGCGTCGATGATTGCAGCCACTGGAATACGGACTATCTTGGTGGGGCTGCTGTCTAGCAACAACAGTTGATGGTGACAACAGCACAGGTGTACCCTGTGAGGGGCGCATGGTGCTTGTCAGTCGACTCTCCTGATCGGCGTTTGTGAGTGATCACGTTATGCAAATCATTGGAGAAGAGTGCCACCTTCATACCCCATCAGGCACATGGCAAGGCCAAGCGCCGGGGTAGTCAAGTGAATGCTGCACCCCGTGATCCAACGCAAAAGATGCACCCAGATCAATAGTGGGGGAGCAATATTTAAAGTGGCTTAAACCAGCCTCAGACGCACAACCAATGTAGGCGCGGGGGTTCAAGACCACGGAGTTTGCTTCACACGGCTTTATTGAAAATGCAACAGATGCGCCCAAGCGGCACGAGGTCTTTAAAAATTGGCCCGTTCGCGGCACAAAAGCACCCGAGTCAACCTTGTATAGTTTACCATTGGCAGCGTACATGATTGTCAGCGCATGCCTCTGGCTCACTGTTGGCATAACACGTTCGAGGCATATGGCCCGTGCTGCCTTGGACTTTTTGTACCAGCCCGCTGTGGCACATAGTACTCAGAGTCCAAATTATCCTCGATACGACAGCGAATGAGTCTGTTAAAGACAGATGCCTTCTGTGGCACATCAGAGTTAATACGCAGGGCGTTAGCTGCGACCCTGCTCTGTCAACACATCTTTTTTATCTGAGAAGAAGAAGGTTGGGGAATGAGGTCGGCCCCACGCTTCCCCGAGAGATGTGCTATGCCCGCGAGCGCATCATGGCAGCTGAGGACGTCAGCAGGAAGGGTAAGCAGCATTGGCGCATCCCCTTCAGTGGTGGTACCAGGGGCTTCGACCTTGCGCAGCCTGGCTTGGCGAATCTTTTTCGTGTTCGGCAGCCGCTTCGAAGGACTTGCACTGTCTTCAGAGATGGACTCCTCATACGCCTGTTGATTGAGGCGTATGACCAGCATCTTGTGGGAGGAGCCCACCTTCACGTCATCAGATTGCAACACAGCTTTCTCAGCGGAGGAGAAAAAGGTCCCCAGCAGAGTCGCCAGCTTATTTTCCATTAAAATCTTTTGATTGCAATTTCAATTACAAACAGAATAGTATTACAATGTAAGACTTAGATGTAGTCCTAGGAGTACACTTTTATTTATCTGGGTCCCTGGGTCGATGGAGCGAGTGGTAATGTGTTGACTCCATTGACGATCTGACGATGGTTTTCGGTTCTTTGAAGGTCTGAGTTGCTCTGGGAGCTGGAGCTTGCGGAGAGAAAGAAGACGTTGAGTGTCTATGTATTTTTGTCCCTCTGTGTGTGTGTAGGTCTCCGAAAGAAGGAAATGATCCCTCTATTTATAGCTTACAGACTCGCTGTTTATGCATGCATTTGTAGGATGCGCCTGTACGTGGGAATGCCACGTGGTTGGAGCTGCGGAAGGCACATGGATGATGCACCATTATTTGTGGGTTGAATCCTTCTTGCTATATTTGTGGACTGGCATGTAGCAGGGGAGAGAATCTTTTAGTTGCTGAGATCTTGGGTGATTAGCACCCCTTCATAGGCTGAATTGAGTCAAAGGACACGTGGCGTACGTCCATAGCTCAAAGATCTCGAATTTGGTGAAGAAGGATCTGATAAGCTGTGCCTGGATCAGGCACAAGAGGAGATTTAGCTCGTAATCTTTAGGAATCATGAACCAGTCTGGGCGCATGGCTTTTGAGGCGCATGCGGGGCTTCAGTAGCATGGCCGGGGAGGCACATGCAGCGGCTTGACTTTTGTCTTTAGGGATCGGAGGTAAGTCAGAGGCGCATGCAAATGTTCTGGTGCGTGACTACTGAGGCGCATGCGAGTGGTTGGTCGGCCACGTGGGTTTGTAACCGTCGGAGGAAAGTAACGATAATGCTGACGTCGGCGACGCTTCGTCTTCTGAAAAAAGTTGCCAACCGTTCAGTCCTCGGGGGACCTCCTGCCAACTCTGTCACTTTGGTATTAATTGCTGGATGGGGGTGACGTGTCGATTGGGCGCACGGGTCCATGTTGATTAGGACGCATGGATATGTGCTTTGTTTGGGCGCATCCATACGGGGCGCTTGGAACTGACGGGCACGTCTGTACGATGTACGGTATCTGACCGGCGCATCCGTTTGTATGACGCGTCTTTTTGGTCCGACCTTCATGTGCTTTAAATAGCTGTTTTGACTTGGCCAAATTTGAAGCATCAGGTTCATCACCATAAATGTAAATTCATTGCACGGGATTCGGAGAGCCTGCCACTTGGCACATGGGTTTGATTTGCCGGCCTATAAATAGCAGCAAGGAGAGAGTTTGCTTCTCGTTCTCTCACGTCTTTCCGAATGAACTTATTTGCTTAAGTACATTCTGTTGATGAGATACTCCCGAGGGTGAAGATGCGACGAGTTGTATTCGTATGCACTCGTAAAAGTGACTGTTACATACAAAAGTCGGGGTCGCGGGCTTCTGATGCAGGCAGAAAGCGCCTGTTACATCCAAAGATCGGGATGCTCGATCCCCGTCTCTATAATTCTGAAAGAGCCGCAGATCGAAATTGCTGTGCTCTCCTCTTCCTTGGGCTTTAGAGAGCTCTTCCTCCTGCTAGAGTGGGGTTAGCTGTCCACTCTGGCTCTGCTGAAAGCTGCTCCTTTAGCCGAAGCACTTGAAGTGGAGCGCATATGCTGAGACTTCATGATGCGCATAACAGAGACGCTGAAGAGACGCGCCTAACTGAGATGCGCCTGACTGAGATGCTGAAGTGATGCGCCTGGCAGATGATGCGCCTGGCTGTAGTCTTAGGATCTTTCTTTTTGTAGAAATTCTCCTTTGTAAAGCCTTCTTTAGACATGTAATGGACTTTTATATGAAATAAAAATCTTCTTTTGATGTCTATACTTTTGCTATCTGATGTGCCAAGTACTTTATCTAAGCTCCCTGGCGCATGTAATATTTAGGTGCATAAGAATTATGGCCTGTAGATGCGCCTGAAATTCTATGCTTCTACAATAGGCATAGGTATGTCATATATGGTATAGAAATTGTTACACACTATTATGTTTGAGGTTGAGGGTTGCTTTAGCTCCCTTTCCCTTTTAGTTCATTTGTAAACTATGAATATAATGTATATAGGGTGGTGTATCAGATAGGATATTAAATATGTATACTAGGTTGAGGTTGAGGCAAAGGATAAGTGGTTAGTATCTATAGATGGTATATGTATATATATGTACATATATATAAATACATGATTATCTAGAATTAGATATAGTTGATACCAATAGCCTAGATAGACCATTGACCTAGTTGACCAATAGTCTGAGCTGGACTTAGTTGACTAAGATAGTTGACCAGAGTTGACCAAGGGTTGACTTTGACCTAGAGAGGCCTAGTGTCATGTAGTTTGCATTGTATGTCTCAATTATTAATATTGAACACATTATAACCTGTATTTCTCTAAATAGGACCTTGTTACTCCAGTTCAGACATCTGTACACATAACTTGCTCATGATATCAGGCGAGTACATTCTTTGTTAGTTTTTATAATGATAGTACTTATTTTGCCTGCTCTAAACTACTTTACTTGATGCTGACACATTGTACACACGGATTAGTACTATATGGATCTTTTTACACTACAGAAAAAGTGTGTTTTTACGGCACGCAATGTGTGCCGTAAATCACTTTAGACGGCGTACATGCTCATGCCGTATTTGCCCATGCCGTAAAAAATGGATAATTTAGACGACATAAACTGTGTGCCGTAAAAACTCGATATATGCGTCGTCTATAATAAATAACGGCATTCATTATGCATCGTTAAAAGAGAATTATGGCGTGTATTGCATGCCGTTAATCCACAATTACGACATTTAATAGCATGCCCTTAATGCATATCACGACATTCATTGGCACGCCATTAATACATAATCACGGCAATCTGTTGTACGCTGTGAAAAAGTTTTTATAACATACCTTTGCCTCTCGTTATTTGTCAATTATGACATCTATTGAATGTCGTAAAAAGTATCTATTACACATCAATTATGACATATTAGGCACGCCTTAAATTCTATTCAGCTTTTTTTTTTAAAAAGTTCTCCTTTTTTGTATAATCAATTTTACTTTTACATTCGATACCTGAACAAATAAGAATAATACCAAATCATCCAAATCCATTTCTTATCACAATTGTGAAAAGTAATAACTTTCATTGAAATAATAACATCTAATTCCATAATCAAAAGCTACTACAGTACACAACAAGGGTCATAGAAATTCCCAAACATGAAACAATTGATAAAAGTCATCCGAATTTGCCTACCATGGCCAATTTGGAAATTATAACAATGGTAAAAGTCATTTGAATTCCAAATCATGAAATAAAATGTCACAAAAAAAGATATTGTATACTTAACATAGGCCTACACAAATATATTAATTCTTAATTTCCTTACAGTCAGAAGCACAGTACTATAAGGAAAAAAAATATTTTAAGGCCATGGTCCAGTAATCACCCATGCATCAAAAGTGTGAGGTCAACATCCTCATCCTCCAAGCAAATAGCAAAATAAGGAGTAATCTTTTAAGTAACCTAGCAACCTGTTACATAACAATAAAAAAACCACATTAATGATGATAATCTGGCAGAATGGAGCATAATGATATAATGCATCATAATAATATAAAACATGAAAGAAGAATGACAACATATGAGAACAAATTAATAACTTAAACAATGATGAAAAACCTGACAGAGCTTGGGAACCTTCCATAACCAAAGAACTAATTTTAAACAAAAAAAAAACTGAATCCTACAAACAGAAACTGTAGGATGTTGAACAATTAATAAGCAAAATATTATTTCTACTTCAATACACCTTTCAAAAAGAAGTCAGCACAAAAAGAAATCAGGAACTGAATCCTGCAGTACAAAATGAAGTCAAAAACTGAGAAGGCAATAATGAACTTGAGAGTCTCATGTTAGTATGTCCCTGTGTATGACACACAACTACCACTACAAGTTTTTTGGAGACACTGACCAAGTTTATCAAATCCTGTTAACCCAATCTACCTTTGACTCAAAGACACCTGACCAAGTTTATATATCTTTTTGTCGTATCCGTGCAATGCAACATAGGAGCACATGTGTGTGCGCATATGTTTCTGTGCGTCTGTATGTATTTATGCAACTCAAGACACTCATATACTTCTACTTAGTCTAATGGTCTCTTTTTCCACTTATTTTCTTGTTCTTTTTAAGACCCCAGTTAAATTTCCTCAAAGATAATCATGTTTGGAATGTGGTACCAACAAGAGAGAAAACAGTCGCAAACAATTTGTAACATGGTTCATAGAATATCTCGTACGTCTGCGGCGCACATAATTTATTTTTATAATTTGAGAGAGTTACAATTATGGAGCCCTATTTCTAGGCAGAGATTAGGGCAATCACATACTTCAGCCTAATTGTCGAAATACCCCTACTAATATACTGGTAAAAGAAATTTCTGGCAAATTACCATCAACTTGATTCTGCTCAAAGGTTAAGTTTGGTTGATACTTTGCTTTATAGGTAGCATTTTTAACACATCTTGTGGAACCTTACGCTGCTACAACCTCAACTAGGAGTTCCTTGAAAGCAGTGTCTGAGGAATCTCTTGGCATTAAATTGGCTACAAGGCATTGCTTTATTCTTGAAAATCTGCCTGATGATATGAAGGATCCACCAGCCAGTGAGAGGTTTGTTATTTGTTCATTAGTGGTTACAGACTAATGTTATGACCTTTGTATTCCAAGCATCTGACAAATTGGACAAAATTACAGTGCTGTTACTGAACATGGACATTAAGGAGGCTCCAAAGGAGAAAGAAAAGATGCCAACTTCAAGTGTCAGTGATGAACTAAAGGCTCCAAATGGCAGTGATGAACCAAAGGCTTCAAATGCCAGTGATGAATTGAAGCCTCTGAATGCCAGCGATGAGTTAAAGCCGTCAAATGGCACTAATGGACCAAAGCCTTCAAATGGCAGCGATGGGTTAAACCCTTCAAATATAAGCTATGAGATATAGCCTTCAAAGGCAGTGATCAGTTAAAACCTTCCGAAGGCAATGATGAATTACAGCCTTCAAAAGGCAGTGATCTGTTACAGCCTTAGAAGGCAGTGATGAGTTAAAGTGTTCAGATGGAATGTTGACTCAATACATTGTTTATTACGGATTTGTTACTAAAATTACACATTTGTTTCTTTTTTGGGGCTTTTAATAGTTGGGAGAATAATTATCTTGTTAATACGAGGTTGTGTGGACTTGTGTCACTCTTGAATGTTCTTTTGTAAAACATTGTGTAAATTGTATTCTCATAATGAATAATAGTTGATAATTGAGAGCTGAAGCTTATGTTCAATAGAGCCAACTCTGGTTCAATAGAGCCATTTTTTTAATTCCTAACCATTTTTACTGTTGGAAATTTTTGTTTTCCTAATGGGTTTTAAGTGTTAGAATAATTTGCGCTTCTAATGGTAAACAACCGTTGTAAAAGTTTGCATTCCTAACGGTAAAAACTGTTTTGGTGTAGTGACAAGTACCATGGTCCCGACCCTTAGATGAGTATTTCCATCCTTGAGACAATTATCATATTGTAAAATAAGAACCATGATCATATACTGGGAAACCTGAGTATTTCCAAGAAGCATCTAAAGAAATACTTTAGTTAGCAAGTAAAAGTTCATAAATAAAAATAATCCCAAACAAACCCCTATCCGCATGAACTATTTTAGTTAAGCAACTGAAGGCTTTTCATGACCATAAAAGAACAATAATGCAACTGAAAGCTGAAGCAACTTTTATGGAATAAAATTTATCATAAGAAGTAGAGGACGAAAAAGAAAAGCTCTTCTACATGTTATGGAGTGAGCATGGTTACCTGGATATCCTAGCAACCAAGTGGCGACCCCAAAAGATACTTTTGAACTAGGAAACTAAAGATGACCCTGTAGCATAGATAACAAAGTCCATAACAAAACCATAAGTACCAAAGACTCCAAAAGATAAAAGAAAACAAGACCAAAAAGGGATAAAGAAAAGGATACTCATATTACCTTACCTCAAAAGTGTTACCACTAGTCAAATTTGAGATACTTTATAGGCCACGCAATTGTGCTTGATAAAGCCTCACGTAGAAGAAAAAATTCACGTGTCGGCCGATACAAAGTCACCTCATAATCAATTACTTCATGAACCCAAAGTTTGTAGCACTCGTTTCCTATAGCCACATGATGGACCAATCCTTGGGATTTGTAGATGCAATCTCACCAATTGCAACAACTTCTAAACCCGTCTCCCAATTCAACAATTTACATTTTGTCCCAATGTTAGGGGAACTTGGATTTTCTGTATTTTCCTTTTCTCGCCTTGTTTGCGTTATCCCACGATTGGTAGAACTTTGGACCCCATAGTTTGAGTTAGCCTTTTCCCTAGAGTTTGAGTTTTCAATTTGCTACATGCATGAAAAACACATTAACTATTGAACAAGTCAGTATACAATAAAGAACAAAAATACTATGTTGAAGTCAAAACTTACTGTGTTGTTTTTTCCAATAACCTTTTCAGCAATGGTTTTATATAAATTTCTCAATTCAGTCAATTCACTTTCTAATTTACTGAATTTGTCACGATTATATTTTGGCCTTCCACTTTTGAAGGAGTTGCCCCAAAGCCAAGCCCTCTTACTCTTCCTCGTCGTTCGGGACCTATCCAAATGCTTAAGCTCCTTTAAATGCATTCTGGTATTAAATTATAAGCACATAAGAACATAGTAAGTGAAAATAAGATTATAATTTGGTATAATACTTACTTAGTATATGGTTCGACTTCAGAACTATTAAACAAACAGTACGATGAGCGATCTCTAACATGTCAGAAGACATAGTCATCAATTTTCCCTTAGAAATTGGCCTCCCTTCTCCAATAGTTTCATTTTCAAAATCATCATTGCGTCTATGTTGAGCACCAATTTCAGCAGCTTGCTTTATGTACCCACTACAAAAACTTGAGCACTCTTCAGCAAGATACCTTTCTGCTATACATCCTTCAGGTCGTGAACGATTTCTAACATATCCTTTTAGCACCTTCATAAATCTAAATAAAAACAAATATTAAAAGAGAATAGAATAATTTATAAGTATATTATTAATTCAAAATACAATGTATTACCTTTCAAAGGGGTACATCCAACGAAACTGTACTGGCCCACCAATTCGAGCTTCTCATGCAAGATGAATTGTAAGATGCACCATAACATCAAAAAATGATGGAGGAAAAAATCTTTCTAATAAGCACAATGTTTCTGCAACTTCAATTTCAGTTGTTCCAATTTGTTTTTATCGATCACTCTTTGGCATAATTCATTAAAAAATGAACAAAGTCGAAATATTGCAATTCTCGTACCCTTTGGTAGAAGTCCTCTTAATGCTACGGACAAACTTGTTGGAGTAGAATGTGACAATCATGAGACTTAAGGTTTAAAATCTTAGAATCATGCAATGACACATGATTTGAAATATTGGAGCTGTAACCATCAGGCAATCGTAAATTTGCAAGCCTCTTACAAAACAATTGCTTCTCCGACCTTGATAAATTGTAAGACCCTGCTGCCCATCGAAACTTGTCCCCTACTTTTTCAGCATGTAGCTCTTTTCTTATGCCCATTTCTTCCATATCTTTACGAGAATTCAGCCCATCCTTTGTTTTCCCCTTTATACTCAATATTGTGCCAACAATGCTCTCACAAATGTTCTTTTCAATGTGCATCACATCTAAATTGTGTCGCAATAGCAAATTCTGAAACATTGTATAAAGAGGTATTAAGTTAGATATTGGGAGGGACCTTAACACAACTCTAAATAGCAAAAAAATCTAGAATTTACCAACCTGAGAAGTATTACAGTTTGCATAAATAAATTATCAAGGTAAAAAAAATCAAACGTGCTAGACCATTTAAAAGCTAAGTCAATCTGAAACTGAAAACAAGCTTCAGGATCATGGACATCTGGCCGATACAGGTCAATACAGTCAACATAGGTTGGAGATAGACCAAAGCTTGTAAAAAATGTGCTGAATTTTAGTTAGAACTGGTAAAATAAAATTAAAACAAGTCGAAAAAACTCATAATTTGGTGATATTGGTGAAAATAGCTTGGAGTTAGACAAAACTTGTCAAAATTGATAATATTTTGATAGTAAATGCTGCATTAGTTCAAAATTTGGTCTAAATTGGCAAACCATCGATAAATTTAGGTCAATACTTGCAAAAACATACCTACATATTTTAGCCAAAATAGAGAAAATGTGCTGAAATTTGGTCAGAACTCGCAAATAAAAATCAAAACTCATAATTTTGTTATAATTAGTGAAATAGGTTGGAGTTGGACCAAAACTTGTAAAGAAATAGACGATACGTTCTAATAAAGGCTGCAATACTTTAAAATTTTGTCTAATTTGGCAAAGAACATGATAGTTATTAAATTTAGAACTAAAAAGATATTTTATATTCAGAAAAAGATAGAGAGAGAGAGCGTTAATGATAGTACCTCCCAATAAGGTAACTCAAAGAAAATTGATTTTTTCTTCCAAGGCCATATTGCATCAATGTTTAGTTGCTGCTTCTTCCTCTTCTCTTTCTTTCCTTTTCTTCCCGTCTTTTATTAGTTTTTCAGAATTTTTTGCATGGTTGTTGTCTTCCTCTTTGCTTTCCCAAAATCATTTACATGCTTCTTTACCATAGAAAAAATTTTGAACCTCTTAGTGCTTTTGGCTTCCCTCTACGCTCTTCGTTTCCATCAAACCATGACTTTTTTAATCAAATGGATGATTGTGCGCAAGAAACCGTCTATGGCCCATGTATACATGCTTCTTAAATTAGCCAACCGTCTTGAAGATGTCTCAATTCCACATATAGGACAAGCTGCTCTACCCTTTGTGGAATATCCAGATAAATTTCCATAAGCTGGAAAGTCATTTATTGTCCACATTAAAACAGCTTCAAATTAAATGTGATTTACTGAATGCATCATAAACACTCACACCATTTTCCAAAGCTCTTTCAAATCTTCTATAAGTGGCTCCAAGTAGACATCTATATCATTCCCTGGTTGTTTAGGCCCAGGGATCAATAAAGTCAACATCAAGTTTTCCTTCGACATACATAAGACGGAGGTAGATTATAAGCAACCAAAATCACAGGCCAACAACTATATTGAGTACTACGATCACTGAAAGGGTTAAATCCATCAGATGATAGACCAAGCCTAATATTACGTGGATCTGATGCAAAATTAGGCCACTTATTATCAATCATATTCCAGGCCATGGAATCAACCGGGTGCCGCATCTTTCCATCCTGACTTTTGTGACTATGATGCCATATTAATTGTTCTGCCTTTTAGGTGATTTAAACATTCTCCTAAATCTTGGTATTATAGGAAAGTACCTCAATACCTTTGCAGGGACTCCAGTTTGAATCTTCTTGTGCGTGCATCAACTTTCCACCGTAAGCCCCACATTTTGGACATGTCTCCATATGTTCCTTTTCCTTTCGAAACAAACAACAATCATTTACACAAGCATGTATCTTCTCATAGCCTAAATCAAATTCCTTGAGTAGCTTCTTTGTTGAATATAATGAATCGGAAGCTTATTGTCCTGCGGTAGAATTTTGCCTAGCATCTCAAGAAGTTCATTGAAACCATTGTCTGTGAGACTATGTCTAGCTTTATACTTGTATAGGGCAACGACTGCAGCCATCTTTGTGTAAGTAGAGCCACCATATAAAGGAAGTTCAGCATCCTCCACAAGATTTGCAAAATGTGGCTCTTTTCCTTCATGTGTGGATTCCATATTGTTATCATTATCATCAAAAACATCTTCAAAATATGCATCTCTAAACATTCCATATGTTTCGGGCATTTCAAAAGCTTCATCTCTAGTTGTAGTAGAACTTTCACCATGAAATACCCATTTATCATATGTAGGATCCATCCCAAATATGACTAGATGCTCATAAACTGTATCAAAATGGTGGAATCGATGGCTTAAACAATGGCAACAGGGACATTGGATTTTTTCAGGATTTCCCTTGCTAGCTTGAATCGTTCAACAAACATCCGTGCTCCATTTTGATATGCTTGTAATCTCTACAATTAAAAAAAACTTCAATATTTATTAAAGATAAAGACCGATAGTATTCTATTAATATTTATGGTTTTAGGGATTCAATAGTAACTTCTAAACTTTACCCAACCTTTGTCCATTGTGTATGACCGACTTGGTATACCCTGTAAAATGTGGAAAAAGGACTTCTAATTAGTTCACCTGGTTCGATGTTATACCCTGCTTATTAAAAGGTGACCAAAAGACTTCCTTACGCGGAACACCGAAATATGCATTAAAAATACACAATCCTCTTGGCGTTATCAATCCTCAAACTAAACTATAAGACTAAGCTTGGTGGACTTCAAAAGCAACCTCAATTAGTAAGAAAATAAGAAAACTAGCAGTTCACAAACGATAAATAATATTAGATGACAAACAAAGATATGAACTTCACAGGTAAATCAATTAGAACTACTCCTGCTACTCATGTTAATTAAATTTCATATAAGCTTGTACTGAAAAATAGGAACATTCATCTTAATTATCTGGTGCTTACGTAGACTACGCATGTAAATGGTAAAAGCTTTTCAATACAAGCTTGAACTCATTGATCATGTCTTCTTACAGTTTACTTGACTTGAAAATATTAGCACTGGTCTGATATGTGTATGTGTGATGGTACAAAAAATAAATTTCAGTTTTTAAATTCTGTAACATAAAATTAACTTCACTACTAATTAAATCATGAAATTTATCATCGTATAATTCCATCACTAGAAAAGCAGAGGTAACAAAATGTCAACAAACATTATCCATAATTTTTGGGTATAAATTAAATGAAAGGCAAATAGTACGTAAAACAATCAGCCCTAAAATTTTTATATATGTGGTTGCTCAGTTATTTGACTGAGCAGCTTTATATACACATAACTTTTGCTTTTACTTTGTTAGAAAGAAGCCCTTGTATCAAAGTTCAGCATCAAATTCCCCTCCTTAGAGTGAAGTGTGATATATACACAAATTTCTCAAATTAAACCAACAACTTATATGTCAAATTAAAGACAATTATCTTATGGTAAAACTTGGGGAAAAGAAGA
Organism: Iris pallida; assembly: GCA_029216955.1. NCBI lineage: Eukaryota > Viridiplantae > Streptophyta > Magnoliopsida > Asparagales > Iridaceae > Iris > Iris pallida. The sequence goes on from JANAVB010034283.1 coordinate 18,057, forward strand.
AATAGGACTGGAACAACACAAATTTATATGACTGAATAACAAAAAATTGTGTGCAAATAAAACAAAAATTAACAAAAAAAAAATCTGAATAACCGTGTAGATGTGCTCACCGTAGTCGAAGGTCACCTATAAAACCAAAAATAACAAAAACATCAGAATAAAACCCTAATTACAAAGGGAAAAATTGGGGAAAAGAAGTGTGCTCACTAATTGTATGCCTCGCCGCTTCTCCCACTGATCTGAGCAAAAATAAATATTAAAATTAAAATCAAAATCAAAAGAATAAGAGGAAGAAGCGGCAGAGAATAGAAAGAAGAAACTGCATGCTTGATTTCCTAAAAAAATTCGAAAAATAACAAGATGAGAAGGAAGAAATCAAACCTTAGAGAGAGGGAGAGATGGGGGAAGAACAAGGCTGAACCTCCGCCAACAATCTCAGAAATTATGCGGTGGTGAAATTTTGAGTCTGAAATTTGAGGGTAGAGAGAATAATAGTCCAAAATAAGAAGAGGGAGAAGTTTTGAGTCTGAAATTTGAGAAGACAATCAAATTTTTGGCGGGGGGTGAAATTTTGTGGAAAAGTAGGCGGGGGCGGGGGCGGGCAAAAAATTTGGGGGCGCGGTCTGTGATAAAATGGAGGAGAAAGTTAGGGTATAGTGATTTTATTTTTATTTTTTTCTCAACTTCACGGCATATTTTGTATGCCTTCTTTGTCTGTTAAAAAATTATGGCATACAGTTTAGGTCGTAGAAGACCTAACAAGTTGTAATGTAAATGTTTTTATGGCATTCACTGATATGTATGCCATAAATTAATTATTTACGGCATACTATTGAGATATGCCTTAATTGCAATGCCGTAAAAGCTCATTTTTCTTGTAGTGTTATGAGATGTTTATCCCCTCATCGGTGTATCGGGTATTTTGTGTTCATGTGCTCTTTATGTACATTATGTACTCTTCGTACTTATATTATTCATGTACACACATGTGCTCTTATTTACTCTCATTTTCACATGTGCTCTATGTTAAATTAACAATTATGTATGTAACGTAACTTGAATGGATCCTTGTGTATTGATTGGGGCCGGGGAGTTAAGTGGTTATATGATTAAATCCCATAGTATAATCAAGTGCATGTCGATTATGCCTTCACGTATAATCGAGTTACAATAGAATAATCAAGTGCAACCAAAATCAATCACATAACCATCTTGTGCTCTAAATCACTTATAGTTCTTACAGTTCAGAGTGCTCTATCTTGTTCATACTCAGATTTTCCTGTCTATTCATGTTTTCCTGTACATTCATTTACACTATTTTATGTATTTTATTCTATTGCTTGCTCTATATTTCCTACCATGTTATGGAACTGCTTTCAGAGATAGGTATCTCCTCCTTCCTTACTGGGTAACGTTGAAATTTTTACAAAGAACTTGGAGGACTTTTGTACCACCTACTACGGAGCTGACGTAGATGACACTGTGACCTGGACCCTCAGGAGATCCAGCTTGCTTAGTGGAGACTACCATAGTTCCTAGGCTAGACTGCTAGGACTATTTATCTGTCTTATCTAGATACTTTGAGTTGTATTATTTTATATATTGTGTGGTGTTGATAACAATTAACTCTGTTTGCATTCTGGATTATCTTTCACTGACATTTTCATATCTATCTATCGTTCTGATTATTAATCTCTAGAATTGTGATTTAGTATATCTTCTAAGTTATCCTCCATTTGGAGTGTATATTCTATATAGGTACATTATATTGTTAGATATTTTTGTGACCTAGACAGCGTTCTACCGCGACACTGCGACGTATGCTGGATGTACCCACAATCTCGTGCCCTTATACTAGATGCGAGTCGTGATACTATCCGGTTCTGTTACGACAAAACTACTAGATGTTGTATGTCGTTCATACAATGGGCTTCTCCTGTAAGGAGGGTTGCCGTCGACGAGCTCGACGTTTCATTGGGAACACAGGGGCACCGCGTCCTCCCTTCGCTCAGAGTAATAGAATCACCCGGACCCCTCTGCAACCCAAGCTTTTGAGATCACTGCTGCGGCCTCTCGAACTTTATACCCATAATAAAGCTCCTCCACGGTCATAGCCTGACAAAAGTTGTTCACCAGGCAATGAAACATTACGACAAAAAACAGATGTAGGGCTCCCCGTGCACCTCAGGGAGCATAAATGTTGCCTCGGTAGATTTTGCATTGTAGTAACCCCACGCGCGGGTGCCGTCCAATAGTTGCCCTCATAACCGAGACACGGGCTCGATTATCCAACATAGTCTGGCTATAGCCAAACTGTCTCGCAAAGCGGCTCGACAAATAGGGCTCCAAGTACACCTTGTTCTAAATACGGTACACCTGATACGAAGGATGAATAAATAACAACCAACAAAAAGCACCAGTGGTTAGTTCGTCTCTTTTTCCAGCCCTGTCGACCAACTCATCACTGTCCTGATGGCCGCCATAGAAAGGCAAGACCCTGCTAGAGCTATAACCATCCAGGTGGTTCAGGGCCCGTCTACAAGTAGGACGCTGTCATGAACCCGCTTCGCCTTGTGGTAATTTACAAAAGCACGTCCCCCTCTTCATGTTCGTATGGTGGCAAAACAATTAGACCGATAAGGTGTAGTGCCAACCAGGCCATCAGATAGTGAAAGAGCAGCTCCACTCGAGGAACTCGCTATCACATCCACGATACTCTATTATTGATTCTCAAAGCTCTCGTAAGCCTAGGAGGGTATTGCACCATGGCAGGAAGCAGAGCGAGAGAATGCCCGAAGGCCAATCTCGCACTGGCATGATAAGCTCCCTACTAAGCTGCCCCAAGGAACCTGAGGCTCCGACACCACGGCTTTCCTCAACCACATCTTAAGTAAAGTAGCTAACGTCTTTCCGGCTCACAGGAGTCAAGTTCTGGTAAAAGCAGCTACGAAATGTGGAGTTGGGCTTTCCCTCAGTATCCAACGGGATCTGACACCTCGCTGGCCATCATACCCTCCACCTCGACAGTGGTTTACGCCCCGCGGAGGTAAAGCGAGTCGTTCCATGCTCCGATGGATCCTCACTAAAGAAGTATTTTCTACAAGCATTAAAATGGGGCTGACCCTTTGCAGAGTCTTGGCGTACGCACACTTGATGATGGCAAAGTATTTCCTTATAAAGCCATCATCTCGGGGTGTTTTTTCTCCAGACCCACGAGCTGTCTGGCTAGGGCAATATTCCTCATATGGGTACTCCCCCTAAGGAGTTTCGAGATAACGAACATCTCATGGAGGGCCAATCCATCTCCCCTCAAGGCATGAAAAAATTCCGGTGTTGTCGTTGAATAGCTCCAGCAATGCCAAAGACAGAGGTTGGTTGATAGCGATGCCATGCTCAGTCGCCTTTATGGCACGGCGTAAGCCAGTACTACTCAGGTCCTCTGAAAGTACTCAAAACCCACCGGGTCAAGTCACCCCACTTTTTGTCCAGTGAACCCAACCTCGACCCCTAGGCGCCCATCGATATGTACAGCCAGCCGCCAGGAGTCTATTGGCAAAATAGAGGAGCCAAATGGATGCACGTCCGCAGGAAGATCACTGAATATGTAGCCGGGGAGTAGCAACTGCAGGTGTATGATGCGACCCCGAACAGGCGCAAAAGTATCCCTCCCTTTCGAACTCTTGTCTACCTTAAGGTGGCCCTAGATGAGACCCCCTGACTAAAGGTCAGGTTCTACTCCATTCGCGTCTCTCGACAAAACAGGAAACGACGGAGAGCGGTAAGTATCGTCAGACACTGGCACATACAAGGGGAGGCCATTGCTCTCAAAATACCATGTCGTCTTGAGTGTAAGGATGTTCGTCTCCTTTAGAACCAATTGATCGCCAAAGAGAAACGGGGGCTTTAACACCCCTGTGTCAGCATCAAGAGGAGATGTCAGCCTGCCTGATTCAGCATGCACAAAAATAGCCTAGATGCTGCTCCTATATTTCATCCAGTCGCCCCTCTGTTGACCTTCGACGATCGACCTCTGGTGGCTCAACAAGCTCTTGCTCGAGTTTGTCACCAGCGTAGACGGACAAGTTGACAAGAACTTCAGCACATTTACAATTTACTTTATGAAAGTAAAACGACCATGTGCATCGGTTGAACGATGCTTCAGCGCATCTACAGACACTATTTCGAAGAGCAAATGTCCATGCACATCGGCGAGAAAAGCTTCAGCACATCTACAAGATAATACTCTGAGGAGTAGTCGCTCATGTGCATCAGCAGAACAGAAGAATCAAAGCTTATTATCGCTACAGGTGGCCGTACGTCGCTGTGAGCTATGGCACCAACATTCGGCAAATCATCAACGGCCTCTGAAGCGGGCCCTTTCCTTTAGCCTTCTTGGAACTCGCTACAGGAGCTTTTGGAGTTCTTGATTTCTTAGGAGCCATGGCGGGAAATTTTGTTTGAAAGAGAAGACTAGATAAATGCTTTGTAAGAAGAAAAAGAAAGCCATAAAGCTTTCTCTCTCCTAATAGACCCTACTTATAGGGTATAGCCACGTCACCAGAAGAAGACAAAATGCTTCATGATCGAGTAAACTCTTTGGACGTCGTGGGAATGAAAGTTAAGTCATAATGATGGTTTCTAGAAACGAGGAGTTGCGATCAAACTTTCTATGAAGCGACGGCTCAAGGCATTATTGTAGAAGCTAAGCGTGACACAACCTGTCAATAGACGTGATGGCATTCGCTTGCAAAGGACACGTGCCATGCTTCTGTTCAAAGTATTTCGAGCTTGACGCTAGTTCGAAACACTTTAAAGGGGGTCTTGTAGAAGCATGAAAAAGCCCAGACATATCAACAGTGCAGGTACCCAAAAGCACATGAAAAAATCAAAGTCACAGTTCATAAAGAGTTCTTTATTAAAATAATGTCTACAATGATCTATTATTGATTCGTAATGATTACAAAAAAAGATTTATTCATTAAAATCATGTCTACAAGGATCTATTACAGATTCATCATAAAAAGAACTAAAGTACATAAAATCTACAAGAGGGTTAATCTTCACTATAAGGGGGTTAATCTTCACAGGTGCTCTACAAGGGTTAATCTTCGCAGATATGTAGCCCCCAAACGTGCAGCGCTGTCAAAGCGAGCCACTTCCTGAAGCAACTATTGTCCCGATCAAGAACTCAGTCCACAGCACAGGCAGTGCCACCGCCATTAGAGGAAGAGCACAACCTGTTGCTCTTCGGATTGGCAATCAAAATTTGAACGCTTGGATCTCGAAGACCTCCAAGATGCTGTTCAAGTTCGAACTCCTTACGCTAAATGCTCAAGTACATCTCAGAACCAGTAACAATTGTTTTACAAGTACACAGCTTCTTCAACGAAGGGATCCACAACCAACAGTCGACTTGTGTAAGGCCAACGGCCGTTCGAATCTAAGTCGGGATCGAGCATGACAGTGAGAATGTTAAGAGACAGAAGACACAATCCTTCAGAAAAGCTTCCTTTATAGGGTGAGCGTAGTCCAACCCATATGCCACGTAGCCGTCGGTCAAAGGCCGTCGAATTAATGGATGAACCTAAAACTCATCATAATAACCTCATTTAATAGTTCATTTTGACTGAATCCTAGGCCACTAACTTCTTGGAATTCCACTAAATAACGACGGTAATTAAACAAGAGGACCACTGACTCGTACACCAAAAGTGCAGTCATTAATTGCTCTAAAAGACTTCAACAACATGCTCCTGTCCCCGAAGTGCAGACAACTGACTGCGCCCTCTCCTCGACTCAGGACCGCAGTCTCTCGTTCCTTCCACAGCACCCTGGCGTAACCAAAAGTGCAGTAACTAGTTCATCTTCAAGACCAAGTCTACTACTCGCCCTAAAGCACACTGACTTCTTTATCAAGCCCAAGTCCATTGCTCGCTCCCAAGCATAATGACTCCGTTGCCCAAAGCACAAGTCTATCTCCTTATACAGTGACTTCGTCGCCTGAAGCACAAGTCTATCGTTGCCCTAAAGCACAGTATTTTTTTGCATGAAGCACAAGTCCACTTGTCCCCTAAAAGCGTAGTACTCTGTGCTCGAAGCACAGTCGCCTTGTCTCTCTAAAAGTGCAATGACTCCGTCGCCTGAAGACCGTCTATTCGTAGCTCAGAAGCGCAGTGACATAGAAGCTTCGCTAAAGCGTAGGTGACATGGTTCCATGGGTATCTTTTTAGATAGTACCCAAATTTGTTTGTTTAAACCACTGACCTTAAGATATAACAGAGTTCATTCTGTTGATAAGAGCCCTATCCATCTGTTTGTTTAAACCACAGATAAGGATGGACTTTGTTCTCATAAACGAGGGCCGTATCCAATCAGTTTGTTTAAACCTACCCCCATAAGATAAGATTAAATCCAACCTCGAGATAGGAACAAAATCTGCTTAGGTTCATCCGATCAAGAATAAACACATGCCACGTGTCGTTTATTCAGTTGTTGATAACTCTTCCAAAGATCTTGATAAAAGAGAATTCCAGGTCTGCCACGTGTCAGCTAAGCAGCAGCCCCTACCGTACAACCTCTAGATTCTTCATATCTTTACATGCAGTGTTTCTGCAATCCTTATGCACATCGTATATGGGATCCCCTATAAATAGAAGGAGTTTTTCTTCGATACAAAGGCTTTGAAATCTTCAACTTCAGTACCCTATTATTGGCAACCCTAGAGTTTTAATCACCAGCACCAAAAAGCTAAAGTAGGTTCAACTGGTCGTTGGTCAACGGAGTAAAGGAGACGCTGCAGTGTCGATCTCACCGTCACACTTTCCCAAAAATTTTGTACTTAGATCTCCTGTTTAGGAATAGATTGTACACATTTTACGTTTAATATACAAAAATTCGTATAACCTTTTGTCATGGCAAACAACCTTTTTTGGTTCTCTTGACAGGAGGAGGGCTCACCCTGAAGGAACTTAACGCTTCAGCAGGTTACTCAAGGGTGCTTCCTCCTATCTTCCTTCCCGTGATGAACTGGAGCCGTCTGTCGATCTGCTTCCTGGTGATGCAAGCCCTTGAAGGTGCTATGAGGCCAATCGAGGTGTCTCGAACTTCGTCCCCTCGCAAGCTTCGCTCTCGATCGTAGTCCAGTGAGAAGTTGTCACGGTGCAATAAAATTTTACGACAGAATATAAGATGCTAGTCTCTTCATATATTGAGGGGATCGTAAACTTTATTCCTTTACATTTGGCATTATAATAGAACCATGCCAGGGCGCCATCCAATAGACTCCCTTCAACCGAGACGTGAGCTCAGGTTGCCTATCATAGTCTGGCTATAACCGAACTGCGCGAATCGGCTCGGATAAGCCTCCTGGTACACCCGGTTCTGGTTTTGATACCCCAAATTAGAAGGACGAATTGACTATAACCAGTAGAAAGCATCAGAGTTAAATCACTATCCACTGACACGTCATCTGCGAGGTAACCCTTGCACGTAGGCAAAACCTGTTAAATTATAGCCGTCTAAACAGCCCAATATCCACCTACAGAAGGATGCCTTGATGGAGCCATTTTTCGATGATAGTTACGCAACTTCGTATTCCCTACCTCGTAACCATCGAGAGTGATGGATATCAAACTGGGGCGGTGTAATGCCAACCAACCCATCAAGTAATGATAAGAGAGTTCAACCAGAGGAATTCATCGTATCCCCCACGATAATCTATTATCCTCTTCGAGATCTCCCATAGGCCTCACAAATGTCACACAACATAGCCAGGAGCAGAGCCAAAGAATGTTTGAAGGCCAGCTTCACAGCTAGCAAAATAAGTTCTCGACTGATCGGCCGCACAGATCAGAGCCTCATAGAACTACAGCTTTTTGCAGCCATATCATCATAAAACGGGCAACCCTGCTTGACATAAAGCAGTTAGGTTCTAACAAAAGTAGTTATGAATAATAGAGTGGGTTTTCCCTCGGCATCACTGAGGTAGCAGATACCCCCACTTCAGCCATCAGATCTTCTACCTCGTCAGCAGTATATGACCTGTGTATGGTGAAATGAACCATCCCCGGCTTCGACGGATGCTTTGTGAAGATATAATCCACCCAGGCTTTGATATGTGGCTGAGAATTCGTCCCATCCTGGCATATGCATACTTGATGGTGGCAAAGAAGATCTTTGTACATGGCCATCATTTCAGGATATTTGTTCTCCAACACGAAAAACTCTTCCTTCTAAGGGGTATATTTCTCAATGGCTTGTCACCCCACGGCAGCTTCGAGATTCCATGCATCTCATAGAGGGCTAAATCCATCTCTCCATGCAAAGTAAAGAAAGTCCCGATATTTTTGTTGTATAGTTCCAACAAGGCCATAAACAAAGACTGATTGATCTTTATACCATGCTCGGTAGCCCAAATTTCACGACGCAAGCCGTACCTTGTAAGTCCTCCTTTAACCTACCTAATACCCTTGGGATAGTTTTGTCATTCTGCCCTAGGATGAATCAAACCTTCGACCCGGAAGACCTTCTTCGGGTATGTACGTCCAGTGGCCAAAAGCCTATTGGCAAAAAGAGGGGCGCATAATGGATGCACCTCCGTGGTAAAGTGCTGAGCAGACGACCGGGGAGTAACACATAGCGTATACGAGGACCATCATGTGCACTCTTGAAAGTATCCCTCTTCTTAGAGTATCTATCCACCTGGATATAGCCGGTCATTAAACCCCCTTGCTCTGGGGTCAGATCCCATTTATGAGATGCTTCTAAGTAAAGAAAAAAAAACCGAGCACGGAAGGTGTCGGTTGACTGACAGAATGTACAAAGACAGATCGTCATTCTCGAAGTACCATTTTTATTTATCTCTACGAGCTCGGTCTTTTCCAGAACCAGCTAATTGCTAAATAAAAACCAGGGTTTCAGCATCTCGACGGTATCAGAAGTGGGAGACAACTTGCCTCGATCCATCATACGACATTAATACACGCTATTGATCCTGTATCATTGCCAGACGCCCTTTCAGATGACCTTGGGTAATCAATTACTTGGCAGAATTAACGAGCACCTCGTTGACATTTATGACTAAGGCACATCGTCGATTCAAAAATGATATCCCCGAAGAGAGGCGTAGACACAGAACTGCACATGAATAAAGTGTGTGTCAGAAAAACGTAAAGTATCTTCTGTAAAACAGAATGCAAAGGCACTGCACCATAGTAGGAAAGCATTTGTACAGTCTTTACGAGCAGCCACGCAGGCACTATCAAAGTTGCATCGCGTGTCAGCAAGACGACATCCGTGCATGTACTACTTTGTAGTACTGCGAGAGGGTGTCCATGCAGGCACTGTATATCCTGCACGTCAGCAAAAACTTCAGCACATTCTATCGTTACTTCATAAAAAGTAACGACTGTGCACATCGGTTGATAAAGCTTTAGCACATCTTCGGAATGCCACTCCGAGGAATGGCGCCCATGCGCATCAGCAGAATAACCATTAGCATATCTGCGAGACGATCCTTCTAAAAATCAACGCTCATATGCATCAGCAAACCAGGGTGTCGATGATGATCGGACACCTACTTGTAACCGGTGGCCGTACGTCTCCGTGTACCACGACTCCTACGACCGGAGGTTGGTTCGACGACGACGGCTTCTTAGGCTAACTGCTTTCCTTTAGACCAACAAGTGCTCGTCGTGGCTTCTCTAACTTGCCTCACTGTGGATGCTCTAGTCTATCTCGCACTCGTTGTAGCTCCCCTATCCGGTCTATGGCTAGCTGCTGCCCCTCTGGCCTTCTTTAGCTCGCCGTATGAGCTTTCGGGGTTCTTATTTCTTGGAAGATGGCGGAAAAGCTAGCATTCAAAGGAAGAAGAACGTTCTGATAAAAGCTTCGATTGAAAGAGAGGATAAAAAAAGAAAAATTTCTCTCTCTCAAATAGCCTCCTACTTATAAGAGGAAGCTACGTCAGCAAAATACTACGTACTCGAAGAGACCCTTAAATGTAGTGGGAATTAAGAGTTGAGATCATGATGACAGTTCCCTAGAAACGAGGATTTACCATCAACTTTTAATGAAACGATGGCTCATTGCATTTAATGCTAAAAACTAAGCGTGCCGGTGGCATGTCAGCAAGCATGCGGAGCATTATTTTTGCAAAAGGACACGTGTCATGCTTCTGTTCAAAGTATTTTGAGCTTGATTCAAGTTCAAAAAACTTTGAAAGGGGTCTTGTAGAAGCATGAAAATAAGCGCAACAATCATAAGCGCGGATAGCAACAGACGTTGCCTATATTTCAGAAAAGCGCAGAAGATAAAGATTGTCTAAAAGAACAAACAAAAGTCACAATAAACAATCAAGACAGTGCATAAAGAAAAAGTTCTTTATTAAAATCAAGTCTACAAAAATCTATTACAATTTTTTATGATTACATATAAAGACTCAAATGCCTAAAGTCAACAAATGGGCAGTCTTCAGAAAGTGCGCAGCCCCCCAAACGTGTAGTAGTGTCAGAGCAAATCAACTCCTCGTCAGAACAAGTTGATTCCAGCCAGGTATGGACGAACTCTAATATGGCTAATGAAGCAGCTATTGGCCCGAGCAAGAACGCAGCTCCTGCTCGCACGCTACTGTGACTCTTGTGTTGGACAAAGCCCAACCCGTGGCTTTTCAGGATGAAAATAAATCTAAACCCAGTAGCTTGGACCATAAAGACCTCCAAGATGTTGTTCAGGTTCACACTCCTCATGCCAAACACTCAAGTGCATCTCAAAACCCAATAGTCGTTCTTCTACAAGGACACAGCTTCTTCAAACGAAGAGATCCAAAACCAACAGTCAACTTGTACAAGGCCAACGACCGTTTGAAGCTAAGTCGGGATCGAACATGACTGTGGAATGCTAAGAGACAATGGACGTAGCTCCTCAGAAAAGCTTCCTTTTATATAGGCTAAGTGTGGTCCAACGCCACGTACCATCGGTCAAAGGCCCCAAATTAATGGGATGAACCTAGGACTCAGCACAATGAATCTCATTCAAAAGGTTCTTTGACTAAATCCTAGGCTTTGAACTGCTTGAATTCCCCAAAAGACGGTGGTAATTAAAGAAACATTGACTCAGTAGACACAGAGGGACGTCATTAATCACAAAGAGCACTCAGAAAGTCCTTAAATGTTTCGTAAAAGTGCAGTGGCTTCACAAAGCTCTCAAAAGTCCCTCGTTGCTTCGTAAAAGCATAGTGGCTTCACAGAACCCCACCAAAAATCTCTTCGTCGCCCAAAATTAGTGACTCAGTTATCTTCGAATACAGTCTCCTCTTCGCCCAAAAGCGTAGTGACTCGTCATTTTTGAAACATAGTCTCCTCGACGCCTAAAAGCACAGTGACTCCGTCGCCTTCAAAACACAGTCTCCTCCTCGCTTAAAAGAACATGACTCCGTCGTCTTTGAAACAGTCTCCTTGTTGTCCTAAAGCGCAGTGACTCCGTCATCTTCGAAATACAGTCTCCTCGTCGCCCAAAAGCATAGTGACTCAGTTATCTTCGAAACACAGTCTCCTAATCGCCCAAAACACATGACTGCTCCGTCGTCTTCGAAACACAGTCTCTTGTCGCCCAAAATCGTAGTGACTTAGTTACCTTCGAAATACAGTCTCCTCGTCGCCCAAAAACATAGTGACTCAGTTGCCTTCAAAACACAGTCTAGTCGCCCAAAAGTACAATGATTCCATCATCTTCGAAACATAGTCTCATCGTCGCCCAATAGTGCAGTGACTCAGTTGCCTTCGAGGCACAGTCTCTTCGTTGCCTAAAAGCTTAATAACTTAGTTGCCTTCGAAACACAGTCTTCTCGTCACCCAAAAGTGCAGTGGCTCAGTTGCTTTTAAAACACAGTCTCTTTATCGTCTAATAGGGCAACGACTCCATCGTCTTTGAAATACAATCTTCTTGTTGCCCAAAAGTGTAGTGACTCAGTTACCTTTAAAACATAGTCTCCTCATCATCCAAAAGTGCAGTGACTCCGTCGCCTTCGATACATATTTTCCTTATCGCCCAAAAGTGTAGTGACTCAGTTGCCTTCGAAACAGTCTCCTCGTCGCCCAAAAGTGCAGTGACTCATTCCCTTCAAAATAGTCTCCTCGTCGCCCAAAAGTGCAGTGACTCCGTCGACTTAAAAGCCTCACCCAAAGTACAGCTCGCATAGATGTACAGTCCTATAAGATAGCATTATTCAACGTATATCTTTTCAAATATTACCCAACCAATTTATTTAAACTACCGCTTCAAAGATAAGAATGGAGTATAGTTCTGTTGATAGGAGAAATATCTAATCAATTTTGTTGAAACCACCGCTCCAAAGATAAGAACAAAATTTGGTTCTATTGATAAGGACAATATATAATCGGTTTGTTTAAACTGCTGTCCTAAAGATAGAGGCAAAAACTGACTCTTTGGATAGGAGCCAAACCTGGTCGGCTTCATCTGAATAAAAAGTCTCGAGCAATAGATACACGCCACGTGCCGTTTATTCGGTTATACTGAAAACCACCCGAGATCTTGATAGGAGAGAATCTCAATATCTGTTATATGTCAGCTCAACAGCAGCCCTCACCGTGCAAGGATAACAGATTCTCTCATATCTCAACGTGCAGCGCTCCTGCACATCCAACAAATCTCAAGCACATCGTATATGTGCAAGGCCTATAAATAGAAGGAATTCTCCTCCATTAAAAAGGTTGGCAATTTTATGCTTGGCAACCCAGAGTTCCATTCACGAGCACTGTGAGACTCGTCTCACATTATCGGTATTTATATACGGATACGTATTTTGTAGTGTATTTCCTATTTTCTTGATTTTCGTAATGCCTTAAAATTTTTCCTAAACTTATAGATTTTATTCTTGGCCGGCATACCGCCAGTATACCGGAGTTTACCGACGGCATATCATCCAGACAGATTTTCCATATTTTAGATATTTTCGATTTCAGATATTTTCATGAATAGTGTTTCGGATATTTTTGTGAATAGTATTTAGATATTTTCGTGAATAGTGTTTAGATATTTTCGTGAATAGTGTAGATGCACTCTATTATCCAATGGACAATTGGTTTTGTTTGAATGGCCATGATTGACCTAGACTTTCACATGGATCATGATCCAACGGCTAAGATTAATTCCCCCTTCATATATACCATTTTACTTTCTCCTCCTCTCTCTTTTCATTCTCTTCACTCTCTTTTCATTTCTTCTTCCCTTCTCTCCTCCTTGGAGCTTGCCAAGAGCTTGGCCTTGAGGCCTAGAGTGTGGTTTCGTACCCCTCTTGGTGGTGGAGTAGAAGATTAGGCTTGGAGCTTAACCTAGGCAAGTACATCTTGCCAAATTCTTGAACAATAGTGTTTCATCATTATTTTGTTTTCCTTGGTATTAAATGCTTAGAATCTTCCTAAACTAATTTTGTTAAATATGTTTTCCTAATGATTCTCGTATATATGCATGTTTCCAAAATTTGTTTAAACAAGATTTGATTTTTTTAAAACCCGATATTGACTTAGTAGAAAATTTGGTATCAAGAGTGATACTAGTGTTACCATCATGGATCTTGGTCACATATACATATATGAGGTCCTTACCTAGCTAGTATACATGGATTTTGAGTTTGGTGGCAATCGGGACTCGTTTCGGTATTCCGAGAACCCTTGTTTTGGAGTATTTTGAGATATTGATCTATCAAATCTTTGAATTTGTGAAATCTAAAAGTTTCATGTTGTAGAAAATTCAATTCTATTCAATTTTGACTTTTAAAAGTCCGAATTTTGATTTAAAACGAAGTTTTTATGGCCGTACAAGTTTTAGCAAAAATCTAGATTTTGTTGCTGTTTGGAAAAACGGTATACCGCCGGTATGCCGCAGTATACCGCCGGTATGCCGTTTTTGGCACCAGAAACTTACTGTCTTTAGTCCGGTATACCGCCGGTATGCCGCAGTATACCGCCGGTATGCCGTTTTATGCTGTTTTAGTCCGTTTTTGCCCGTTTTCGTCCGTTTTTCCGTTTTTGATAATTTCTTCGACTATAATGATTTCTTAACATGATAAGATGATCTTGCTTAGTTAGAGAATGATTGTATGATTGTACACCCTATATAGACTTGATACTAGCACACCTTCAATCATTTTCTATGAGATGTACTTAACTTTAATTATTGTTTCCCACATGCCATGATATGTCTTTTGATAGATTCTTTCTACAAGCTATGATAATTGTTGCCATGTTCTTCTTGTCTACTTGATAGTGACCCGTCGTGGTGCACTCTTGAACATGTCTTTTTCTTGCTTACATGATAGTAGCCTGTCATGGCGCACTCTTGATTCTAGTACATGTCTAGCTTCTTGATAGTGGCTCGTCGTAGCGCACTCTTGCCTTGATATTGTCATGTCTTGTTGTGGCTTGTTGTAGTGTACAATCTTGTTTGTCTTGTCCAGTCTTGCATGTCTCATGTCTAGGATGGATTCTGCAGAATGCCACACCCGGAATCCAACAAAAAATGTTAAGGACTAAACAACTAGCTTGAATACTTAGATCATTGAGAATTTTCCAGTTACCTGTTGCCCCTTTGGTCTTGGCATTATATATATTATATATATATATATATATATATATATATATACATGGGATTTGGAGCTATCTGTCATGATGAGCACTCTTCCAGCACACCGTCGAGTGGGGCACCTCTTTAGGACACATGTATCTTACTGCAGTGTGTATGCTATACTTATTTTCTTTTTGGCTAGGACCACTCAGGTAGTAGCAGGCAGGTGCTGGACTTGGAATTCTCAGACTTGTATTTGTTAGTAATTAGGATTGTGACAACCCTAGTTAGCTAAAGTATCAAGCCGTAATCATTGCTTGGCCGTGATTGATGGATGGAGTCCATTCTTGTCTAGTCTAGTCTTGCTCTAGTTTATCTTATTGTAGTACTTAGCTTCCTGTCATTCCTCACATGCCATTCTTTCCACTACATGCTCGGCTTCATCACATGCTCACATGCTCCAGTTACATAACATGCTCACATGTCTCGACTACTTAACATGCTCACATGTCTAGTTTATCTTTCATGTTCACATGTTTCCTTTTTCTTACATCTACACAGTTTATATTCTGTCACATGTCCTTTACCTTATGCTATATGTTGCTTTACTCATTGTCTTTCCTATTCTCTGGATAAGTGCATTGGTAGTGCACGAGTCTCGATTTGCTTTTACTTATTTATGTCTCTATCCGTTGCTATGAATTGCATGCTGGTTTTAGTTCATAAGTTTGGCTTCCTTTGTGTACTTGCTATTGGGGTTCTGACCCCACTGGTTTTGCATTGACCAGATCTAGTTGAGGAGCCCGAGGATCTTTCGGACCTTCCTCTCGATGGTGACCACCCGGAGCACCAGGGGACTTGAGTGGGTGTTCTTTCTCTTACCCACTCTCTTCTGTACATATTCTTTTGAGGCGTTTAGCCACCGAGCACGTGTTTAGCTCGTGTTTTAGACTTGACATTTGGCCTACGGGCTTAGACATGATGTTATATTTCTAGACTTCAGCTAGAGCTGATCATGTATTACTTAGTCTTGCTAGTTCTTTATTTTGTATTACTAGCTTCATGATCATCTATATTATGGTTTGGGACGCTTTATTGTCTTATATGCATGATGATCATATTCTTGTACTTTACTTCTTATCTGAGACTGAGATATCTAGGATCATGTGACCTAGGATTGACTGTTGGTTTGTAGCAGTGACCCCCATCTATACAGCTTATACATTGTTTCGGAGTACTGGAGTACTTTGCTATACGTAGCTGGCCTTGTCCGTCCCTACTTGCCAGTATTCTGGTTCTGGGGCGAGATATAGGTTTTAGTGGTGGCCCATGCAGGTCTGATTTATCAGATATGTGGGGGTTGCTGGTATCTCAGTCACAGTTTCTTCTCCATTGATATCCTTTGTATTACTCTCTACCATTGATATTTGACCTGGTATCTGCTTTGATCGTTGATCTTTCCTGTTCTCTCGATTTAATCCTTGTGTCCTTTAACTTTCAAGGACACTGTTCTTCATCCTTCCGATCATATTGTTTGGGTTTTACCGATGGCAGGTCAGCAATCTTCTGTCAGGCCAGTTATGGAGGATCAGTCTCAGCATTCAGGGGCAGAGTTCAGAGATGACCCGAGGGCAGATGTGTCAGTTCAGCCTGATTGGCCAGCAGGGTCAGTCCACCAGAGTCCAGCTTCGTCGGCTACCCCGGCAGTCCAGCAGTATATGGCTCAAGTACCATTTCAGCAGCAGCCGGTTAGAGCAGCAGTTCCGAGGCATGGGCAGGCAGAGTTTGGTATGTTAGAGCAGATTTTGGCTGAGGGCGATTATGTGGTAGGTACTATCCTATTCTTCTTCCAGACTTATTTATTTCTTTGGGTTATACATATTTGGCGAGTATCTCGTCTCATTCTTTTGTCTTCGTATCTTGAGATACATGATATTTATTGCATGTCTCGACTATGAAGATACGTCCTAGGTAGAGTCATGTCTTGGATTAAGTCATTGGTACCGGCTTATTTGAGACTTGACTTTTATCTAAGTTGTGGAGTCAGCGTAGGCCTGCTCTTACTCAACTGAATCAGGAGACATATTTATTCATATGCCTCCAGCCCTTCCTGATTGTGGTTGTGTTACTGCTTACGCATTTACTTATATTACTGTTGTCATTATCTTACCAACATGCCATGCTTTGTTTTGATTGACATGACTTTTCAGCTCTTTGGTTTGGTTTTCATGCTTGACTAGATTTAGAAAATTCCGAGGATGGAATTTATTTTTAAGTTGTGGAGAGTTGTGAGACTCGTCTCACAGTATCGGTATTATATACGGATATGTATTTTGTAGTGTTATCGTATTTTCTTGATTTTCGTAATGCCTTAAAATTTTTCCTAAACTTATAGATTTTCTTCTTGGCCGGCATACCGCCAGTATACCGGAGTTTACCGACGGCATATCATCCAGACAGATTTTCCACATTTAGATATTTTTGATTTCAGATATTTTCATGAATAGTGTTTCGAATATTTTTGTGAATAGTATTTAGATATTTTCGTGAATAGTGTTTAGATATTTTCGTGAATAGTGTAGATGCACTCTATTATCCAATGGACAATTGGTTTTGTTTGAATGGCCAAGATTGACCTAGACTTTCACATGGATCATGATCCAACGGCTAAGATTAATTCCCCCTTCTATATATACCATTTTACTTTTCTCTCCTCTCTCTCTCTTTTCATTCTCTTCACTCTCTTTTCATTTCTTCTTCCCTTCTCTCCTCCTTGGAGCTTGCCAAGAGCTTGGCCTTGAGGCCTAGAGTGTGGTTTCGTACCCCTCTTGGTGGTGGAGTAGAAGATTAGGCTTGGAGCTTAACCTAGGCAAGTACATCTTGCCAAATTCTTGAACAATATTGTTTCATCATCATTATTTTGTTTTCCTTGGTAGTAAATGCTTAGAATCTTCCTAAACTAATTTTATAAATATGTTTTCCTAATGATTCTCGTATATATGCATATTTTCAAAATTTGTTTAAACAAGATTTGATTTTTATGAAAACCCGATATTACTTAGTAGAAAATTTGGTATTAAGAGTGATACTAGTGTTACCATCATGGATCTTGGTCACATATACATATATGAGGTCCTTACCTAGCTAGTATACATGGATTTTGAGTTTGGTGGCAATCGGGACTCGTTTCGGTATTCCGAGAACCCTTGTTTTGGAGTATTTTGAGATATTGATCTATCAAATCTTTGAATTTGTGAAATCTAAAAGTTTCATGTTGTAGAAAATTCAATTCTATTCAATTTGACTTTTAAAAGTCCGAATTTTGATTTAAAACGAAGTTTTTATGGCCGTACAAGTTTTAGCAAAATCTAGATTTTGTTGCTGTTTGGAAAAACGGTATACCGCCGGTATGCCGCAGTATACCGCCGGTATGACGTTTTGGCACCAGAAACTTACTGTCTTTAGTCCGGTATACCGCCGGTATGCCGCAGTATACCGCCGGGTATGCCGTTTTATGCTGTTTTAGTCCGTTTTTGCCCGTTTTCGTCCATTTTTGTCCGTTTTTGATAATTTCTTCGACTATAATGATTTCTTAACATGATAAGATGATCTTGCTTAGTTAGAGAATGATTGTACACCCTATATAGACTTGATACTATCACACCTTCAATCATTTTCTATGAGATGTACTTAACTTTAATTATGTTTCCCACATGCCATGATATGTCTTTTGATAGATTCTTTCTTACAAGCTATGATAATTGTTGCCATGTTCTTCTTGTCTACTTGATAGTGACCCGTGGTGCACTCTTGAACATGTCTTTTTCTTGCTTACATGATAGTGTCCTGTCATGGCGCACTCTTGATTCTAGTACATGTCTAGCTTCTTGATAGTGGCTCGTCGTAGCGCACTCTTGCCTTGATATTGTCATGTCTTGTGTGGCTTGTTGTAGTGTACAATCTTGTTTCTTGTCCAGTCTTGCATGTCTCATGTCTAGGATGGATTCTGCGGAATGCCACACCCGGAATCCAACAAGAAAATGTTAAGGACTAAACAACTAGCTTGAATACTTAGATCATTGAGAATTTCCCAGTTACCTGTTGCCCCTTTGGTCTTGGCATTATATATATACATGGGATTTGGAGCTATCTGTCATGATGAGCACTCTTCCAGCACACCGTCGAGTGGGGCACCTCTTTAGGACACATGTACTTACTGCAGTGTGTCTGCTATACTTATTTTCTTTTGGCTAGGACCACTCAGGTAGTAGCAGGCAGGTGCTGGACTTGGCATTCTCAGACTTGCATTTGTTAGTAATTAGGATTGTGACAACCCTAGTTAGCTAAAGTATCAAGTCGTAATCATTGCTTGGCCGTGATTGATGGATGGAGTCCATTCTTGTCTAGTCTAGTCTTGCTCCAGTTTATCTTATTGTAGTACTTAGCTTTCTGCCATTCCTCACATGCCATTCTTTCCACTACATGCTCGGCTTCATCACATGCTCACATGCTCCAGTTACATAACATGCTCACATTTCTCGACTACTTAACATGCTCACATGTCTAGTATATCTTTCATGTTCACATGTTTCCTTTTCTTACATGTACACAGTTTACATTCTGTCACATGTCCTTTACCTTATGCTATATGTTGCTTTACTCATTGTCTTTCCTATTCTCGGGATAAGTGCATTGGTAGCACACGAGTCTCGATTTGCTTTTACTATTTATGTCTCTATCAGTTGCTATGAATTGCATGCTGGTTTTAGTTCATAAGTTTGGCTTCCTTTGTGGTACTTGCTATTGGGGTTCTGACCCCACTGGTTTTGCATTGACCAGATCTAGTTGAGGAGCCCGAGGATCTTCCGGACCTTCCTCTCGATGGTGACCACCCGGAGCACCAGGGGACTTGAGTGGGTGTTCTTTCTCTTACCCACTCTCTTCTGTACATATTCTTTTGAGGCGTTTAGCCACCGAGCACGTGTTTAGATCGTATTTTGGACTTGACATTTGGCTTACGGGCTTAGACATGATGTTATATTTGTAGACTGCAGCTAGAGCTGATCATGTATTACTTAGTCTTGCTAGTTCTTCATTTTGTATTACTAGCTTCATGATCATCTATATTATGGTTTGGGATGCTTTACTGTCTTATATGCATGATGATCATATTCTTGTACTTTACTTCTTGTTTGAGACTGAGATATCTAGGATCATGTGACCTAGGATTGACTGTTGGTTTGTAGCAGTGACCCCCATCTATACAGCTTATACGTTGTTTCGGAGTACTGGAGTACTTTGCTATACGTAGCTGGCCTTGTCCGTCCCTACTTGCCAGTATTCTGGTTCTGGGGCGTGACAAGCACCAAAAAGTCAAAGCAAGTTCAACTCGTTATCAGATCGTCAACAGAGTAAAGGGCCGATGTAGTGCTCGATCTCCATCGTCATACATCCCCAGAAATTCTTGTACTTAAATATTCTGTTTAGGAGTTCTTTTTGTACATTTTATACATTTGAATACAAAAGTTTGTTCAACTCTTTTCATGGAAAACATAGCCGTCTTACTCTCTGCGGGTTTTATGTCCCGGGATCCTGCTCTGTGATATTCCCAACAACACCTTTGCTTTCAGTGCTTCAACTTTTCCAATCTTATGCTGGCGACTGTTTGAAAAAATAAAAGTTTTTTTACAAACTAAGAAAAAAAATGCACAATAGTACAATCATTTGAATATAAAACTTTTTTTTACAACTTTTTCCAGTCATTATGGCAAATCTGGCACAATCACCTCGAGCGTCGTACGTTCGAGATTCGAAATGGATTATCCTTGACTGACGTGCTGTCAGTCATGATGACAGTCGTTTGGCCTCTCCGAGAAGACTTCCACGTTCAACCAGTACCATCTGATGCCAGGCGCCATCTGTTGACTAGCGTCATTTGATAACTTCAGTCTTAGCACCTTTTGTGAGTAGCACATGATGATGATTATTTTTTTAGGCTTCTATAGGACCCCCTTCAAAGTTTTCAAATTTGAAAAGTTTTAAAATTTGGAATACTTTGAATAAGAAGCGTTTCTTTACATGGTCGGCACACAGCAGTATCATAACCAACCCCGACTTGTGGGCGTGGATCATACGACTGTTACGACTAGTTTTAGCTATAAATAGCTCTAGAAGAGAGAAAAAAATACTTTTTACTTGAAATCTTCTTCTTCTCGAGCTCCTTTTCTTCTTTAATTTTTGAACTTTCAATCGATTGAAGTGGCCCCAAAGAGAGCGCCACCGAGAAGGAAAAGAAAGTAGCCAGAGCCACTTCGTGTGTGCCCCCACTAATGGTGCCTCAGCATATTACACCATCGGCAAGAGCCGATGAGGCGAACCCAGATCTTGAAGGTAAGAAACTGAACGGAGAAGAAGGTCGTAGAACGCTCGAACCATTCGCATATAGCATGATCAAAAGCCAACATTGATCGCCTCTTTTAGAGTATTGGTTAATGCTTTGTGCCATCTGCAGCATGTGCCACCTCTTTCAGAGTGTTGGTCCATGCTTTGCACCATCTTATGGCATGTGCCATCTCTTTCAGAGTATTGGCTCAAAATCAAAATAATAACGCCTTGTACTGTTTGTCATATTTGAACATGATGGTGCCATCTGTTAGGGTTATATACTAAAAGCATCACTTTTGTAGTAACCTTATTTCCTTAAAATTTTGAATGAGAATCATATGGGCAAATATTTGCATATTGTATTTGTTGCAAGTGTTAATGCAAATGTCTGATATTCTATATTGTAGATAATATGGTGTGTGGTGTCACACAGAAGATCATATTCAGTTCCCTATGGAGTATATAAATAGTTCACAACCTAGATTGACTTGGACAATCTATTGGAAAGGTTGTAGTATAATCTGGTATTAGTCTATCTTGACTATAGGTTTACACTAGTATACTTTGTGTGTATTGAACAGGACCACTTGAGGTTATTCTCTTTGTACTGACCACATAAGAGAACAAACCCTTGTTATTATGATGCTTGTGATCTTAATCCGGATATAATAACAGATATGTATATGTAGTGTGTTTTACTTTGACTCATAAAAGAGTGAGATTCATATGGGTCAATAACCTCAATGAATTGGGTAATAACATTGTATGTATGATGGGCTGTTGATTATAAATGGAATCCATGTCCCGATACATCGGGTTGATGATGTTCCCTAAAGGAGCTCAAAAGGATTGTCATGTAAACCCTGCAGGTGGATTATATCCGATATGACAAATTAAGTTGAGCGGTACTACTTAAGGATAAAAGATGTCGAATCAATATAATTGTCAGTAACTTAATTTGATCGACGGACATACGATATCTTAACATGGGCAGCCAAACGAGCATATAATAAAAGGAGCCCACAAACATAATTTGGGATTAGGGAGGTACTGCAACAATCGCTCATTAGTGGACCGAGCTATTGTTAATGGGCCTGGATTGTGTGTTCGGGCTGAACACGGGATATCCACATCTGTTAGGAGGCTTAACCCTAATTTATCCTCATGGTCCTTGCCGTAGCCTATATATATCCTCTATTCTCTGGCCGCCAGATTACTGATCAGAAATCTAAAACTTTCTCTAAATTCATGATTCACTTAAGAAGAGAAGAGAGGGCTGCCAAGGAGAAGACAAGGTTGGGAGATCGTCGTCCACATGACGTCCAACTCGAGGAAAGAATATGTACAGAAGATCTTGGGGTCATCCGCTCAAGATTGCAAGGAATTACTTGTCTCTTTTCTACCGCAGGTATAATTCATGAACCCTAGTTTCCGCCTATGAAGGGTTAGAACACATATTAGATCTTTTTAACTTTCTATCGATCAATACGCACACCAAAGAAAGGGTCCTGGGAATCCCTAGTTCCATGACCATCTGATGTCATGCACTATCTGACTATTGTGCCATCTGTTTTGAGAACTGTTTTATTGCTTCTGCCAATTTTTATAGAAAAGATATGTGTAGAGTTAAATTTTTTTGTTTCTTACAATCTTTCATGACCCTAACTTTTGTTTATTTTTACATTTCTGCAACATCTATAGTAATTGTCACCCTCATTTTCCGTATTTCGTATTATGCTCGTATTTGGATTTTGGCACGTATTTTATTATTCTCGACTTGCGGATTTTTGAATTCTTGTAAATGGGTTTTAGACCATGGCTTGGTTTTATTTTGGAGATTGGTTTGGTTTGGTTTGTCATGATGGAACACCATAGCCTACACACCACCTCCATTACACCACAACACCCTCATTATAACCACCACCTACTTCTCTCTCCTCCATAATTTCTCCATTAATTTCTTCTTCTTCTTCTTCCTCCACCAACACCTATAGGCAAGTGCATCTTGCCATTAAAAAGCACCTCTTTTTATTTGTTCATTAGCTAGATTAGGACATGGGAACAACATTAGAACTTGGAATTTTGTGATTTGGAGTCTCCATTGTTCTAGATCTAGGTTTTAATTATTTTCGGATTTACATGGTTTTGATCTATTTTAGTTGGATTTTATGGGTTTTTGATGCTTCCATGTGGAAGAGAATTCAATTTTACTCAAGTTAGGACTTTGAAAATCTAGATTTGGTTTTGATTTGGCAAAGTTATGAAGAATTGAAGTTTTGGGTTGGGTGTTCTTCCTCTCGGACAGAGGTAGGAGAAGAACACAGCCTTTCCCTCTTGTTGGCCACGCGGCTCCCGTACGGCCTCTGCGTAGAGCTCCTGCGTAGTGTTGCTTGCGTAGAACCCTTGCTTAGGGTCTTCTGCGTATTGCGCCCTGCGTATTGCACCCGGCGTATTGCACCCTGCGTATTGCACCCTGCGTATTGCACCCTGCGTATTGCACCCGGCGTATTGCACCCTGCGTATTGCACCCTGCGTATGCTGGCCTGCGTACTGTGCATTGCGTACTGTGCATTGCGTATTGCTTGCGTATGGCCTGCGTATAGCCCCTGCGTATGCTGGCCTGCGTACTGTGCATCGCGTATGGCTTGCGTACTGCTCCCCTTGCGTATGGCCTGCGTATAGCCCCTGCGTATGCTGGCCTGCGTACTGTGCATCGCGTATGGCTTGCGTACTGCTCCCCTGCGTATGCTGGCCTGCGTACTGTGCATTGCGTATGGCTTGCGTACTGCTCCCCTTGCGTATAGCCCCTGCGTATGCTGGCCTGCGTACTGTGCATCGCGTATGGCTTGCGTACTGCTCCCTGCGTATGCTGGCCTGCGTACTGTGCATTGCGTATGGCTTGCGTACTGCTCCCCTTGCGCAATGTAACCCTTGCGCAGCCTTGTATGCGCAGTCTATACCCTGCGCAGCCCAAACCTTGACCCCCTTGTGCTACCTACTTGTTTATGATGAATTTGTTATTTCTTGGTCTTGGCTCTTCTATAGTCCTATATATATTGGTATTGTATCAGGTATTTTACGCCCATTTATATCCTTACGCCTTTTGTCATGAACTTGATTTTACTTGTATATTTGGAATGACTATTGTACATGGCCTGGTATGACAAGGAACTTGCATAACATGATAGTGACCCGTAATGGTGCACTCCTGACATGACCAACCTGACATGATTGTGGCCCGTCGTGGCGCACTCCTGACAAGTACCCTGACATGAATTATCTTGATAACTTGATAGTGGCCGTGGCGGCGCACTCTTAACTTGACTTGACTTGATAACTTAACTTGACTTGCCTTGACACCGTGGGTGTTCCTGCTTGCTTGCTTGTACAATCCACTTGTCTTGTCTTGCATCATGTCTAGGACGTGACTTCCTGGGTACCACGGCCAGGGACTCGCGCTAAATTGGACTAGGCTAATGATTAGATCAAATTAGAACATGGAGAATTCCCGGTCACAGGCAGTCTCGTTATCTGGAGGCATTAATGGACTTGTAGCTTGCCGACGAGTAGAGCACATTTCCAGCACACTGTCATGTGTTGCACCCTCTAAGTCACCTAAGGGTACATTTGTCTCCCGGGCGATGTACACCCCTATAACTCTCAACCCGCGGAAGGATAACTGGATGGTCTGCAGGGCTTGGGACTGGGAGTTTCTCACTTGCATCTTGTTAGTAATTA
>JANAVB010034284.1:0-36447 GCA_029216955.1 Iris pallida
ACGAAATAGGAATCTAGAAGGCTGATGTTTTAGCAGCAAATCTGATTTCTGAATTGTCCCAGTTAGCTGAGAAGATGGTTGATTTTTTCCTTCAACTATTTGCATATACCACCACCACTGCCTATATTTTACCTGTCTTTTTGGCAGTCGGATCCGTATGGAAAACCCTATCGCCATCTCGGTGGAAGACTGATGATAAGTTTGAGGTGATGACCTACTGGTGAAAAGAAATATGATGCGTGATGTTGATGCTTTTATTTCTTAATATATTTATAAGCAAAGATGGGAAAATCCTACAGCTTGCTTAGTTGCTTTATTAAGAGATTGTGCAATCAAAACATATATATTATTGTTGCTCTAGGAAGCACGAACACTCCAAACTATACTAGAATATACCAAAATAGTACAATGATTTCTCCGTTTCTTTAGCAAAATGATGTCCGTATTTGTACTGTAAATGTACCGTGTATCCATGTCTATATCATTCAAACATAGTTGACTACTTGCTAGTTTACTGAAAAACTATTGTACATGTTTTCTCAACCTGGTTCAAGTGTATTTTCTACAGTCAGAAAAAATATTTTCAAGAGAGAGCTTCCATCAATAACTGTTTAAAAAATGGTTAACCAGATCTATAGTAATAATTTTGTACAACTGATAAAAAGAAATTGGCAATCATAGAAGCTTATAATTTTATTCTCAAATAAAATGAAATATGGAAGATATTTAGCTCAGAATCTTGTATAGACCATAAGTCTAGTATTAATGCATAGAACATTTCAAAATTTCGATACCTTTTCTGCTCTGTTTCCATCTGCTTCTTCTCGTACTTGCACTGATGAAGATCCAATCAGAAGTTGTGGCTTGGTAAAATCAAGCTCATGATTGCTTCTGCCATATGATGAAGAAAAGCATGAAGTTGGGATAGCGCAAGGTGGGAAGGCACCGGAAGCCGCTCAGGTGAAGGAGGCGATCGATGCAATCTTGTCTTCTTATAGAGGAAAGAATTGAAGCTCTGCATAAGTAAGCTCCCCAAGGAAGAAGGCGCTAATTAGAGGAAGAAAAATATCAGAGGTCCTCATGAATGTGCAGAAAAATATAAGATGCTATTGTAATATTCTGTGACATAATGTTAAAAGTGCACTGAAAGCAAAGTGTCTAGTTATTTTTTTTCCCCTTTTTTTCTCGTGAACATCTGAGGAATATAAAGTTATTATTGCCTTTTGTTTTCTTGCTACAGAAATATTCAATATTCAAAAAAAATACTACATTTTCTATAGTCGAATAAGTGGCCAAATTGTGCGTTCCGCGTATACTTAGTTGACTTGCAGTTTATGACAAGATACAACACATCTACTACACATTAGTTTTTCAAAACACAATTGTCAATATAGAAAAGCCAAAAAAAAGTAATTAAGCATAAGACTGGTAACATCCATAATGGAATACAATGTCTGATGGATGAGATTTTAACAAGTAAATGAATGGTCTCAGTATTATAACTCATGCATGTATTAATTAGGTAACATTATTCATGCTTAGCTAGATAACAATTGATCAGAACCTTGAGTGAACTAGCTTCTTTTGGTAAAATGATTAACTGAAACTGAAAAACCTAGAATGGATGGTTTGGCATATATTATTACGTTTTAGTATAATTCTTGATAGTATCACATTTTAGTTTTTTGTGTTAGATGATACTTATTGTCTCTTTCTCGACAATCGAGCATATACACATGTTTTTGGTGAAATTTTAATTTGTAACCTAATATCAGTAATGAGTATACAAATTATTATTGGCAAGACAAAGGTAACTTCACTGTAGTAAAATCTGAGCAACATAATGCATACAAAGATTAACAAAGTACAAATATTTGAGATCTCATAGAAATAGCAGAGAATTAGCACTCAAGGAAAGAGAAAAGGTTCAAGAACTGTAGACAAACTAAATTTTAAAATCAGGTCAGGAAGTATGTGTTATGGTTTACTCAAAACACATTGCATTAGTTTATGGGCAATGATTGATGCTTTGGTTACTGTACTTGTCTGCTAGCATGCAATGGAGGAGTTCTGAAGCCTCTACTGTTGGTTAGTTTAAAGTCATGGCAGAATAGAAAGTTCTTTCAAGTACAGTCTTAAGCAAGAGTTGGGTTGTCAAGCCAAGCTGTTGGCATCAGTCCCCTGAGCCCCCTCACATGCGCCGGAGATATGATTCCCCTCTTTAAATGCTTAATCCCTATCGAATGACTTAGCTACTTGCGTGAACAAGGATGCATGAGAGAACTGGATCTTAAATTCTCGATAGAATTATTTTAAGGTACTTAATTATCATCAATTTACAAGTCCTTGATGTGGGGACCCTCCTAATAGACTATTACAAAGAAGATGCAAGGAATGTGAAAGAACTGTTATGTATTGTATTTAAAGAGGAATAGTAGAATGTAACCTTCTCTGAGAATTAGTTTAGGAATGCAGCTATGTCACCTAATCTAAAGGCATGTAGGTCAAGAAATGTGTTTTGGGAATTGGCATTCATGTAAATGAGACAAGGCCTTTGCACTGCAAAATAGTGGAAACTGAACTAGAGGAATTGGAGTGCTGCCTGTAGTATTGCCTTCTAAATATTATGAACAACTTATTAAGGAGATATTTTAACAATAAATTTTATCTAGAGAAAGAAGAAGAAGAGTGACGTGTCGTCAAGTTTACACGTAGTTCATTTTCAAAAGAAATTCAAGAGATTGTTGGAGGTTAAAGGATCGACGTAGTTCTACCTAAGACCTGTGATGGTTGGTGGTGATGTAATTTTAGGTGTCGGTAGATTTCAAGAGGGTTCAAAGGTTGATATATTGAC
The DNA here is from genome assembly GCA_029216955.1 of Iris pallida. Classification (NCBI taxonomy): domain Eukaryota; kingdom Viridiplantae; phylum Streptophyta; class Magnoliopsida; order Asparagales; family Iridaceae; genus Iris; species Iris pallida. The sequence continues at coordinate 2,855 of JANAVB010034284.1, forward strand.
TATAGTTTGTACACAGAGAAATATACTTAATAACTCTTTCATTAACTCATTTTACTGTTATTGACTGAACTTCAATCTGATTATTCGCCTTGAAAATGACATTATAGTAATAATTTCATTTTAGCTGAAAAGAAGTATGAACATTTAGCTGAACATAGATTCTATAAACTAAAAGAACCTTGTACCAGAATCAATTCTTTTGGCATTTCATTATTTCAGCTTACTCTAGCCTCTCTCTTTTTTTCTAAAAGAACTTTTCAGCAGAAATGTTGTGAAAAGTAGATATGTAACCAATTGAGCAAAGATCAGCATATGATATAGTGCGTAACAAACTGAGCACAGATCAGCACTATCACTCTATTTATGGCCAAAAGTTGCAGACAATTACTGGATGTTTCATTTGACAGCAAAAGATTTAGCACAAAAAATTGGGAGAATTTCATGCAGTTCAAGTTTGAAAATAACTTACATGATTGCCGCAAGAGTACCAAATTAACATTCTCCCAGGTCCTGTAGATGAAGGTGTGATTCCAAATTTAGTGAGTGCATCCCTACGCATTCTTGGTCATGCATATATCCCCCTAAAAGTAACCAGCCAATCTGTGGAGTATCAATCCAAACAATCTTCATGTCTGTAGGCCAATTTGAATGATGAGTTCATGCATTAGTTACCGGAAATTCCACAGCTTCAAACATTAGAGGGTCAGTTCTGTCACAAACCAAGGCGAACTCATTGTGCTCGCAAACTAAGCCAAATAACATGCCAGACAAATTAAAATGAGCTGTGATTTAATAACTAGAAGAGTTGGCTTCTGACAATAGTATTTTCTTCTGAACACAACTTGCGATACTCTCCCAGACAAATTTCACAATTGCTCTTAATTCTCGAGGACCCTTCGTTACTATCATAAGTTGACACTTCATGTTCATGTTCATGTTCCTGAGATCATATCAGGACTATCGGTCTAAATTACATACCATCAATGATCTTGAGATTAACATATACTAAATTACAATAATGTACAACATCACTGCCAAAATATTCGCATCAGGTCTTAGCATTGGAGAATGACTGCACCAGATTCTACCAGCTTCTCGTAATCTATTATGGATGATCTAAACTTTGACTTGAAAAATGAGTGTGTTGGTTATATTTACATATGGTAGCATAAACATATAAATGTACATGAATATAGGGCTTCAGATATTTCAAGTGTCATGATTGTTAAGGTGTAAGAATGAGCTGGAATGGGAAAAACCAAATACATTTGAGTTGATAATTAACTTTTAAGTGTAAAAACTAAAAATACTGATTACCTGTTGGTGCGCCTCTTCTTTCGAAAGTAATCCAAGGTGGCCCCTGTCGCGGCATGCTTGTCGAAGTTCCTGTTCTGAAAGTGACTCTATACCCTCTGCTTGGATCATTTTATCATCGTACATTGTTCTGCATGAACCATGTATATAAGAGTCCCTTTAAACAATTATCAAGCTATTATGTGATATGCTTCGTGATCATTCAAAATTGAGGGAAAAAACAATAACGTAAAATTGAAGCAATAGTTTTCTCAGAAACACAAATATAATACCATAAATCATCACCAAAAATATCAGAATCCCACTATTTATTAAGAAAATGAAAGAGAAAAATGAAATCATACAGCAGAAGACATCAGAGACAGCAAGTCAGCAGCCCAAAAGTAAACAAAAAAATAATGAGATCCAAACACAGGAATGAAGAAGGCTAGACAACTTCTACAAAATGTTGGTTCAAAATGCATGGATTAATAAAAGTGGCAAACTAGTAAGAATGCACTTTATTTCCAGCCAAATCTTATTAAGATAAATCATAAGGTACAACAATGGATACATGAAGCAGAGATTACAAATTAAACACCAGTAAAGTACAACAATATCAAATTTAATGCAATAGGTAAAGTGTATGCAAAACTTTCCTGACATGAAGCAGTACATAAAAAATATAACAAATTTAATGCAATACGTATCATAATTTAGTTTTCCATAAAGAATAATCTAGTATTTAGTTGAGTAATCGTGCCTTCTTTCTTCACTTCCTCTTTGCCTTTCCTCTCATCCAGTCTATTTATTTTTTTTATATTAACAAATTACCTCTCTGAAAATATGCATATCCCATATCCATATCCATATCCACGTCCGTCTTTTGCAACGTATCTAACAATTATAGCTTAAGTCATCTAGAATGTGATTTATTTATATTACAACCAGAAAAATTATGATTCACATCACAAAAAGGCAACCGATAAAATATTAGATGATGGGACATGCATATGTGAATCAACTATAAATGCCATAATATATAATTATAGCATAAAAATATAAATGTAGTATAAATAGACCAAACTAAATGTTCTAATTTTTTAAGTCTCCCATAGGCTACAGAAACTTGACTAGATTGACGACACCTGATCCAATGACTATATATACCCTTGAGGACAAATTGGACCCCAGTTTGAAGACCAAATCAATCATTCATGGCTGAACTTAAACTTCAACTAGTTTGAAACTTTTTTTTCTCTATTTTGAGTCATTTCATATACTATTTAGCATGAATCATGCCAAAAGGTGGATTCTTTCTGTTACTCCCAATTTCCCCCAAAAAGACTTTACAAAACCCTAATAATGTTATACCTTCTTCTTCCTCCTCCTCGTCCTGATCGTCGTCCCTCTCGACTCCGCTGTCGGCTTCCTTGTTGGCACCTCATCCTTTCTCTTCCTCCTCGAATTCCTCTGCAAAATTTGTAGAAACGATGCAAAAACACCCAAAATTAAAGCAAATAAGATTTTTAAAAGCAAAATAATTACTCACCTTCGTTGTCAGAGACCACGGCTCTCCCACCCATATCACGGAAAGGAGAACGAATGCAGGAACCCTAACCCCAATCCTAAATTAATGGATGGACCCAAACCCTAATTCGACCACGACAAATGAAGGTGTGAAAAAGGAAACCCTAGCCTAGAATTAGGGTTTTTAGGAGTCGAAGGAGAAGATGGAGAAATCCTGACTCTCGATCTCGAAGAGGTGAGCAATTGAAAAGACGGACGATAAGAAACAACGCCTCGGAGTTCCTCGGCCCTCCTCGACACGTCCGCCTCCTTTAGTAGATTGAACTCTAGCCCCCTTCTTCTTTAACTCCTGGGCGCATTGTAGGAGGAGGAGGGAGTCCTCTCCCTACGGAGGAGCTTCTCGAGATGGGCCTCGCCATAGACTTGCAGTGGACAGACCAGATGAGGGCGAGGGAAAGAGAGGCAGAGGTGAGGTAGGGGATCCATGAGCAGCGGTTGGAGGTGGGGAGGAGAAGGTGGGGAGGAGGAGGAGGGAGTGGAGGAGAGAGAGAGAGAGAGAGAGAGAGAGAGAGAGAAGAAGAAGAAGAAGAAGAAGAAGAAGAAGAGGCCTGAGATGAGCGTGAGGGGAAGAGGGGTTGAAAAGCTTCGGGTTATCGCGCGGGTCCAGCAAAAAAATTGGCGCCTATTTTTTTTCCATCTTTTACGGGATACATAGTGCGTCGTTTCTGCTATCAATAAACTATGGCGTTCAGTCCACGTCGTAAATGACAAAAATTCGTGTAAATTTTATATTTTGATCTTGTTTTACGGCGTTCACTATAATGCACGTCGTGAATCAATTATTTACGACACACAATTTATGTATGCCTTAATTTTGATGTCGTAAAAAGTTATTTTTCTTGTAGTGATGGCTTTCATCCATTTTTTGTTCTAGCATTAATATAAAGCTTTATTGTTGATTTTTTTTTTTAATTTTATTTTCTATACTTAGAACCCAATTCAATTGTTCAAAATTGATAATACTGAGGATTTACTTTCAGATGGCAAACATGATTGTGCTTACCACAGAATGTAAAGATAATATCTATGTTGCATGGACGTGGAGACGATAAGACACAGTAAGGATACACAGACACGGACATGACACCTATTTTAGTGTCATAGTGCATTTTAGAGTATTGTCCATGATGTGTCCGATATGCACCCAACATGAAATGCTCCGAGATCTTGGAGTGTCCACGTTTAATAGTTCGTCAGTTTTCCAAAGTGAATATATAATTTTGTTGAAACCCAGAGGCAAACACTACTTTTTACTGTTCAAACTTTGAGCCTAAAAGAGAGGTTATAGCTTATAAGAGTGCCCTATTGGCGATTTCTTCTTAGGAACATTTGTAACCACAGTTTAGATTGATCACTGATCAGGATTTGTTTCCGTTGGCACTGCAGCCTTGGGGGTGGCATCGAGGTCGGGGACGGCACCGCCTTTGGCGTTCGACCTGGCCAGCTTCTGCTTGAGCTCGGAGAGCAGCGCCTGGTTCTCCTGGTTCAGCAGCTGCGCCTTCTTCCGCAGCCTCTCGTTCTCCTTCATAATGTAGCAGTTCTGCAGGTACAGTTTCGAGTTGATCCTCTCCATCTCTTCTTCCTTCGTTTTCCTCCCTGTAGAATTAATTAGCGACAAATGCAAGACGGAGTCACAAACAAAAACACAAACACAAGACACAAAGCTATAGATAGAATTATGAGCTATATGGGGCTGTTGTTGGTGTTGCTTTGCTTGAGAGGAAGCTCAATAAGGAAAGTTTGAAGGCACTGCAACATTGTAAGTACAAAAGAGTTGGGAGAAGAAGAAAGACTAGCCCAATAAACTATAATTTAAATGATATAGTACATCATACTTTTCCTGTCCTGCCCTTATATACTTATCTATGTTTACTAAACAAACAACAACGTAATCTCATACTCATAAGAACAAGTTTCTAAAAGAGGAAGCCGAGGAAGACGCAACAAAAAAAAAAAAAAAAAACACTCACCTCTCTGTTGTTGTTTATTTGTCGTTGGAAGAAGAAGAGGAAGTGAGAGTATTGAGTTTGGATTGGTGTGACGCTCATACGTATATATAGAGCGAGAGAGGAACAACCTTTTTGTTTTGGTTGGCAGTGGCACAGGAATCATGCATGTGTCGAAAGGATTTTAATGTTGGGGTCACGTGGTAAGGGCTTTGGGGCCATGGGTATTTTGGGGATTGGTGATTATGGAGACCATTGAGGCCTTCCAAAGTAGTGATGATGGGTTGGTTTCTTTTCGGCCGGCCGGCCCAAGATTCGCAATCATGGCTTCCCCATTGCTATCATCACCTCTCCCTCTCCCTCTCCCTCTCTCTCTCCCTCCAGAGCATCGATGCTCGTTTTTCTTTTTCCCCATTATTACTACTATTTTGCACCATTATCGTCATTATTAATAATTATTGTTATTCCCAGGTCATTCATTGGTAAGATAAATATTCATCCCCTGAACCATATTAACTACTTTTTACTTATTTGCGTCTTACCCCTTCCTCATTTTATATTTGCAATAAAAAATAATCCCTTTAATTGGAAAAATTATTCAGAGAGACGAAGTCTTGATTCTACTCCAATAATATCATGACACACAACTTTTTATTTTTTAATTTAATTTTAGTAAGATATCTCACGACACTATTGAAAAAATAATAATTAAGATTCATCATTGCCACGTCGTCCTTTTGAATGATCTCTCATTGTTTCTTTCATCATTAGCGTTTATTTCTACGACCCTTGCACTTATTATGTAGTATTTCCTTCGGTAGAAATTATTTCAAAATTTTCTAATTTTAGATTAAATGGTAAGATTTATAAATATGACATTTCAGGAGAGGGTACGCGAAACCATGCAAAGAACTCGAAACTTTTTTTTCCCTTCCTGGGACCCACTCCATGCGTGCATGCATGCAGCATGGATTTGCCCTCACTATATAATAGTGTGGCAAGGGCAGAGCTGTCACTGGGGTGGCGCCCCCTCGTGGGGCTCGTTGGATGCTGCCACGCTGGTTGCGGTTACTCGGAGGCTCTCTGTTTCCTAATGTTTCTTTCATGGGATTCTTGCCTTCCCTTTCTTTATCACTTTTTCTTCTTCTTTTTTTTGGAATTTTCATCATTCTTTTTTGCATTTTCCCCCTCCTGTACGATGCCAGCTATGCGGCGAGCGTTTAGCGTGATCGTGCGCGTGAAATTACTGTCCCAGTCCTTGCAGAATTCGTGTTGTAGCGTGGGCAGAGGCGTAATTTCGTAGTCGTGCCGCGTGGGGTTCATGTTTAATTATAGTTGGAGTGTTATGTTAATTCTATGGGCTACGGATCAAAATCTACTCTTTGTCCGCCGTAGATAAACAGAGCGGTAGCGGTCTCCCTCCTAGGGGTTGCGGTGGGGTTTGACAATCAACCAACCAACATCCATAACGGACATGTCCAACCAAATAAGCCTGCGTTCCTTATCGACTGCTATTATTATTATTTCGTTCGATGCAGCATGTTTCTTTTTAGGTAAGTATGGTAGGAATATCTCTGGTGGAGGATAAATTGGCCTTGGCCTAGAACAGCTACGACGACCGTCCAGAGTCCACAGATTATAAGGACCAAAAAAAAAATCTAATATAAATAAATAAATAATTATATATCTAAAATAGAACTAGAACTAGTATGTACCATAGACATTCTTAATATACAAAATAGTTGTAGTGCAGTGGTATTATCGTAGATTTGTATACAAGAGGTCCTTTCAATTTTTGGTGTCAACATTTTTATTTTTATTTTTAATTTACTTTTATTTTAGTTTTGTAATTTATTTTATATTATGTATGAGAGTCCATTTTGGAAGCTCGTCATGGCTTCCTATGAGCTCATGACCGATTTTGCGTGACAATGGTGAGCTTGCTCTCCTCCAATAACAACATGCCATGTAGCCACACCACGAGAGAGAAAACAACATGACACTATAAGAGTGATGTGACATGCTGCTATTAGAGAAGAGCAGGGCCTCACTACTGCCACGTGGGAGGTCGGAGCTGTATCACTGAATAATTTTACATCTTAATTTGTGAATGTTTAATATATTATATTTCAAAATTTGAAAACCTTTTTTTTGAAGTTTTCAGAAGCGAGGAAGATTGTGACTCTAAGGCCTCGTTTGGTTCACGGAAAGGAAAGGAAAAGAAATTGATTCCTTGATATTTCATGTACTTTGAAAAATTGCAATTACAATCAATTTTCTTTTCGGTGTTTGGTTTCCAAAAAAATTGGAAGAAAAATTTAATCTTTGGGGGGGGGGGGGGGGGGGGGGGGGGGGGGGGGGGATGAATCATCGAGTTGGTAGGAGGAACCACTTTTTCTCCTATTTTTCCTTCTCTTGGGAATCAATTCCTTTCCTCCTCATTTCCTTCGGCATTCAAACAAAAGAAATGAATCACTTTCCTTTCCCAATGCTCCAATTCCACTGACCAAACTTGGCATAAGACTATAATGCAGTTCTGTTCCCGAGAAGACTCCTTGCATAAAAAGAGTTTATCCAAACATCTTTGAAAAAAGGACAAATATCTAATACAAAATACTCAAATTAATAGAATATAAGGTTATAATATAGTCCATCAAATAGAAAAGAAAATATGGCTACAAAAAGGAGAGACTAGACATACATAGGGGTGAGCTTTATTCGGTTCTGGACCAGGTATTGAATCGAACCGGCGGTTTGGTTTGAAAAAAATTGGTTTGAATTTCGGTTTTGAAAACACTAAATTTTTTTAGTCGGTTTCAGCTTTCGATGGTCAAAAGCCAAAAATCGAATAAAACTTATACAATTATCAATACTCTCAATTTTATACATATTAAAAATGTGTATATTTTAAAAATAACATTTCTATGTATGTGTTTTAAAGTCCAATTTTGATAATTGAATAACTAGTTCAAATGTCCAATTTTGAAATACAACAAACCTATGTATAAAAAATAATATAATTTTTAATATAATTTTATCATAATTTAACTTTGGGTCCGACCAATTAAACAATAAAAATAGTCCAACCGAACAAACCAAATACATCGAATTGATTATCGGTTCGATTCAATTATGACTAATTTTGGTTCAGTTTCGATTTTACATTTTAGAATTTTGATTTATTTGATTTTGACTATTTCGGTCCGGTTGAGACCGAATAACCGATCGACCAATCGTTCATCTCTAGGGATATTTCGGTTCGGTAGAAGCCTTCTCCATATTTTGAAGCTTCCTAATTCTGTTTGTAGACTTTTGCTGAAGGTGTTTATTCTTTTCTTAGTAAAGGAATATGATGTTTGGAATGATGTATCTCATTTTGTTGTTTCAAGTTGTAAGTCAAGTTCAACACAATATTTACTCGACTGTTTGAGAGGCTATTATAAATTATCAATAAAGAGTTAATCCTTCTATATTATGTTGTTATTCAATTTCTCCTTTTTATCCATTGCAAATTTCTACAAAAATACCTATTTTATAAATATACACGAGCATGCCTTGTACAATTGTAACTTACGCTTGTACGTCTTCTTGTTCGTTGTGACTTCTAGATTCGGCAAAATCAGGCAGTGACAGCTAGTGCCTCCTCCACTAACATATTGAAGAACTACCTATGTCCTTGTTGTGATCTCCTGTATTGTTGATGATGTTGTTGCACTACCAAAATAAGACACTTTAGGATGCCTAAAAATGTCGCTAAAGTGTATAAAATGTCGCTATTAAAAATTAGCGATGAATTTAGCGACAAAAAATACTTTATCGCGTATTTTGTGGTCGCTAACACAAAAATGTTGCTATTGGTCGCTATTGCGACGTACGGTAGCGACGTCGTCACGTCGCTATTTTTTTTAGTGGATAGCGACGTTTAGCGACGAGGAGTTGCTAATCAGCGACGTCTGCTTTCGATGCTAAATGTCGCCGACAATTCAGTAGTTAGCGACGTTATTTGCGACATTTAGTGTCTATGTTGCAGACATGGCAAGATTTGTCATATCAGCCAGTTAGCGACGTATAGCGATTGTTTGCGACGTTCATGATACAAAATAGTGACATTCGAATACATGTTTAGCGACGGTAGGAGATGAGACATAAGCCTATATCCATACCCTAAACTACAAAATACACTTATAATCATTTTACGATACCATACTAACATGTATCCATACTAACTCATTTATGTATCTATGTTGTGTCCTATATGTAATATCAATTTGTATTAATTAAACTTATGCAAAAATTAGAATGTAATCCATACACTATTTCACATATTTATGTATCAAGATTGTAGTATCTAAAAATAAAACATCGTACAAATAAAAATTCATATAAACCATACTCTATTTCACATATTACACAATATGCCAGTGTCAGTGTCTGTAGTTCTGTGTTCGTGTGTCAATGTCAGTGTGTCAGTGCCGTATCTTTCACATAATACACAACGTGTCCGTGTCAGTGTATGCATGTCCGTGTCCGTGTCAGTGTGTGCATGTTCTTGTCCGTGTTGTGGCAGCATGAGGGAGATAGGGTTAGGCGTTACCTGATCGAGGGGGTCGAAGGGGAGGGTCATCGGGACAGAGAGTCGCCGGGGCAGGGGGCCGTGGGGGGTCGATGGAGTCGAAAGAGGTTGAGGGGAGACGGGACAGGGGATGCGGGGGTCGCCGGAGTCGAGAGGGGAGCCGGGGGAAGGGGGTCGTCAGAGTCGAGAGGGGTGACGGGGCAGGAGGAGGTCGGAGGAGAGGGGCGGACAGGAAGTGAAAAAATTAGGGAGAAAACAAAAAGTTGAACCAACCAGTGAACCCTATATGGAGTAGTTTAGCGATGTCAACAATGGACGTCGCTGAACGTCGCTGTCTTTAATACACTGGCAACATTTAACTCGCCGAGTCGCTAAACGTTGCTGTTTTTGAAAATATAGCAACGTTCACCGACGACACCGCGATATCAGCTTTCATAATAATAAAGATTGATGCTAAATGTCGCTGAAAGTCGCTGATAGTGACGTTTTGCGACTTTTTTTTTTTACTTTGCTAATTATCAAAATATTAGCGACATTTTAGTCTAGAGTCGCTAAAATCGTCGTCGATTTGACTTATTTTAAGTGTTACTTGTAATGCTACTGCCTCTGAGCTAGATCATGTTGTTGTGTCTACTGCTGTTGGAATGCTTCCGCATGTGTTGGTAATGGTTGTTGCTGCAATGGCTGAACTGCTACTGTCCTTCTAAGTTCTGCTACTGTTGTTGTTGGTGGTGTTGTTGGAAGCTGAAGCACCGACTGAGCCTTTGGGTATAATATCAAGCATGAACTGACCATATGATATTGTGCACCACACACTTCAAGAACTATTTGTTTGTTCTCCTGCACTCTACTCGGGTATGCTCTACCTTCCCAATAGTCCCATCCGACTGGTACTATCTGACATTGTGGCTGATGATAGTCATGTGGCTATCGACACACTGGTGCAGACAATGTTACTAGTGCTAAATTTATGGCGTGGCAAGCTATACCAAACTCTATGGATTTGATTACTGGGCCTGGTAGTGATGACTGTGAAACTGCTCCCCTTTGTAGAAGCATAAAATAAACTTCATAGACCAAGTCAAAGAAGTTGAGAACTTTACGCAAAGTCAGACTCTACACAAGGCTCATTAAAGGACTCTATTGAGTCAGATTCAAATTCTACGCGAGCTCTTTTATGCAAGAGCTATCCTCAAACTTTATGCGAGGGCGATATGCTGTCAGACTGCATTTAATGCGCGTGATATTGATCTGACAGTATGATTTTCTGACAGAACATTGCATAGAAGCCAATAAATTTTTTGCACCAAATCTAATACTTGTCGTTTAGCGTGCAGATGGGCTACTTTATGCTCAAGAGACCGATTCCTTTACGCATGAAAGCTATTTGAGTCTTTACGCTCAAGGCTTTCGTGTGCATAGAGTTTATTTGAGCTAATTATACGCTCAAGGCTACTTTTCAGCCACTTTACGCAGGAAGTCTATTTTGGGTTATTTTACGCACAGTCTGTTACTTTACGCAGGAAGTCTATTTTGGATTATTTTTACGCCCAATCTTTTCTGGCTATGTGAGAACGTGGTCTGCATACGTGGCTTTTATGCCACATTTATCGAAGAACGTGTGTGTAATGACCGTGGTTCGTATTACGTTTATCTTGACTCGTATTTTATGTCTCCTGGCTTGGTTCGGCTTGTTTGGGTTGGCTTGGTTCGACTTTGGTTGTTTATTGGTTCCTCATGAACCAAGGGGAGAACCCCTACCTACCACCACCATCACCATTTATTAACCCATTCTCTCATTCTCTCTCTTCATTTACTTCTTCTTCTCCACCATTACTTCTTCAACCACCAGAAGGGAGAGAGAGAGAGAGAGCTTAGGCAAGTGCAAACTTGCTTCATGATGGATCTCAAGTTATATTGTTCCATTATCTTTCTTACTTGATTCTAAGCCTCTTTAAAACTTGACATTTTTGGATTTGATGGATGGATTCTTGTAGATCTAAGTTTGTAACTTTTTGGTTTTTTTTTAGTTTTGATCTCTAAAACTTGGTTATTTTCGAAAACTAATGGTTCTATGTTGTGGAGAATTCAATTTCATGCAGTTTTGGCTTTTGTTTCGCTTGATTTCGACTTCGGATGAGGAAGTTATGGCCATGGCAAGTTTTTGGAACTTTCATGGCTGAACTTGCTGTTTGGGGACGATGACCCCCATGCGCCCGGGAGGCCATGCGCTGTGAAGTCTCGACAACGTATCCCTTAACTCCGAGCGTGTCATGCGCGTAGGTTCCCTACGAGCATGTACTGAAGACGCAACGTGAGTTTTCCATGCGCCAATGGTACAGGAATCACACGCGCCGATTGTGCAGGAATCCCACGCGCCGATTGTGCAGGAATCCCACGCGCCAATGGTGCAGGAATCCCACGCGCCAATGGTACAGGAATTCCACGCACCGATGGTGCAGGAATCCCATACACCGATTATGCAGGAATTCCATGCGCCGATTGTACAGGAATCCCACGCGCCGATTGTGCAGGAATCCCATGCGCCGGAATTGCTCTATTTTACTGTTTTTGCCTGTTTAAGTTGTTTTGTAGCTAGAATCTTGAAAAACTCAAAACATGAAAGTTGTAGATCTTTTCCTTGGCTTCAAGAATATGTTACTAGTTATTTTGTGCAAGTTTCTCTCATTCATGATAAGGTAAGAATAGAACACGATAATGGCCCGCTGTGGCGCACTTTTGGCAAGCAAACTGACATGATATATCTCGACATGCTGTTACGACAGCTAGCCTGACATGACAAGTATGAAAGACCTGGACACCGTGGGCGATTGTGTTTATACAAATAAACTGGTACTGTCTTGTATCATGTCTAGGATGGAGATCCCTGAGTACCACGGTCAGGGGTACCTACTGAAATTGACTAAGGCTAATTAACTAGAATGATTCAATAGTCATGAAGAGATTTCCAGCTACAGGCAATCCCGTTATCTGGGCGCATTCAGTGGACTTGTAGCCTACCGACGAGTAGGGCACATTTCCAGCACACAGTCACGTGTTGCATTCTTCATAAACGGACATTCGACCTGGATAACCGGATGGTCTGCAGGGCTTATGGCTGTTGGGATAATCTCATTGCATCTTGCTAGTAACTAGGCCTGTGATAACCCTAGTTAGTTAAAGTATCAAGCCGTACTCTTGATTGACCGTGATTGATTGGATGGAGTTTATTCCAGCTGTCTTATCCTGATCCTGTGCAAGATTGTGACATGACATGATTATTGATGCTTACCTTAACAATAACGATCGGGGATCCAGTTCTGTTCAGACGAAGGATTACAACCCCGGTCCTTGTTTGGTTTAAGGGTTGTAACCTGGCTCCCGGAGCAGTTCTGTGTCCTCTCTTCGTTTATTGTCTTATTGCAACCCCATGCCATGTTCATCATGTTTTACCTTACCTCAATACCATGATTATTAATACTGGCCTTAACAATAAAGATTAGGGGTCCAGTTCTGTTCAGACGAAGGGTTAAAATCCCGGTCCTTGTTTGGTTTTAAGGGTTGTAACCTGGCTCCCATGTAACACCCAATTTTCCAAATGAGGGTAATTTTGAAATTTTGTAATTTTAATCTTTTAATAATAATATTTAAATCATGGTATAATTTTTGGTAATTTTTTTAAATCATTTTAAAACTATTTTAAATCATGACTTATGATTTTGGTGTTTGGCTAGTGTAACCGTAGAGACTGTCTGTCCTAGAGCCTAGCCATGTGATTAGGATGTTTAATTGGTACATTTTAGCCTAGAGGGTATTTTGTTCATTTTAGGATTTATTTGAATTTATTATGATTTATGGGAATTTCTGTGAATTTAATATTAATTAAATATTGCTATGTGTTATGTTAGTCTTGACTAGTTTGAGACTTGTAGACTAGCCTAGAACCTAACCCTAGCTATGGTAACCCTAGCCTAACTAGAGTTAACCCATTTTAGTCATTAGAGATTGGTTTAGAATGAGGGGATTTGGTTTAGTGAAATTAAGTCATGACTTATGGTTTAATGCAATGACTTGTGATTTAATGAATTGTGAATTGAACCATAGGCCCATGACTTAAGCCCAAACCCCAATAAGCCCACCCATGGCAGCCAACCTAGGGTTTCACACCCTATTTAATGCCTCTTCCATTTGTTCTTGCCTCTTTTATTGTTTTTCTTCTCAAGCTTGGAGAAAGAGGTATAGCCATCTTCCCCAATCCATAACTTTTCCATTTTAACTTCTTTTTGGCTCAAACCACTTGCATTAGATTCTAATTGTCTCCCTCTTGCTGTTCATGGAGGATAATCCCAGCCTTGGGGCAATTTGGAGAGTTTGGCTGACAAAGAAAAACCCTCTTTTTTGGAGCTTTTCATTAGAATTTCAACATATAGGTAAATCCCTATTCTCACCACCAAATTTTGTTTTCTTTGCATGGATAGGAAGCCCTAGGTGTCGCCTAGATGCTAGCATAGGTTTGGTGTCGGGTGGTGTCCATTACGTGTCCGTATCGGACGCATATCAGTGCATAACAACATGTGTTTGATGAAATGTCTGTGCGGATTTTATTTTCGTATTTTTGAATTCTAATTTCATGAATCTCTAGATCTAGGTATGTGTAACAATGTTTGTGAAGACTGATTTGTGTTTGTGTCAGTTGTCGTGTCGTATTTGGTCGTGGACACGCTGCACGCTGCCTCGCACGTATGCCCTGCTACCACGTATCTCGTGTGCACTACACACGACACTTGGACACGCCAAAATTGGCATGGACACGGGGGCAGTGTCTGTGCACACTCCCCCAAAGTTTCAGTGCACCTCGATTTGTGTCGGACACGGAATCGAGGCTGCACTGGTCACATACTGTACTGTTCCACGCAAAAATTTGCGTCTGATACGACCCTTTAACTCCTGACACGACTCACTTGGACACAATACAGACACATGTACACGTTCCCCTAGTCTAGGCGTACACGTGTGCACGGCCACGTGTCACCACGTGGCCTGTGTCGTGTACTGGACACACGTGCACGCGTGCACGACACTGTCAGTGCACAGTCCGTGTCTGTGTGTGTGTTTTGTGTTTTGGACACATTTGTGTCAGGTTCTGGACACGACACGAAGTGTACACCACGTGCACATATAGTAGGTTAATTACCAATTTGTAGTTTAGCATATTAACATGTTTTTGATATCAAATTTTGGATTTCCCATAAGGTCTGATACATAGTTCTGTGTTTAATTTCCATTAGTAACTGTTTTGGGTTTTTGTTTACGAATTTGGGTTTTTAAACTGTCGGGTTCATTGTTCTGATACTTGTTGACTGTGAGCTCGAGGATTGTATGTGAAGTTGATTACTGTGCAGGTATTTCAAACATGATTTGATGGTAATTTGTTGTTAAATGAGTTTGATTTTACATGCTTAACTCGAGTTCAGATTTTGGGTTTTTGAATTGACATTATATCTCGATTATGAATTTGGGTTTTCCCATCTGAAACCTGAGACGGGATATTATATCTGAAATTTATTGTTTATACATATTGTGTTATGTATAAAGCTGAATTTAAGTTCAAACTTCTGAGTTAATGTGATATCTGAGATTCTTTGTGAACTTGGGTTCTTTTCTAAACCTGAGATTGTATCAAAAAAATGTCGAACTTGGGAACACTAAGTTACCTCATTGTACTTGTTTTACTCACTGAAACCTGATCACTCACACACACATGCCTAAGCACTCATGCACACACAAACTGAACACTGTTTCCCTGTTCTTGTTTAACTGTCATTTCAAAACCGAGAATTGATTTCCCTTCTTTAATCTGAGATTTCAAACCTCAGTTGAAGGTTCACAGGATTTAATTGTTGAATGATTGACTGAGATTTACCAGGTTTATAAAACCTGAGAATCCTGAACACTTTGACACATAACTGGGATTGATTTGAATGTTAGATTGTACATGAAAACTGAGTTAATATTAACCTGAGATGATTCTTTCCATGTTTCCCTATTGGCATTGTACAGTATGAACTGGAAATTGGTTCCTTTCCTTTTCCTGTAAACTAGTTTGAATGTTACTTCTTTTTTATATACTGTATTGCTCTTAATACCCGAGTTTGTTTCCCTATTGAACTAGCCACATGATTCCTTAAACTAAATATTGAATGTTAATTCTCTGTGCATTGCATTGGTTTTGTTTTGCTAAGAGGATTCGAATTGGTGTGGGTTGATTTATATGCTCACTGTCAATCCCCATTAACTTAAGAAGTTGATTAGTTGCTAACTGATTTCTCTATGTTAATTGATTCACTGAAATGGGATTCCCTTCTATGTCCTAATCTAAACACACTATTGTATGTCTATACACACACACAGGGAATGGGGTTCCCTTCCTATTTTTTTCTGAAACTGTACCTGAATTGATTCCATTTCATTTATTCACTGTTCATTCCTTAACCTGTTATTTCATCCTATTAAACTGAGATTGAATGATATATGTCTGAAATGTGAATGGGATTTCAAATTCTGTTTTGGTTTGGATATGAAACTGTCATTGGTAATTAAGGTTCACTGATTTTCCTGAGAACACTGACACAATGAACACACACAGGTTATAAGGTTACACACTGAAAATTGCACATGTAAACACACAAGAAATCTGAGAATTTTTATCAAACACTCACAACTGAATACCCTCACCCTCTCATCACACACACAGGTTATATCACCCCCTTGACACTCTAGTCCCCTGTCCCATATACATAATATACTCACTCACACATTGAGACTAAAACCCCCCTCTTCATGCCCTTTCTTTGCCCTATCCCTATATATATATATATGTTGATAGATACTAGCATGTGCATGCAATATATGAATGCTATGTAATATAATGAATGATATGCAATGAGATGATGAAATGCATGGTTATATGAAATATGTAATGTAGGAGTACAAATTGGTAATGTATAATATTGACATGAATGTGTAATGTACCTATTTGATTTTAACCTATGTCTATACATATATATATGTAGGCAAGCATGAGATTATGAAATATAGGCCATGTATATATATGCTAGTATATAGGAATGCATGTGATAGTGTAAGTTAATGAGTGGTATATATATGCAAGTTATAATGCAATGTTGGATAATATGAGAATGTAATGTCAACATGTATATATATGTAATATGTGTTCTCTATGACTTGTGATGGTGTGTGTGATTACTAGACTAGGCTTGGTTAGGACTATTGAGACTTGTTAGACTTGTTGGGCTAGGACTTGACCTAGTTTGACTAGTGTGGTTGACTAGAGTTGACCAAGTGTCGACTTTAGCCTAGTTTGACCTAGACAGCATGCAGATGCATTATAGATTACATTTATCATCCCCTGTATACATCTTGACTTGTGTTACTCTAACTAGGAGTCAGGTATCTTATCTCGGACAGTATATTTACTTCAGACATTCAGATACGAGGCGAGTACATTCTCTGATCATTTCATATCCTGCTTAGAATTATTTTCCTGCATTAAATTACTTTACTTGATACTGTCACGTTGGTCACACAGATTAGTAGAATATGGATCCCTCCTTGAGATGTTATCCCATCAGGGAGCATCGGGTACTCTATGTTCTGTACGTTTGACTTATATGGCGTATCACTATGCTTCTTTGATCACTTGTGACATATACTCTTATGATCACAGAGTCTTCTTTGAATCCTTATCCCATTTATTGGGTTTTCCAGAATCCCCATTTATGGGACTACTATGTACCACCCTTCGGGGGCTTACCACCCTTCGGGGGCTTACCACCCTTCGGGGGCTGTTACATGGAATCATAACATAACCTCGTTGGATCCTTGTGTATTAATTGGGGGTACGGGGGAGTATAAATAGCCATGTGAACAATTCAAGTAGAATAGCCATGTACGCCTCTTAGTATAGCCATGTACAAATCAAGCCGTTCACATGTCGACTTTGTACTCTAAATCACTAGTCACTGGTAGCTCTCTACTTATAGTAGATATTTCTATTACAGTTTTCTCTCTGTTTACAAACTGCATTTCCTTCAGTATCTATATCTTACTTTACTGCATGATTATATTTTCTAACCTGCTATGAACTGTTGAGATGTATTGTGCTCGCTCCCGTCTTGACTGGACCTGTTAAAAATTTTACAGAGGATGAGGAACCCTGCACCCTTACTTTGGAGCTTGCCTAGATGACACTCGCGACCTGGACCCTGGGGAGGTTCAGGCAGCTGCTGAGGATGATACCCTTGCATAGTATAGATAGCTTAGACTGTTTCTTTTCATGTTTAGCTGTTGTCCTTGCTTTCAGTGTTGTATATCTTTAGAGATGATAAGACTTGTATTTCATTTCTGTTGTACCTCAGTTGAGGATTCTCTTATCTATTTTATCGTGCCATATTCTATCTCTAGATTGTGATTGAGTTGTACCTCTGTGTTGGCCTCCTTATGAAGAGTATTCATATTATGTTAGTTATAGTTCATGACCTAGAATAGCGTTCTACCGCCGATACTGCGGCGTAGGCTGGGCGTTGTTACGCTCTCGTACCCTTACTGTGGGTGCGAATCGTGACACGTTTTTAGTGGTGGCCCATGCAGGTCGAGTTTATGTAGTGGTATTCGAACTAGAGTATCACTACAGCCTGCAGTAGGATTAGGATATATTTTTGAAGGTACTCAATCACAGTTAGGATTCTTTGAGAGATTCCTGGGACGACCCTTGAGAATCTTATTTAAACTTCAATTTGAAATCCTTCCCCTTGTTTTGTTCGCTCTCACTCCTTGATCATTGAATTTGATTTTGTTGGATCGTTGTTGATTTTGATTTTCCTATCGAGATGAATTTTAAGGCCTGAGTTATGATATTTTTCTGATAACATATGTTGACGGGAATACAGGGATGGTAAAACGTCTACTTGATTATGGAGCTTGTAGTTTATCGCAGCCATATTAGCTGGGTGGCGGAAACATAGAGACCTGACTTCGGATGTACGTATCTTGGTTATGAGATTTGGAATTTCTCGCAGCTATACTAGTCGGCATAGCAAGATTTCCAGACGACATGATTGTAGAGGTGCATATCCTAGTTATGGAATCTGTCGTTTATCGCAGCCTTGCTTACTGGCATGGCGAGGACTCTGAGTAACATGATTTTTGACAGATGCATATGATTATCAAATTGTATCTTGAGAAGGTTTTTAAACATATCATCTATCGTACCCTTCTGTTGTATAAATTGTACCCCATCATCAAATAGCTTAGGAGTAGGAGTATGAGTAGGAGTAGCTTAGCTGTTATTATAAACCTTGTGTAACTTTTTGCTATAAAATTCTTCCTAATACAATGAATCGATGATTTTGCTAGACCTTGACTTAGATTTGATATTATAACTCTGGTTTCAAAATGGTTCCTTCTTTTAAACAGATAAGCAGAACAGATTTTATTATTATTTTTTCTTGCCATTATTTCTTGTATTACCTTAGAATATATAATATAGTGGACACAGATGCTTGCCTGACACGTATGCATGCTACACTTGATCACCAACCTATCTAAATGCATATTAATATGTTGATGTTAATTTATCAAAATCCCAATAATTCTAATATAGGACAGTATCAGTGACCAGTTCTCTGTTTTCCAGATTAAATTCGTAAATTAAATTTAAATTTCATGTTATTAGTTGTTGTTTATATTACTGCACATGTATGTTACATGCAGAGTTTCAAGTCTAAAGAAAATTTGGTTGAGCTTGGTTGAGTTTTGTGTTGAATTTGTCAAACCTGAGACTATGTACATATTAACCCTTTAAGTCTGAATTCTAAGTGATTAGTCAAATTGCAGTTTTCTTTAATATAATATTTTGAGCCGTGTACATTGTTGTGTGTAGGTATATAATGATAGGTTTCATACTCTTACATGTTAGGTTGTGGTTGTGGTAAACATTGAGTTGGTTTTGATGTTCGAATTTCTCCAAAATTTTAAAAACTGAATACATGTTAATTTTTTTTCATTGCTTCCAAATGTGTATTTTAATTTCAGATCTAATATGTAATGTTGAACTAAAACTGAATGATTGAACCCTTTATTCAAGTTTTAACCCATGTACACTTGACACCCTACACTAATGTTCACAACTGCCATGAGAACCTAACCCTTCATCTCTATGTTATGTTCATATAGCTATATAGATATATATATATATATAGTTCTGTATACATGTTATAATGTATGTAGATGCAATTAAATCTCTACCTCTCTATACATATAAATATACCTATATATACGGTTAGCCATGCATGTTATGAGTAAATAGCTTGTGCCTTGTAGACTGCTTAACCAATATGGCATGAATAGTGTAACTTGATAGCTATAGTTGAGACACAGATCCTCTTATGCACTTTCATGTATAATTCACACGAACCGCATAACATTTACCTAATGCTAGCTTTTCCCTCTCTAACACACTCTATATATGCATATTGTAATTGGATTCCATGCAATTGACTTTCATTCCTTAACTTTTGATTTTAATTTTCATGAATAGTATCCCTTAATAGATAATTGGTAGTTATCTTTATTATATTTTATTTTTGATAAGTACCAGTTTTCATATAGGAGGGTAGACTGCCTTACAGTCTTGATGATTGTTATTTCAGTATCTTTTCTAGTTAGCACCCTTGATTGCTTGTATGTTTTGATACCCTATAATTATTTTGGTCTAGTATGACTAGTATACCTAGATGAGACTTTCATTACCACCGTATGCCATGACCCTGTATGCCGTCCTTTAAATTGTATGATTGAATAGGTTCTGAGACTATGATTGCTGGGGACTTAACCTAGAAGGAGTACGATCACCTTTAATTTCGAGGACGAAATTTTTATGAGGTGGGTAGGATTGTAACACCCAGTTTTCCAAATGAGGGTAATTTTGAAATTTTGTTTAATCTTTTAATAATGATATTTAAATCATGATATAATTTTTGGTAATTTTTTAAATTATTTTAAAACTATTTTAAATCATGACTTATGATTTTGGTGTTTGGCTAGTGTAACCGTAGAGACTGTCTGTCCTAGAGCCTAGCCATGTGATTAGGATGTTTAATTGGTACATTTTAGCCTAGAGGGTATTTTGGTCATTTTAGGATTTATTTGAATTTATTATGATTTATGGGAATTTCTGTGAATTTAATATTAATTAAATATTGCTATGTGTTATGTTAGTCTTGACTAGTTTGAGACTTGTAGACTAGCCTAGAACCTAACCCTAGCTATGGTAACCCTAGCCTAACTAGAGTTAACCCATTTTAGTCATTAGAGATTAGTTTAGAATGAGGGGATTTGGTTTAGTGAAATTAAGTCATGACTTATGGTTTAATGCAATGACTTGTGAATTGAACCATAGGCCCATGACTTAAGCCCAAACCCCAATAAGCCCACCCATGGCAGCCAACCTAGGGTTCCACACCCTATTTAATGCCTCTTCCATTTGTTCTTGCCTCTTTTATTGTTTTTCTTCTCAAGCTTGGAGAAAGAGGTATAGCCATCTTCCCCAATCCATAACTTTTCCATTTTAACTCCTTTTTGGCTCAAACCACTTGCATTAGATTCTAATTGTCTCCCTCTTGCTGTTCATGGAGGATAATCCCAGCCTTGGGGCAATTTGGAGAGTTTGGCTAACAAGGAGAAACCCCCTTTTTGGAGCTTTTAATTGGAATTTCAACATATAGGTAAATCCCTATTCCCACCACCAAATTTTGTTTTCTTTGCATGGATAGGAAGCCCTAGGTGTCCCCTAGCTGCTAGCATAGGTTTGGTGTCGGGTGGTGTCCATTACGTGTCCGTATCGGACGCATATCAGTGCATAACAGCATGTGTTTGATGAAATGTCTGTGAGGATTTTATTTTCGTATTTTTGAATTCTAATTTCATGAATCTCTAGATCTAGGTATGTGTAACAATGTTTGTGAAGACTGATTTGTGTTTGTGTCAGTTGTCATGTCGTATTTGGTCGTGGACAAGCTGTACGCTGCCTCGCACGTATGCACTGCTACCACGTATCTTGTGTGCACTACACACGACACTTGGACACGCCAAAATTGGCATGGACATGGGGGCAGTGTCTGCGCACACTCCCCCAAAGTTTCAGTACACCTCGATTTGTGTCGGACACGAAATCGAGGCTGTACTGGTCACACACTGTACTGTTCCACGCGAAAATTTGCGTCTGATACGACCTTTAACTCCTGACATGACTCACTTGGACACAATACAGACACATGTACACGTTCCGCTAGTCTAGGCGTACACGTGTGCACGGCCACGTGTCACCACGTGGCCTGTGTCGTGCACTGGACACACGTGCACGCATGCACGACACTGTCAGTGCACAGTCCGTGTCTGTGTGTGTGTTTTGTGTTTTGGACACATTTGTGTCAGGTTCTGGACACGACACGAAGTGTACACCACGTGCACATATAGTAGGTTAATTACCAATTTGTAGTAAAGCATATTAACATGTTTTTGATATCAAATTTTGGATTTCCCATAAGGTCTGATACATAGTTCTGTGTTTAATTTCTGTTAGTAACTGTTTTGGGTTTTTGTTTACGAATTTGGGTTTTAAACTGTCGGGTTTATTGTTCTGATACTTGTGGACTGTGAGCTCGAGGATTGTTTGTGAAGTTGATTACTGTACAGGTATTTCAAACATGATTTGATGGTAATTTGTTGTTAAATGAGTTTGATTTTACATGCTTAACTCGAGTTCAGATTTTGGGTTTTGAATTGACATTGTATCTCGATTATGAATTTGGGTTTTACCATCTGAAACCTGAGATGGGATATTATATCTGAAATTTATTGTTTATACATATTGTGTTATGTATAAAGCTGAATTTAAGTTCAAACTTCTGAGTTAATGTGATATCTGAGATTCTTTGTGAACTTGGGTTCTTTTCTAAACCTGAGATTGTATCAAAAAAATATCGAACCTGGGAACACTAAGTTACCTCATTGTACTTGTTTCACTCACTGAAACCTGATCACTCATACACACATGCCTAAGCACTCATGCACACACAAACTGAACACTGTTTCCCTGTCATTGTTTAACTGTCATTTCAAAACCGAGAATTGATTTCCCTTCTTTAATCTGAGATTTCAAACCTCAGTTGAAGGTTCATAGGAGTTAATTGTTGAATGATTGACTGAGATTTACCAGGTTTATAAAACCTGAGAATCCTGAACACTTTGACACATAACTGGGATTGATTTGAATGTTAGGTTGTACATGAAAATTGAGTTAATATTAACCTGAGATGATTCTTTCCCTGTTTCCCTATTGGCATTGTACAGTATGAACTGGAAATTGGTTCCTTTCCTTTTCCTGTAAACTAGTTTGAATGTTACTTCTTTTTTTATATACTGTATTGCTCTTAATACCCGAGTTTGTTTCCCTATTGAACTAGCCACATGATTCCTTAAACTAAATATTGAATGTTAATTCTCTGTGCATTGCATTGGTTTTGTTTTGCTAAGAGGATTCGAATTGGTGTGGGTTGATTTATATGCTCACTGTCATTCCCCATTAACCTTAGAAGTTGATTAGTTGCTAACTGATTTCTCTATGTTAATTGATTCACTGAAATGGGATTCCCTTCTATGTCCTAATCTAAACACACTATTGTATGTCTATACACACACACAGAGAATGGGGTTCCCTTCCTATTTTTTTTCTAAAACTGTACCTGAATTGATTCCATTTCATTTATTCACTGTTCATTCCTTAACCTGTTATTTCATTCCTATTAGACTGAGATTGAATGATATATGTCTGAAATGTGAATGGGATTTCAAATTCTGTTTTGGTTTGGATATGAAACTGTCATTGGTAATTAAGGTTCACTGATTTTCCTGAGAATACTGACACAATGAACACACACACAGGTTCTAAGGTTACACACTGAAAATTGCACATGTAAACACACAGAAATCTGAGAATTTTTATCAAACACTCACAACTGAATACCCTCACCCTCTCATCATACACACAGGTTATATCACACCCCCTTGACACTCTAGTCCCCTGTTCCATATACATAATATACTCACTCACACATTGAGACTAAAACCCCCCTCTTCATGCCCTTTCTTTGCCCTATCCCTATATATATATATATGTTGATAGATACTAGCATGTGCATGCAATATATGAATGCTATGTAATATAATGAATGATATGCAATGGGATGATGAAATGCATGGTTATATGAATATATGTAATGTAGGAGTACAAGTTGGTAATGTATAATATCGACATGAATGTATAATGTACCTATTTGATTTTAACCCATGTCTATACATATATATATATATATATATATATATATATATATATATATATATATATATATATATATATATATATGTAGGCAAGCATGAGATTATGAAATATAGGCCATGTATATTATGCTAGTATATATGAATGCATGTGATAGTGTAAGTTAATGAGTGGTATATATATGCAAGTTATAACTGCAATGTTGGATAATATGAGAATGTAATGTCAACATGCATATATATGTAATATGTGTTCTCTATGACTTGTGATGGTGTGTGTGATTACTAGACTAGGCTTGGTTAGGACTAGTGAGACTTGTTAGACTTGTTGGGCTAGGACTTGACCTAGTTTGACTAGTGTGGTTGACTAGAGTTGACCAAGTGTCGACTTTAGCCTAGTTTGACCTAGACAGCATGCAGATGCATTATAGATTACATTTATCATCCCCTGTATACATCTTGACTTGTGTTGCTCTAACTAGGAGTCAGGTATCTCATCTCGGACAGTACATTTACTTCAGACATTCAGATACGAGGCGAGTACATTCTCTGATCATTTCATATCCTGCTTAGATTTATTTTTCTGCATTAAATTACTTTACTTGATACTGTCACGTTGGTCACACGGATTAGTACAATATGGATCCCTCCTTGAGATGTTATTCCATCAGGGAGCATCGGGTACTCTATGTTCTGTGCGTTTCACTTACATGGCGTATCACTATGCTTCTTTGGTTCTTTGATCACTTGTGACATATACTCTTATGATCACAGAGTCTTCTTTGAATCCTTATCCCATTTATTAGGTTTCCCAGAATCTCTATTTATGGGACTACTATGTACCACCCTTCGGGGGCTTACCACCCTTCGGGGGCTGTTACATGGAATCATAACATAACCTGGTTGGATCCTTGTGTATTAATTGGGGGTACGGGGGAGTAAATAGCCATGTGAACAATTCCAAAGTAGAATAGCCATGTACGCCTCTTTAGTATAGCCATGTGCAAATCAAGCCGTTCACATGTCGACTTTTACTCTAAATCACTAGTCACTGGTAGCTCTCTACTTATAGTAGATATTTCTATTACAGTTCTCTTTCTGTTTACATACTACATTTCCTTCAGTATCTATATCTTACTTTACTGCATGATTATATTTTCTAACCTGCTATGAACTGTTGAGATGTACTGTGCTCGCTCCCGTCCTGACTGGACCTGTTGAAAATTTTACAGAGGATGATGAGGAACCCTGCACCCTTACTTTGGAGCTTGCCTAGATGACACTCGCGACCTGGACCCCTGGGGAGGTTCAGGCAGCTGCTGAGGATGATACCCTTGCATAGTATAGATAGCTTAGACTGTTTCTTTTCATGTTTAGCTGTTGTCCTTGCTTTCAGAGTTGTATATCTTTAGAGATGATAAGACTTGTATTTAATTTCTGTTGTACCTCAGTTGATGATTCTCTTATCTATTTTATCGTACCATATTCTATCTCTAGATTGTGATTGAGTTGTACCTCTGTGTTGGCCTCCTTATGGAGAGTATTCATATTATGTTAGTTATAGTTCATGACCTAGAACAGCATTCTACCGCCAACACTGCGGCGTAGGCTGGGCGTTGTTACGCTCTCGTACCCTCACAGTGGGTGCGGGTCGTGACATTCCGGAGCAGTTCTGTGTCCTCTCTTCGTTTATTGTCTATACTATACCAGTAGTATTTGAGACGGGTTTCTATTCAGGTGAAGGGCTGCAACCCCGGTCCTTGTTTGGTTTAAGGGTTGTGACCTGGCTACTTGAATGGTTTCCTCGTACTCAGTTTACTGTTGTTATCTCTATTATTATCAGTTTTTTTATGTATTATCTTTAATATTCCATTGTGATATGCTGGTTTTAGTTCCTAAGTGAAGCCTCCTTTGTGGCACTTGCTCTTTCTAGGGTCTGTCCCAGCTGGTTTTGTATGGCCAGATATCGGAACAGCTCCAGAGGATCTACCTACCATCCAGCCAGATGGTGACCACCAGGCGTAACCCTAGCAACGAGTGGGTTTCTTTTATCCTCCCACTTTATTGTAAAATTATTCTTTTGAGGCGTTTAGCCGACGAGCACGTGTTAGCTCGTATTGCACCTTTACTTACTGTCTGCCTACGGGCTGTAACATGGTTGACAGATCCTAGGGTTGATCATGTATGACTGAACTCTTGCTAGTCTTGACATTTTGTACGACTAGCTTCATGATCATCCAATATGTAATGTATGGGACGCCTTACTATTGTATATTTGTTCTAATATCTTGTGACTGTTATACTTGCTTGTGATTGAGACAATATGCTTGTTCACGACCATAGGAGACTGTTGGATTGTAGTTAAACCCTCATGTATCTAGACAGCCGTGACCGTATAACGAGGTGGGTTGCACTTCAATATACGTAGCTGGCTATGTACGCCTCCGCTCTCCAGTATTCTGGTTCTGGGGCGTTACATGGTTTAAGTGGTGGCCCATGCAGGTCTTGTAAATCAAGATATGAGGGTTTACCGAATAGATGTCTCAATCAGTACTCGCCCTTGATCTCTGCTCGTATCTTCTGAATCCCTGTAATCTTGACCTGATCACATGCTTGTATCGTTGATCTGTCCTGGTCCTTCCTTATTATTACCTATGTCGTCTTTGTAACACCCAGTTTTCCAGATGAGGGTATTTTTGAAATTTTGTAATTATAATTATTATTCATTGATATTTATTTCACATTTTGATTCTTGGTAATTTTTAGTAATTTTTAAACTATTTAAAACTGGTTTAAGTCATGACTTGTGATTTTGATGTGCTGCTAGTGAAACCTGAGAGACTGCATGGCCTAGAGCCTAACCATGTCATTAGCATGATTTAATTATCATTTTTAGCCTAGGGATATTTTGGTCATTTTGACTTATTTGATTTATTTGGTGATTTGTTGAATTGGTGAATTTCTAGGTTGACTTGACTTGTTGAGACCTAGTGAGCTTGCCTAGAAGCTAACCCTAGCCATGGTGACCCTAGTCTAACTTAGGGTAACCTACATTTAGTCATTAGAAACTAATTTTAGAATGAGGGGATTTGATTTAGTGCATTAAGTCATGGTTTCATGAAATGACTTATGGCTAAATGATTTATTTTGATCATGACTTGACCCATGGCCTATAACCTAGGTACATAGTCTATGGTAGCCTTGTGTGGTCTTGTGTATATGAAATATACACATGTGTAGAGTCCTATAGACTAGTGTATAGTGTATACTAGCTAGATTAGACTAGTTAAACCTAGTCAGACTAAGATTGACCTAGATTAGACTTGCTAACCTAGGTTGACTTCTTGGTTGACTTAGAGTTGACCTTGACCTAGATTGGCCTAGAATTTATGTAGATTGCATCGTAGACTTCATTTATCTTATTTTTAAACACATTATAACCTGTACTGCTCTATTTAGGATATTGTGACTCTGGTGTAGACATCTGACATTACACTACTCTTTTCAGAGTATCAGGCGAGTACATTCTCTGATAGTTCTCTCATTTATTTGTCAATTACTGTATTTCAGTTCTAGTTAGCTGTATGTGATTCTCTGTTACAAACCGTACTGTTATTTCTGGATTCATGTATACGACACACATTTATTTTGGCCTCTATTACTGGTATCATCATTTTCGGCTTCTATTACTGGAATCATTTACTGGAATCACCCCGGAATCATTTACTGGTATCATTGTACTTGGCTGGACTCATCTTGAATCATTGTGTCGAAATTCTGGATTCACTTGCTGGGAGGGGAAATACTAGAGTAAGACATGTAGACATACCCCATTACTGGAATCACCCCTACTGGAATCTACTGGAATGATAGCCATCTCACACCCGGCCAGGTGTGTGATGTGCCGGATTTACCCATAGCCATTTACATGTCGATCTCGGTATTTTAAAACACACTGCTAGAGTATAGGCTGGACT
Organism: Iris pallida; assembly: GCA_029216955.1. Lineage (NCBI taxonomy): Eukaryota > Viridiplantae > Streptophyta > Magnoliopsida > Asparagales > Iridaceae > Iris > Iris pallida. The sequence goes on from JANAVB010034284.1 coordinate 30,649, forward strand.
CACCCTGGAATCATTGATCACTATGACTGGTATCGTCCCTTGCTGGATTCATCTTGTATGAGATTCATCCTGTACTGGACTTACATTGGAGTTACACTGGTCTACATTTTGTCTGGACTTTATATCATACTACCCTGGTTCAGCTAGTTCTATTTTTACAGTCTTTATTGCTATGATTCTTCTCTTGTTTAGTATTTACTTTCTTTGCACTTTATCTATCTTCTTACCATCACCTGAATATAAACTGCCATTTTCATCAATACAACTGCCTATAACTGCTTTATAGTTCTCTGTCATTTACTTGGATTTTCTAGATGAGATTGTGCTCGTTCCTGTCCTGACTGGACCTGTTGAAAATTTTACAGATGATTGCCCTGAGGACACATGCCCTACATTTTACTGAGGAGATGGCTTAGCTACCTATGGCCCCGACACTCAGGAGTGATCGGGATTTAGTCTAGTAGACTTGCATTTACTTTTCTTAGAGCTTGTTGTATAGAATTGAGACTTGAGATGTATTTGAGATTATTCAGATGTTATTATTATTTCAGTATTAGTTTTGTCTTCAATTTCTTAGTTACAATTCTGTGTTATCTTATCGTGCTTAGACTGTGATTGAGATACACCTTATCTTATACTTGTCCTCCGTTTGGAGTTGATCATGATGAGTACATTATATACTGCATGAGTTGATGGTTAGTTAGAGACTTAGAACAACGTTCTACCGCCGACACTGCGGCGTAGGCTGGGCGCTGTTACGTACTCGTACCCTCACAGTGGGTGCGGGTCGTGACAGTCTTCTTCAGCGGCATTGTTCCTGGACCTGCCGATCAGCAAGACGGAGCACCTCCCGTGGACCAGCAACAACCCGGAGATCAAGCCCAGCATTCAGAAGTAGCCTCCAGAGTCATGCCTACTGGAGAGCCACCAGTTCAGCCCGTCCAGCCTACAGAGCCTGATGATGGCACTTTGGTAGGTCTCATCAGGTCACTATTAGCCTCCCACGATCGTCGAGGAGATGCCTTGCACCAGGCGGTGGCAGACGCTTTGACCAGAGGGTCATCGGGGTAATAGGTGGCCAACAGCTTCAAGCGCTTGAACCCTCCCTTCTTCGACGGCAGTGAAGATGCGATCACTGCAAATGCATGGCTTCAGGACACAGAGGTGATTCTAGAAGCAGCCAGGACCCCAGAGAACAAGAAGGTGGCCGTGGTGCGCCTGTAGCTATTGGATCTTGCCCGCAGCTGGTGGGCGGCGCAGGCCGTTGGATTAGTGGCACCCATTGCTTGGGCAGTATTCAGAGAGAATTCCAGACCAAGTATTTTGATGCTGGAGCTCGGTATGATCTACAGACGAGGTTCACCAATCTGAAGCAGATGGACAGGACGGTCGATAGATATGCGGCCGAGTTCTCCAGGCTTAGTTGGTTTGCTTCCACCTTGGTGGCGACCGAGTTCGATAGAGCCCAGCAGTTCCAGCAGGGGCTCCACCTAGGGATTTTGTTGGCGGTGGAGCAGTTTGAGCATCAGACATTTGATGCAGTACTGAGGGCAGCCCGGAGGCATGAATATACCTTCCAGAGGATCGTGGATAGGACCGAAGGTCGGAAGCGATCCCATAGCCAGATGAATCAGTCATCAGCACCAGCCCCGGTAGCCAGGGATTTGACCATTGGAGCTCCGAGGAGGGCGGCCTCAGTGACGTCGGTTCAGCATTCCACCCCGACGCACCCTCAACAGCAGAAGCAGAAGCAGTCTTCCGCATGGGATGTTCACATTACGGAAAGCCAGGGCATGTGGTATCAGAGTGTCGCAGAGCACAGGGTTTGTGCTTAGTTTGTGGTACCCCGGACCACAGGGTTGAGAACTGTCCGAACAGGGGAGTTCATCATCAGCTTTCTCTAGTCCTTCAGTTAGAGGACCAGCACCAGTCCAGCAGCAGCAGCTACAGTACACGTTTCCGAGGCCATTGCCGACGCAGGCCCAGGCATTCTAGCAGCAGAGACCGCAGCATTATGTCCAAGCCCAAGCCCTGATCCAGAGCAGGCAGAGGAATTTTCAGCAGAGGGGACCCGCACCTAGAGGGCATGGTCAAGTGCTGGCTTTGACCATGGGAGAAAAAGGAATAGCACCAAGTGGGGTAGTGGAGGTACTATTCTCGTCAATACCTTTCCAGCTTCAGTATTATTTGATTCTGGTGCCTCGCATTCATTTATGTCTGCACGATTCGCGACACGGATAGGACTGGAGCCTGAGTCATTATCAGTGAGGCTCAATATACTTACTGGTAATGGACTTGTGGGAGTAGATAGAGTGTTTTCCTCGTGTCGGATCGTAGTTAGCGGTAGAGAGCTCCTCGCTAGATTAATAGAGTTTTCGATGGCCGATTAGATATGGTCTTAGGGATGGATTGGTTGAGGGACCAGTATGCTAGGATAGACTGCCATATCGGCAGGGTTGTTTTTAGCATTCCAGACGAGCCAGAGTTTTCCTTTTCCCGAGGCAAAGTTGAACCTTCTCCTCCAGTGTTACGGATGGCAGTAGCAGCAGTGCAGTTACCTCGGATAGTTGAAGCGTTTCCAGATGTTTTCCCAGAAGAGCTTCCAGGGATGCCGCCAGAGCGAGAGATCGAGTTTACCATCGACTTGATTCCCGGAACAGCTCCAGTGTCAGAGGGAGTCTACAGGATGGCGCCGTCAGAATTAGAGATATTATACAAGATGATTGAAGAACTCAGAACCAAGGGATTCATTCGTGCTAGTGGATCGCCTTGGGGAGCCCCGATGCTTCTTGTGAAAAAGAAGGATGGTACGTCCAGGTTATGTGTAGATTATCATACCTTGAACTCAGTGACAATCAAGAACAGATACCCTCTCCCGAGGATAGATGACTTATTTGATCAACTCAAGGGGGGAAGCAGTGTTTTCGAAGATCGACTTGCACTCAGGATATCATCAAATCAGAGCCAGAGAGCAGGACATCCCGAAGACTGCTTTCAGATCTAGGTATGGACATTGGGAGTTCCTTGTGATGCCATTTGGAGCAACCAATACGCCGGCTGTATTCATGGACCTCATGAATCGTATCTTCATACCTTATTTGGATCAGTTCGTGATTGTGTTCTTAGACGATATCCTGGTCTACAACAAAAGTGAGGCGGAGCATGAACAGCATCTTAGAGTTATTTTTCAGATTCTCAGAGAGCACCAGTTGTATGCCAAGTTCAGTAAATACGAGTTCTGGCTCGATCGTATTTCGTACTTGGGTCATATCATCACCAGAGGAGGAGTGGAAGTGGATCCCCAGAAGATTGTGGCCATTGAGACATGGCCAGTGCCCAGCATAGTGGCAAAAATTTGCAGTTTTCTTAGATTGGTCGGCTACTACCGGCGATTTGTTTTAGACTTTGCTCGGAGTTCAGCGCCATTGACCCAGTTGAACCGCAAGGATTTACAGTTTGCTTGGACAACAGAGTGCCAGGATTCTTTTAAGAGGTTGAAGCGAGGCTTGATGACGGCTCCTATTCTCACGCTTCTAGATGGAACCAGAGGATTCTCGGTATATTATGATGCTTCAGGCAGAGGCTTAGGATGTGTTCTGATGCAGCATGGGAAGGTAATAGCTTATGCGTCACGTCAACTTCGTGATCATGAGAGGAATTACCCGACCCACGACTTGGAACTGGCAGCGGTAGTGTTTGCACTTAAGTTGTGGAGGCACTACTTGTACGGAAATAGGGCAGAGATTTTCACTGACTACAAGAGCCTGAAGTATTTTTCACTCAGAAGGATCTTAACATGCGTCAGAGAAGGTGGCTAGAGCTACTTGTAGATTATGATGTCAACTTGCAGTATCACCCAGGGAAGGCCAACGTTGTTGCAGATGCATTGAGCAGGAGAGCCGGAGTTTATTTCCTAACAGCGCAACCAGAGCTGTTAGCCGATCTTCAGAAGATGGGTATAGAAGTTGTCCTCCCTTCCAGTGTGGTATTGATGGCTAGCATGCAAGTTCAGTCCACTATAGTCGAGAGGATCCGGATGGCGCTTATCATCATTCTAAGCTTCAGCGGCTTAGGACAGAATGTGTAGCAGGGCGAAGACCAAAATTATGCATTCATGAAGATGGTACACTTCGATATGGTAAGCGTCTTTGTGTACCCAGTGGAGATATCAGACAGGAAGTCATGACCGAAGCTCACAGTTCTCAGTATTCGATTCATCTCGGTGGCACAAAGATGTACCGTGATATCCGTCAGCACTTTTGGTGGAATGGTATGAAGAGGGAGATAGCCCGATTTGTCTCTCGATGTTTGGTTTGCCAACAAGTTAAAGCTGAACATCAGAGGCCAGCTGGACTTCTTCAGCCCTTGCCGATTCCAGAATGAAAGTGGGAGCATAAACCATGGATTTCGTGACTGGAATACCTAGATCCCCGGCTAGCAGAGATGCTATTTGGGTTATTATAGACAGGCTCACGAAGGTGGCTCTTTTCTCCCGTTCAGAGTTGGTCAGTCGACGGCTCAGCTAGCAGAGATGTACCTCAGGTAGATCGTCAGACTTCACGGTGTACCAGTCAGTATCACCTCGGACAGAGATTCCAGATTTACGTCGCACTTTTGGCATAGCCTGTAAGAGAGTTTGGGAACTCGCCTCCAGTTCAGCTCTGCTTATCATCCGCAGACTGATGGCCAGTCAGAACGCACAATCCAACTCTTGAAGACATGTTGAGATCTTGTACGCTCGACTTCGATGGATCATGGGAAGATCACCTGCACCTGATGGAGTTCTCGTACAACAACAGTTTCCAGGCCAGTATCCAGATGGCACCGTTCGAGGCACTCTATGGTAGGAAGTGCCGATCCCCGCTAGCATGGGACGATGTCGGAGAGAGACCGATGCTCGGTCCGAAAATGATTGCTCAGACCGTTGAAGTGGTCAGGAGAGTCAGAGATCATCTTCGAGTTGCCCAAGATCGCTAGCGTCATTGGGCCGATTCTCATCGGCGCCCTCTTGAGTTTTCTGTCGGCGACCATGTATTTCTGAGGATTTTGCCTAACCGTGGCGTCATTCATTTCGACATACGGGGAAAGCTTAGTCCTAGGTATATAGGACCGTTCGATATTCTGGAGCGAGTAGGAGATGTATCCTATCGTCTCGCTCTTCCGCCGTCGCTACGTGAGGTTCATAATGTGTTCCATGTATCCCAACTGCGACGGTATATCCCGGACCCGAGCCACATCCTGGATCATTCGGAATTGGTTGTTGGTACCAACCTTTCGTATGAGGAGAGGCCCGTGTCTATATTGGACCGAAGAGAGAAGATACTCAAGAACAAGACTATCAAGTTAGTCCGAGTTGCTTGGGGTCATCACTCTTTGGGTGAGTTAACGTGGGAGCGTGAGGATGATATCCGATCGCGATATCCCGACCTGTTTGACTCATGAGGTATAATATCTTTCTTATGCCTCATGCCTTCGATTCCTTGCTTGCATGAATAATTACTTAATTGCTTGATTAGTATAGCTTGCCTGTGAATAGTATAGCTTGTTCTTGTCCCTCTAGCCTCTTAATTAAATTCCGAGTATGGAATTCTTTTAAGGTGGGTAGAGTTGTAATGACCGTGGTTCGTTACGCATTTGGAATACGTATACGTATCTTGACTCGTATTTTATGTCTCCTAGCTTGGTTCGGCTTGTTTGGGTTGGCTTGGTTCTGCTTTGGTTGTTTATTGGTTCCTCATGAACCAAGGGGAGAACCCCTACCTACCACCACCATCACCATTTATTAACCTATTCCCTCAT
>JANAVB010034285.1:0-20000 GCA_029216955.1 Iris pallida
CACAAATATCTTGCTCCTGTTTTTGTCTTCTTCGTACAGTTTCTCCAGAGACTCCCATATGTCTCTGGCAATAGGTTTCTTACTGTAGGATTCTGCTAGGGAATCCTCCATAGCATTCAGGATAAGCAGCCTGCAAATGCTATTCTCCCTTCTCCACTTGGCCTGAAGTTTAGTAGCCGCAGTGATTGCGGCAGCAGACCCAGTATCTGGAACAGTAGGTTCCTCTTCAAGCAGCACGTGATCAACGTCTCTGAGTTGAAGAGTGAGACAAACCTTCCTCTTCCAGACTTGATAATGCTCTCCATCAAACTTCTCTAACTTACAGAAGTCAGTGTTTAGGAGTGAAGCATTAATGTTTTCCATCGTAGCAATAAAGCTTTGAGATTGTTAGAGCCGGGGCACAATTTTTTGATAGAAAACTGAGAATATGAAACAATTGTAAAAACAATGTTCCAACGCAACACTTCTAGGAAGGTTGCGCAAGTATAACGAAGATCTAAAAAGATATCATTATGATATTACGAGAATCTAAAAAGATTTCGTAATCACAGCAGCGAAGAAGATGATAGGCGAAAGATGGAAGATGGCCTGCTGGGGTGAATGATCACCGTTGCTCAAAGCTTTATTCGCCCTACACGAACAGCTTCCAGGAACCAGCAAGTTCGTCGGAGAACTTGGAACACTCCTCCTCTTCTGACTCTTCCGATGGACACGAACTCCCGTACAAAAGCAACTCTGGTACGATGCCTTTTCTCTCTCTCGAAGGCTGTTGGAATGATCAGAACTGTGTTAAAGAACACGTCTAAATCTCTGTTTACTTGTGCTAAAGAACACTTCGTAAACTTTCTGTGGTGGCTTCTCTTTTCTATTCTGTAATGAGCCTTGAGAGAGAGGATGCCTTATATAGGCTCTGCAGCAACTGGTCGGTTGCCACAAAGTAAGGGACGTGGTAATAACCACCCTGAACATGTAGCAACCGTCTAGAACATGCAAACGCACGTTCTGCTGCTAACTGCGCACACCCAGCGCTCTTTGCACTCTGTGCAATAGAGCGTGCATTGAACTGCGCACACTGTGTGCACTGCGTACATCACGTACGCAGCGCAACCAGCACGCCTGCACAACCCGTGTAACCCGAGCAACCCAGCACAACCCTGCACAACCCAGCGGAACCAAGCGCAGCCTGAGCGCAACCTGGGCGCGCACCTGGGCAGCACAACTGGGCTTGCGCAATTGGGCATGTGCAACTGGGCAGCACAACTGTGCTTACGCAACGTGGCAGCGCAAGTGCAAAGTACGCCAATAAAATACCACATTACGCCTCATGAGCCCATGAGCCCGAGTCCGAGTCCGAGTCGCTAAGCCCCTACGGGGCTTAGCTCCCTTGGAAATGAATTTCCCAAGAGCAAAAAGCATGAATGCTTTTATTATTGATTTAGCCTTTTTCCTATTAGAAAAATAATCCCACATGGCACACCCATGTGCACCTCCACACCACATGTGCATCTCTAAAATAGGAAAGCTATTATATAGAGATACAACTCCTTTGGTCTAGCCGATGTGGGACTAAAATTCACTTATGAAAAGACCAAACTCCAACAAAATGTGGGGGCTCGGGGATCGATGAGCACGGAGGCGGTACTGGGTAATGTTGTGGCCAAAGAGACGTGGTGGTTGGACGGAACTGTAGAGGACCGTATATGGCGACGCTCGACAATGCGGACGACCGAAGAGGCTTAAGACGTAATCAAGGAGGGGCAGGAATCGGTGGTGGAGGTGCTAGTTTGGCTCCTAGGGATGGTGGCGACTGTGGTAACCAAGATCTAAACTGGCTCAAGGATCGAAACACCACCAGTGTTGGAGTCGAAGAACTCCCATGGCGAAAACGTCGATTAACACCGGCAGATCTGGAGGATTCCGGTAAAGAATGCCTCTGGAAAACTCAAGACGGTGGAGCTCGGTGCAACACGAACCCTGATGGCGGCGGAGTCGAGGGAAGCGATGGTCAGGATATTAGCTTAGATCAACGAACGCAAAAGTGGCCGCACGGGGACGACGATAGCGGAACCAGCGAGACTCAGCCAAGGACAGTGGCGGCACTGCCTCAACCACGGCAGAAGTGGTGTCCCCTCTCTAGATCAGGATGCGATAATATCATCGGACACTTCACCAAAGCAGAGGAGGACACGTACTGGACACGACAAATGGCAGCTGTCCGAGCAAAATTAGGTTTAAGATTTTTATGAGTTGTGTCGGATTGAAATGTGTCCTCGTGACATGAAAATAGTAGGTTTGGTTATGTCGGGGTGGGTGATTGAATGTATTGGATGTGCCCGTATCCTGGGGGTCGAACCCGGGGACACGAGGAGTTGTATATAGAGTTTTGGGTTTGAGCTTGTGTTGTATCTAACACGGGATGTAAATGTGACATGGTCTTTAGGACTAGATGAAGAAATGGGAATAATTAGACTAATGAGGATTAGGGTATTTATTGTGCAATTAAGCACATGGCCCTCAAAGAATTCCTAAAATATTATTGGAAATATTCCTAAGAATATGCTAGATTCCAAAGAATATTCCTTAGGATTAATAATTAATTAAGGGTTTCTGGAGTGTTCCCACTAATTATCTAGCTAAACCATTCACGACAAACTACTATAAATAAAATGCCATTCTACTTCTAGAAATTTATAGATTTACCATCCCTTTTCCAAAATCCCTAAATAACTAATTTTAGCATTTGGTTTCCTAAAAATTTATTTTTTAATTTTGAAGAATATAATTTTATTTTATTTTATTTTATTACTATTAGGTATAGAGTGGTTAAAATCATTGTTAAATAAGGATTTGATTTTAGGATCACAATAATTCGTACCTAAGCCTATAGGTGCAATAAAATTAGGTCATGTATGATCACTAGGTTCCGTAGACATCCCCTAAGTAATTTATTTTATTATTTTAGAACTTTATGAAAATTTTGAAGTTTTTTAGATAATTTTAATCTATAGAATTTATATTTCTATAGGCTTCTGGGACTTACTGTGAGGTTACATAGAGATATTTTGAAGCCAAATATTTTATATAGACTCTAGGCATTTAGAAATTATTTCTAGAATTTTCTAGGATTTTTTAGGAATTTTCTAGAATTTATTTGGATTTAATTGGATTTTTTTATGATTTTTAAACAATTTTTTGAAATTAAATACATATTTACCCAGTCAGTAGTCCAGTTAGCATTCCCAGTCAGCCAAGGCAGCCCGCGTGTTAGCCATCCAGGACCAACTACGTGCTATTATAAAAATTTGTCCACGTAACCGTATCCCAAAAGTGGGAGCCGATCGTGACACTTCGCCCAAGGCAATGTGGACAATTCATACATCTCATGGAGGGCCAACCCCATTTCACCACCAGGCATGAAGAATATACCAGTGCAACGATTATACAGGTCCATCAGAGAGATAAAGGCACCGACAATGATATCCAGCCCCGTCGAGTTGCTCTGACCGCAAAGAACAGGCCGATTGTCTTTAACTCGGCCTCATACTTTTCCAAAATCCACCCTGACAAAACCTTTCACATAGGGTCATAGGGTTATAGTGGGCCCAACCAACAAACTGGAGTTGTCCAATAGGGTAAGAACCTTTTGCTGCTAAGCTATTTACAAAGTTGTCCGCGAAAAATGGACGAACGGTTGGAGATAAGTCATTTAAGACGGCACTGGATAGCAAACCTACATATGGACCAGGAGTTGAGTCCCTGAAGCTCGCATACACCTTCTTCATCTTTTAGAAGAACTAAATGACACCAAGCATGATGTTCGTTAGCCCCTCGGTCAGTCTCACACATTTCTTTTGGTAACTCGCCACCAACGCGAAAGCGGACAACGACAGATGACGCTCCATTGAAGACAAGTACATGCGCATTCCTCTAGAAGAGAAACGGCAGTCCTCTTAGACCTTAACCACTTTCGGAGCAGAACAAAGAAGGGCATCGCCAAATAAAAAAGATGGCTTTAGAAACCCTTCTCCATTATCGGAGTAGAGCTTTCCCGTATTCAGCTGCTTCAAAAGAAAAAATGAGCCCTGGTCGCGCACCATCGTCTGACGAGCTTCAGGCTGGCCTTTATTAATCTGAACCTGGACGGTGGCCTTCAGATCATCGAAGTTCATCCCCGACGACATTTGCTCCGCACTCAAAAGGAGCTCGCCCGATGATGCTCGAGGAAGGACCACTTCAAGACAGAGAAGGTGGGTAGACTCAGTACAATTGGGTTTTGAAAATAAAACCTACCAAACACGAGGCAGCCTTACCCTCGACTGGCGGCTGGACATCAGAAGGACAATTCAGCGCCTCCTCATCATACCCAGAAGCCGGATCCTTACCCTTCCTGGTCTTCTTCACACCTGTACCAGAAGACGAAGCTTTGGGGGCCATGACACCTAGGGTTTACAAGTGCGCACAGAACAGAAATGAACAAAGTCTAGAGAAAAGGGTATTTTTCCTTCAAACCGATACCCATTTATAGCAAAAGCTTGCCAGCTTGACAACGTTTCAAAGAAGGGTGCACCCAGACGAAGCAGTGTCGTCCAAAGACTCTACCAAAGCCTTGATGGATCCATTCGAAGGGACTAAGAACCCTGAAGAGCCCATGCTTTTGTTCAAAGTATTCTAAACTCATTGCCAAGTTTAAAAACTTTGAAGAAGGTCTTGTAGAAGCATGGAAATTTCCTAAGCTCAATCAAATCCGAACCACATCAGATACGGTGCACTTAGGCCCAAAGTCCTCTAGTGGATGCCAAGTTTTAGCAGCACAGTGCATCGAAGTATGTTGTCTTTGCAGAACAAAAGACATCTATTCCACTCCATGTGGCCAGGATCCATGCAACCTAGACACCTGCATCCCAAACATCACATGGCTTTCCTTCCAAGAAACCTCTATGCGGCCAAGGAGGTAGACGTCTCAGGCAACTTCATAAGACTTCCACATCAAGATAAAAGGCTTACGCCTATGGCTGGGCCACTCCAGTCATCAATACAGCTGGTTCATGCCCCGAACCGAATAACCTGAAATCCAACGGCTGAAAGGATCAACACCACATTTATGGTGTGTTCACCACATCCGCCCCCCATTCAAACCAGAGATTCTCTCCAAATCACGGCCAGCGTCTTGCATCAACCAAAGATCGTGCCACCTAATTTAGGTCTTCCGTTTAGGTCATGCACGTTACGTAACCGTACCATTCAAACGACAGGTTATCCTAAATACTCGTATGATCTCACCGGCGATTTAGCCATGCGGATGGATAGTCATAACTACCGATAGCTACACTCGAGGATCCATAAAGTCTTCTCTCGGAGCTCCTGCATCAACGGACGCCCAATCAGTCTCGACTAGGCCAAGTGGTTAAACATCCTATCTAAACAGTTGTGATAACCCATATGGTGTCCTCCATGCAGGAGATCCTCCCTCATAATTACCTTTTTTATGTCTTGTCTGCTAAAGACAACAATAAAAGGAGGCGCACACCATCAACCAAGAAGAGAACGAACAGAAAAATGGACGGTAGGCAGAAACCCAGAAAGAGCTCAATATACACAGAAGAGAGTCATAAAGAGCATTTTGTAATGCTCCAGTCCCAAAATACGTAGGACTAGGTACGTAGACATGCCAGCCGTATAATAAATATACGTAAGTTGTAAATGTAGTATAAACACGACTAATCTCATCCACAAATAAAGAAGAAAGCTTTTTATAGAATCAAATATGAAATATTATTTTACATGTTGCTGGATGGAGACAAATCCACTACCAACATGAAACTAGAGAGAAAGAAATAACAAAATAAAGAATACAAGCCGTAAGAATGATCCAAGAGCATGTCCTCTTCGATAGGAAGGAGAATATCACGATCCTAGCTAGAACTCCTATAAAAAGTCAAGAACACACACATCCCCCCTGGAGAGATCACCAGGTACTCAGAGGGACGTAACAAGATATATATAAACATGCCATATAAACATAATATAAAAATGTCACAAAGTCACACGTAAAAGTAAATGTTCCAAATCATAACAAGGCCCAATATTCCATCATCGAAACAGTGGACTACCCTTACAACCAAACAAGGACAAGGGGAATACTATTCTACGATATGACACTGTCCTATGCTACTATTGGAACAATGTGTAGCATGACAACAACTAAAGTCACCTAACCATTCTATTGTGTTTATGCAGTTAAGAACAAACCTTCAACGCATGGACTTCTGGCTCTAAATGGGGTCGTCATAGTCCCTACTTGGACACCAAGGGCCAAGCGCATAACATTCTAATAATCTCAGTGGCCAACCTGAGAGGCTAATCTCATACCATATCTCCAACGGAGCTTCGAGGTTACTGAAAGGAAAAGTACAATAGTGTCACATACGTTAAGGAACTGTTCTTCCTACCCTATGCACCTATCTAAGTCGTATCCATAACCATGTACCTCTATTAACTGTCAAGTCCCCTAACATGACTCTATTAGCAGTTAGACCTAACGCATGCGCATGGGTAATCAACCAACACACAAGTACCTTTATATGCTACTAATAACTCATACATATCTCATGGCACAGTTGTGACAAAGTTTATAAAAAGCACTAAACAAACGATAGTCCCTTAACTCTAAATCCACATGCATAACAACAAAAATATGACTAACACTATTGCATCATGTATAATTGGAAGCACAGTAAAATAAACTATAAACAATCAGTCATGGATGCAACGAGGTGAACTGGAAATAAATAGACAGTAAATATGCAGTAACTAAATAATAAAGATGCAAATAATTATAAGCAGTAAATATGTCAAGGTATCTTTCCTGGTGGTGTGCGATGATCTGATTTGTCCGATAGCCAAGGTCAATGTGTAAGGGTCCGAATTCGTGAGGAAATATGAGTACACAATTAGTCATGATCGACGATGATACAAGAAGGAATTTACGGAGAGTAAATACTTATACTATTTTAGAAAATATTTATAATATTTGAAAACTATATTTTTATTAAGAAAATTACTTAAAATCAAAATCGTTTTAGGCTAAAAATCTATGTTTGTCAAAATAAAATTTTAGGTAGAAAGCTATATTTTATTAGTAAAAAAACTTAAATAATATTTTAGGAATATAGAATCATTTTTATGTCATAACTATGAGTTAATTTGGTAGAAAATATTCTATTATAAGTATCTATTTATTTTTAAGAAGAATATTTTTTAGATTACCATAAAATTAATAAAATAATATTTTTAGAAAAATCTGTTTTTATGTTATAAAATAATAATTCCCTTGTAAATATTTATAATTCCAAAACAATACACTTTTATGAAAATAATTAATATTTCTGGGTTAAGCCCAACTCCCATATACTGCTCTCTCTCTCTCTCTCTATATATATATATATATATATATATATATATATATATATAAAATATATATATATATATATATATATATATATATATAAGGAAAAATATATATATATATATATATATATATATAAGGAAAATGAACTTTATTGATGTATCAGGCGTAAAATACCGAAGCCTATACAAGTAACGCGCCGAGTGCGAAGAGGAAATAGAGATAAAAAGAGGCCAATAGGCAGCCACAGGTGCCTGGCCCAAAACCTATATTAAGCTAGTTGGCCCCAAAACGGTCCGAAGAGTGAGCGCAGCGCCTTTGGATCTTAAGAATTTGTCGGATGGCTTCTCTGTTCAGTTGTAGGGGGTGTGTTATCATTTTTCGTATCTGTATTTATTTCTGTTCTTCCAGAGCACCCAAATAACTGCAGGTACGACGATCTGATGCCCATGAGAGGTTCTCCAGTTGGCGAGGAGATCGTTGAAGCCCCCGGCCCGGTGGACCAGTCCGTAACGGCGCGACAGGCATTTTCAGAGATGAACGACCAGGCATTTTCAGAGATGAATGACCAGGTCTCTGTAACGACGCGACCAGGCATTTTCGAGAGTTTTCCATAGAGCTTCTCCTTCCTGAGGGTCTCTAGCACGACCCTCAGATGTTCCTCGTGCTCCTCCGCTGTTTTCGAATAAATAAGTATGTCATCGATAAACACCACCACGAACTTGTCAAGGTACGGATGGAATACCTTGTTCATCAAGTTAATGAAAACCGTCGGGGCATTGGTCAACCCGAACGGCATTACCATGAACTCGTATTGCCCGTACTTGGTCCGGAAGGCAGTCTTCGGTATGTCTTCCTTCTTCACTTTCAACTGATGGTAGCCCGACGTCAAATCTATCTTGGAGAATACCCGCGCGCCGCTCAATTGATCGAAGAGATCATCTATCCTTGGCAGTGGATACTTGTTCTTGATAGTGTGGTTGTTCAAGGTTCGGTAGTCGAAGCACATTCGCACTGTACCATCCTTTTTTGGCACAAAAAGGACAGGGGAGCCCCATGGCGACGAACTCTCCCTGATGAACCCTTTTTCTAGAAATTCGTCTATCTGCTTCTTCAATTCTTCAGCCTCCTTGTTGTTGATCCGATATACCGGTTGCACCATCGGTACTGCGCCTGGCACTAGATCAATAGCAAACTCGATGTCCCTGTCTGGCGGCAATCCTGGCAAGTCTTCGGGAAAAATGTCCATGAACTCCGTGATGATGGGATATGGGATCTCCTCTCCCTCGATCATAGCTCCGCAAATAGCTCCGTGTTGTGGCTCGACTGCTCCTCTCGCGAACTCGAATGCCGGTTCCTCCGGAGGACTGAATACAACACATCCTCGGTGGCAGTCTATACTGACAAAATTCTTACTCAACCAATCTATACTGAGAACAATGTCAAAACTCGATAGTGGTATTATGAGTAAGTTGGCGCGCAACTTCCTACCTCCCAAGGTGATGTGCCTCTTTATGCATATATCCTTGACTAGGATAATGTCTCCGCCTGTCATGATCTTGCAACTACCACCCAATGATACAGACGCTATACTATGGTTGAATACAAAAGCTACAGAGATAAAACTATGGGATGCACCGAAGTCAAACAAGGCTATAGCGGAAATAGAATCGAGAAGTATGGAACCTGCTATCACATCTGGTGTGGGCTCGGGCTCCTCAATAGTCATAGCAAAAGCTTGGCCCTGCTGGGGTGCTCCTCTCTGCTGGTGCTGAGCGAACCGCTGCTACTGAGTAGGTAGCGTTGGTCCTCGTGGCTGTGGGACAGCTGGTCCTCTCTGTACTGGAGCTGTCTCTCGTCCTGCTCGATTGGGAGCCACTGCACAATCCTTTAGCTGATGTGAAGGTGATCCGCAGTATAAACACGATCTAAGTCTTGCTCTGCAATCATCCCAAACGTGTCTGTTCTTTCCACAAAAGGTACAATGCGGGGCCTGCTGAAACTGCCTCTGCGTCTGCTGTGTCTGGGCTCTGGCCGGACCTCGGTGCTGCTGATGTGCTGGGGCTTTATCAGTGGATTGGAAATATTGCTGGTGCTGAAAGGTCCTTGGCTGCAACTGTGGACGCTTCGTCTGTGTTTGTTGATGGCTGCCTTCGCTAAACGTGTCTCGACTCCTCTTCGGCCTGTAGTTCAGTTCTTCCTCTACTGCTTGGGCGACCTCCAGGATCTTCTCGTAGGTAGTAGCTCGGCTGGTGGCGATGGCTAAGCGAATCTCGTACGATAAACCCTTCCTGAACTGCCGTGCTTTGTCTTCCGGGGTGCTGACTAAGTTCTCCACAAATCGACTGAGGCGTGAAAACTCTGATGTGTACTCGTCAACGGTGAGGTTGCCTTGCTCCAGATGCTCGAACTGGCTCACTAGCGCCTCTCGTGCTACATATGGATAGAACTTCTTCTTGAACAGCCGCTTGAACTCCTCCCAAGTTACATTTTGAGCAGAAAAGCGGGACTCGCCTTGGTACCATGTCCGTACAATGTCGAAAAGTTATCCACTGACTGACTCTACCTTCAGATCTTCTGGAACTCGGGCCATCTTCAGATACCTCTCCACGTTCTCTAGCCATTCATCAGCATAGACGATCCCGTCTGTCCCATAGAACGGCATGGGCCTAAAGTCTATAAAGTACTTGGGATTCCTCGGTTGCTATCGGGGAGCATCCCTCTGCTGGAGAACCTCTCGCAAGGTATCGCGAAAGATGTTGGCCTGCTATTGCATAATTCCCAGCATGGTAATGTTGTCTAGGGCTGGTGGCGGAGGCAATACAGATGCCGGGTACATCGCTGGCACGGGATACATAGTAGGTGTTGGGTACATCGCTGGAGCTGGGTGCATGGCAGGTGCTGGGTACATATTGGGTGCCTGTTGCATCATAGGTATGGAATACAAGGCTGGTGTTGGGTGTATCGCTGGTGGTGGATAAGCGGCTGGTGCCGGTGGAGGAATGGGTGCTGGTGCTGGCGTCTACGGAGGGAACTGTGGTGGAGGTGGAATGTCATCCCTACAAAACCTCGAGTACTGTGGCTGAGGCGGTCCGCCCTGGTGAGTGAGCTAGCCTCCCTGAGTCGGAGGAGTCTCATAGGTGAAAACCCGCCAGCTACCGGTGGCGTGTTCAGTGCGGCGTTGTTCATGTCCTGTGGGTCTATTTGCTGAAAACAAAAGAAATCATTAGACGATAGAATGATTCAGACATGATGCATAAGATACTTGAAATCGAATATAAAAGTCAATGACACAAATTTCAACTCACGAAGGCAGTCCTTAAGTCCCTATTCCTATTCCTAGTCACAGGCCCGCAGTAGTACGACTATCTTAAGTACTACCACGTTTCGCTGGTCTTGCGAAACGATGACCTGCATGGGCCACCATAAAAATGTGTCACGACCCGCACCCAATATTTGGGCATGAATCGTATACACGCCCAGCCTACGCCGCAGAGTCGGCGGTAGAACGCTGTAACAATATGATGAACAACCACGCAATAAAATATCTCACAAGGGCAAGACAGAAATTCTAAAGTCCAACTCAGCAACTAAGAGTAAAATAAATATGATCTCACAATAAATGAAAATCTAAAATCAAAGTAATCTCTACTACATGTCTCAAATCAACACATAAAATCCAATACAAGGTCTCAGCACTAACTAAAATGTCTAAGATAGAGCAGCAGGATCAGATGCTGCATAATCCTCCTGATAAACAAGGTTCATCTCTAAGGCATCTCCCAAATACGGGCCATACTCCTCTGGACACACGATATCATCGCCATCACCTAAAATTTGTTTGGTTACCCAGTCAGGATGGAACGAGTATAATTCACTGAGTGCAGTTCCAAATATATAAAAATGACTATATAACAGGGGTTAGCCTTTAGACATATGATTCATAAACTAAAATGAAGAAAGAATAATAAACTGAATAAATAAGAGCATAAAAGAAATACACCAAATACTCACCAAATGACCGACTGAAGTACCTTTGATATGTGATCGGTCTCGGGACAATTATGCGATACGGTCTACACGGTCTACAGTTACACGGTCTACAGTTATACGGTCTACAGTTAATATTACAATAAAGAAACACTGTCTATAAAATAGTAATCATGATCTACACAGTTTAAATATAATAATAATAATCACGATCTACACGGTCTACAAGATATACATGCAATAAAGATCACGGTCTACACGGTCTAAGGTCAGATCACACATCGTTGGTACTTCACTTCTCCCGACACCACAAGAAATAAATCAACATAAAAGACTGAAATCACATATCTATCAACTAAACACTGATGTATAGTAAAGATCAATACTGAAAACAAACAGTAAACTGTACTCGCCTGATGTCCTGAACTGCTGTAATAGATCCAATGCCAAGTCTGAGCCCAAAAGACCTATTTAATAAATTATAAGGATCAATATACAATATTGAATGTGTAAAATCAATAATTATTCTTTGGACCTAATGCATGGCCTAGGTTACCCCTTTTCCTTTAGGTTGAAATCTAACACTAATGCTAAGGGTGAACCTGTACTGAATTTCATGATAAGTATTTAGGTGTTATCCTAGTAACTACTCTACTGTCATTTTTCTACTCCAATACCCTTAACTTCCTGATATCACACTGTCAACTTAGTCCTACCCTACCTTATTTGTCACATGATACACACCCTCTCTAATTCTGGATACCTAACATGTAAGTCAATGTGACTACCTTACCTGGATTAGTTCTATACTGGCCAACACACCTGTATTAGAAAATGATAAGTGAGCAGGGCATAGGACCTGTCATACCTATCCCCACTTACCTGCCACATTGCTTCATATCTTGATTACTGTCCTAATGGTCTGATCCAGTGTGCAATTTCCTGATACATTATCTCCTAATATCCTGGGCACCTTTACGGTTGTTTTCCCCAAGCCTGGGTACTCAGGTTTCTAAGTGACAGGGAATACTGGGTCTGTTATTGAATTAACCCAGGAGAAAATATCCCTTTTAGGCACTTTGCTGATGACACCACCTGTATTAAATTCAGAGGCTGTCTAAATACCATATAGACTCTTGAACCTAAGGCAAGGGATATATAGCATTACCCTTTGGTTTTCTGAATACACGTATGGTGGTCTTCCCAACCTGGGTACACTATGTGATAGTATTCCTTGAGTTAAAACTCTACTGGCCAACCTGCCCTTGCCCACTAGGTTATAGTGTAACAGGTCACTAGACGTCCAAATCAGTCTCTCCCAAGTCTTAGGGTGCACTCTTGGTTGTTTCCCCTAGTTTGGGTACTCAAGTCCCTATGGGACAGGGCATACACATCTACCCTTGCCAGCTAATCCTAGGGCAATGGTCACTTGGTAAGGTATGTATGCCTTCATGTACAAATGTCTGGTCAGGGAGCCCTTCTGTTCAGGATCCCCTGTTCAAATTTGACTACTGGTGTCCCAACCTCTCCACAGAGCACTTGTCCATCTGTATCTCATGGATACAGGAGGAGTTCGTATGCCTGTTTTACTGATTCAAGATGGGAACACCTAGGAAATCTCTAGTGAACCCAGTAGGCACATTCCTTGTTTTTATAGAACCAGGAATTGGTCCTAGGTAATACCCAGCAGTACTGTCTTTGAGATGTCTTGTTCTCAGGACCTGTCACCCTTGGTACCTATCATTTGGTCCTAGGTTAAGTCTATTCTATCCCCAACTGGTATAGGATTTCTAATACCCTTTGTGTATTAATCAGGCTTCCCTCTGAGTTTACTTCCTTGTACTCCAGTACTCGTTGCCCATAGACATAAATCCCTGTAGCTAGGTCTCCTCTAGTTAGATCAATTGGAGAGATTGGTTCATGGAAATCTGTTCATAGGCCTTGCCCCTTAGGTTACCTAGGGCATGTACCACTGCTCGTAGGAGTACATGTCTAAGTCTACAAGATATCAGGATTTCTCCATCTGGGTTTCCATATTATGCCAGGATGCTCTAAAACTGTACCTGTGTGTACAAGGGTTACACCCTATATTAACAGCTGAGGGTGTAGCAGGGGATTGGTACACTGGTACAAGTCTAGGACCTAACAATTTATGTGGAAGACTACTTCCAGGATCCAGGATCTATAATTACCTGTCAAGTACACAGGTCTTAGGCTTGGGAAGTCCTGTCATGATGTGGTATAGGGTGTCTAGATGATTTAGACTTAACATCCCCCAAGTGTCCTTGCATACTGGAAACCAGGATGTTCATCTACCTACATTGGTATAGGGGACAATCCCTGCTCTCAGAGATTATCCCCTTAGGATAATTGTTGAGGATGACTCATGATACTGATACAAGTACAGGGCATTGCTTTCTTGTGATTTCCTGATACCCCAAGAATCAGGTACCACCCATCCCCTAGTCTGATTTACCCCCTGTGGTTTCGAGTGTGTGTGGTGTTTTGTGCATCTACTATAGGAGGTCTACTCCTTCCTGCCTGTGTATCTATTTAAGCAATACTACAAACACCTACCCATCTACCAACTGTCCTACTAATTCAGGATATTAATTGCTTGAGAGAGCAAGGGGTGTACCTGATACAAAATAAGACTCCTATTAGATGCTCTGCTCGATCCTTGGTGACAGAACTATGTGGGTTCGCTTAGGGTTTTCAGGGAAAACTGCAGGAGAAATCATCCATATATATATAGGCATTGGCATGGGTGTGATCGGAATAGTTTGAGAGAGATTCAAAAAATTGTTTGAGTTGATTCGAGTCTATCCTCTGATATTCAAAATCATTCATTGTTTGAATTAAAATAGGAGTACATGCTTCTCGAGCATGTGTAAGCTTAAATTTCCAACTTTACAAAATGGCCCCTGCAATATAAACACTTGTAATTAACACTTTCCTTCTCTATAGCTGTTATATACATTACTAAATGTGTCTTAGATGGTCAAAGTGTCTATGTAACAAAAATAGGAATTTAAACAAATAATAATTAATGATAAATAATAAATAGAAAAAATTAGATGGGGCTCATAGCATGAGTGCCAGAAGGGAGCGATCAGCGGAGACGGCACACTGATGGCTCTCATGACGATCCTTGCAGAGGCCAACGTAAAATTTCTATCGGCATTAGGAGACCATCTCCAGGTATCTGGAAGGTTGCTGATTTGTATATCGACTTTGGTTAGTGCATCCGTCGCCGTCGGTCCCATCCAATCGTTGATCCGGTCCCACCTCCACCCCAGCTCAGAGTCCCACAGGTCATTGATTTCACAATTGGATGGTGCATTCGGGGAAAGCTGGACGATCGCCTCGTCGAGCCAGTACTCGTGCCGCAGTGATGAGCAGTCGTTGCCGAGTTGCAAGTGGATAAGGGGTTCGACGAGGTATCGGCCGTACATGATACGACGCCATGAAGAAGATGAGCGATTGTTGGCGATGGCCGTCGCGGGGTAGGAATGTTGAAAGTATCTGGCATTCATGAACCGATTCCAGATGGAGTTGTCCGTACGGAGTTTCTACCATGACTTTATTGAGCAGGCGTCAAGCATATGGGATAGTCTATAGAAGCCTAGAACCCCCTCCTGTGTTTGTTTGGCCATTGATTCCCAGCTGGCCCAGTGGTGCTTATCCTTGCCGTCAATGTGCCCCCAAAAGAAGCTGGCGAAGAGGGATTCTAACATAGACAACACCTTCTTAGGGGGGGGCGCAAACCGCCTGGGTGTAGATTAGAATGGAGGACAAGACGTGTTTGATGAGGATCATCTTTCTGCTCGGGGACAGGGTCACGTTGTGCCATCCCACGATGTCGTTCCTAATTTTGTTCACCAGACCGTCGAAGATGCCATAATTAGATTTGCCATATACCAGAGGGCATCCCAGATAGGAGAACGGCGGGTACGCGATGGAGAAGGAGGTAAGGTTGGCGAGCGTAACTGAGTGCTTCCTGTTGGCTTTGTGATGGGTGTAGATGATGCTTTTTTTGGGGTTGAGACGTTGACCGGAGCATCATGTGTATTTTTTGAGAGTTCTGCTGACCACCTCCATCGACCCGATGTCACCAGAAGAGAAGATAAGGATGTCGTCGGTGTACGCTAGATGAGTAATTAAGGGCCGGCCAGTGGTGGTATGATAGTGGTAGAATCTGGAGATATTTGGCATATTCTTTAGGTTTCTGTTGAGAGCTTCGACTGCTATGATAAAAATGGTAGAAGAAAGTGGGTCTCCCTGACGAACTCTGCGGCTAGACTGGAAGAAGCCGTCGGCTTGCCCGTTGATGATGGTGGCGAACCAAGAGTTGCTGATGGATCTGAATATGATGTCTATCCAAATTTCTGAGAACCCGAAAGCCCTGAAGACCCAGATCATGAATTGCAAGTCCAGCCGGTCGTAGGCTTTCTCTATGTCGAGTTTGATGGCCACGTTCCCACCCCTGGATGGGAATTTCATGTACGTTATCATTTCTCGGACGAGAAGGATGTTGTCGGTGATGTTTCTTCCGGGGACGAAACCATTTTATTCCTTAGAGATTATCTTTGGAAGAAGAGTGGCTATACGGGTCACGATAATCTTGGATATTATTTTATTGGTAAAAGTGCATAGGCTGATTGGTCTGAAATCTCTGAAGGACTCCGGGTTGTCTTTTTTTGAATGAGGATAAGGTTAGCTCGAGAGATAGATTTTGGGTAGCTCGTGCCTTAAAAAAAAGCAACTGTGGTCGCAAGAAAGTCTGAGTCAATGATGTCCCAGCAAGATCGGAAGAAGACTCTGGAGAACTCGTCTGGCCTGGGTGAGCTGTGGGCGTCAAGGGCCCATATAGTGAACTTGATATCCTCTGAGGATGGGAGGATCAGGAGCTGCGCGTTGTCACACTCATTGATCAGATTGGGGACCTTAGCCAGGAAATTGTCGTCTTTAACGATGGCATCTTTGGAGAATAATTTGGTGTAGAAATTAGCAGCAGCAGCCTGGATGCTTTGCTGGTCTTTGAGTAAGGTGCCGTTATCGTCGGAGATTTGGTACAGGTTCTTGTGGTTTCTGCGGCCTTTAACACAAACATGGAAGAAGTTGGAGTTCTTGTCGCCCTCTGCCTCCCAGGTCAATCTGGCTTTCTGCTTCCAAAATTTAGTCTCTACTTTCAATCGAGACTTGAGGAGGGCTTTGGAGTGGTTTAGTGTGGCACGGGCTTCTTCGGAGGGGTCCGAGAAAAATCGGATCTTGGCCCGAGTGACATCATCTTCCGTATTCTTTATTTCTTGGAAGATGTTATCGAAAGCAAGAGGGTCAAGATGGCTTGCTGAGGTCCAGGAAGACGCCACTATGCTTCTGAATTGAGGGTGGTAGCTCCAGAAGTCTAAGAATCGGAAGGGTTTCTTGATGATGTTGGATTTGTTGCTGATCTCAATGAGGAGAGGGGAGTGGTCAGATTCGGTAGAGTTGAGGTAAAATAGGTTGGAGATGAGATCCATGTCGGACTAGAGGTCATCGATCAAGGCCCGATCCAGTCGAGAGTATTGTCTTCGGGCTCCTTCCTGCATGTTGCACCAAGTGAAGGCGTTTCCAGAGAAGGAGAGGGATGACATGTTTGCGTTGAAGTCGGCCATAGCCGGCCGGGGGGGCGCCCCCCGAATTTTTCTTATCTACACAATATCGTGTTGAAGTCTCCTAGGCAGATCCACAGAGGGTTGTTGAGGAGGAGGTGCGTGTTCGACAGGGTGTCCCAGAGTAGCTTGTATTTTGTGAGATCGCAGCTACCGTGGACTGCGAAGAAGAGAGTTCGGGATGGGAGAGTGGGGTGTTCCAACCAGCAGGAGAGCGCCTATTTGGAGTCGTGGACGATGCCGAATTTGCATTTGGCGGAGAAGAGGATCCATATGTCGTGGCACCCGGCAACAGCAGACGAGAACCCGAGTTGAAGCTGGATGGATTTGACTTTTCTTTGAGGAATTTTGGGTTCGATAATGATTAAGATGTTAACCCGGTGGGTTTTCTTGAGGCTAATTAATCTCCTTAAGGTGGGCTTATTGGCGAGTCCTCTAATATTCCAAGAGAGGATGTTAAGCATCGAACAGGGTACGAGGGGGGAGGGTGATGAGCATTGTGGCTGATCTAGTGGTCATGACCTTGGGCTCTTGGGGGTATTTTTTTCTTCTTGTTGTGGCGAGTTTTGGAAGCTGTTGTGGTAGCTGCTATGATTGCTTCTGATGTCTCGACCAGGGTGTTATAGAAGCTACCTGCTTCTCCCGATTGTGGTGAGGCATCATCTGAATGTAATTCGGATAATGCACATAGAGGGTTACTGGGATCGAGGAATCCGGCCTCCTTGGCTTGTTTGAGTCTATCTGTGTGAATGAGATCGAATGCCTCCAGTACGCCTGAAGGGATGCTTCCGTCGCTGGGGGAAGGAACATCATTCTCTTCTATGACGGGTTTAAGATCGGAGCTATCTGGTTCTCTGCTTCGCTGACCAGAGAGGTGACACCGTTCGGTTCCTGGGCTGATGCTTGTTCCCTAAAGGTGGTAGGGGTCTTTTCAGGCTGTTGGCTCGCTTGGATGACGTCTGGCGAGGTGAGTATATCAAACCTGTTGTTGAGGAGGATGGCCTATGGATCGATAGGAGCGTTGGCTTTAGCCGACGGGGTGGGGCTGGGGGAGCCGTCGCTGTCGTCAAAGTGGGAGTGAGAGTTGGAGAGGGGAAGAATAGGGGCGGGGGAAAAGAGTTGGCTTGCTTTGGGGGGTTGCGGGTTGAGGGGCACTTTCTTTCTAAGCTTCGGGTGTGCCCTGACACAATGCTTTGTCAGATGTCCTCTAAGCTAGCAGTGCTGGCAGAAGATAATGCTGTTGTCATAAACCAGCGGTTAAAGATGTGTCTGTTACCCGAGATCGATCTGAAGAAGCATAGGAGGTTCAGAAGACATGTCGAGCTCCACACAGATCTTCGCGTAGTGCCCTTTAGAAAGATTACGGGTTTCTTCGGCGATGGCCAGGAGGGTCCCGATGGAGCTGGCAATTCTCCGGAGAGCAGCGGGGGCAAAGCAAATAAGGAAAAGGTTTGGGAGTGTGATCCATGCGGAGATAATCGACGAATCGACTTTGGGGTTGAATCCGTGGGACCATTTGGTGATCTTGGCTAAGTGGGGGCCTAGTCTGGTGGTGCCTTTGGCCTAGACTACGGAGTAGTCCGAGTCAGAAGAGAGATGGAGGAGCAGGTGTTTGGGGTCCAGCAGGGCGACCTTGTATGCAGAGGAGAGTCCCCAGCCCGCGATAGCTTCTTGAGCTATGGTGATGTTGGGGCATCAGGAGAAGAATTTTAGCTCGAAAGTCTTCGCAAAACAGGCAGAGATGGAGGTGATCTCCGCTAAGGAGCACAGAACGCGGATGTTTTGGCCCTCGGAGGGGCACGAGAGGTCGATGTCCGACAGCTCAACATCCTCGGAAGGAAGGGGAAGTTGAGTTATGCGGTCTGGCCGTAGGATCTCTACAAAAGAGGGGCCTCTAGGGGGGACAGGAGCACTGTCGGTGGGTTGGGACCCAGGAGCACTACTGGGGGATAGGGGCCCGGAAGGGGCGTATGGGGAAGATGGAGACGATGCGACTGCGGTACCAAGCTTCGAAGAAGGTCCGACTGGAGGAATGCCATCCCGGGTCCGGGGTGCATAACTACTGAAGACATGCGCATGCGACCACGGGAGGTGCGGGACTGCACATGCGACGGGAGGGGGAAGGGTAGGTGCATGTCATCCGGTAGAGGGAGGGGGCAAGGGGGTGACTTGTCGCCCACGGAGAGGGGGTTGGGTGCAGAGCCAAGGCTACCCTCTGGAACGTGGGTGGGCGCATCCTCACAGGCGGGACAGGTCGCATGGACATTCCACAACGTAGGTGGATCAAAACCAGCCGTGGAGGTAGGGGGCGCATAGCCGGCGGCAGATGAAGGGGGCGCAAGATCCACCGAAGGTCGGGCGGTGGAGGGCGCATACGTCGAGCTGCCGGCTAAGGAGGGTGGCCCATGACCATCTCCATGCCGGGCTGGTGGGGGCGCATGGCCAACCCCTAGACAGGAGGGGGTGGGCGCATAGCCGTGCCACCCTGAAGAGAGCGCATAGCTACTCTTATCAGGCGTGGGCGCATGGATCCCCGAGATCTCGCCAACAACTAGGATGGGGGGGTGATTCGAATTTGAATTCGAATCCAGCCGGCGGGAGATTCCCGATCCTGAGGCAACACGAGAGGAGGCTACTTGACCATGGGGGCTGATCAGGAGGGGTGTTGCGTCGGGACGGAGCGGTGGACGGCCACCGGAGGGGGGGAGCGAGTCCCGTACGGGGGGGGCGGTACTCCACGGCAACCGTCTATAACGGTCGTCCTGCAGATCAGAGTGGCGACTTCACCAATGGCTAGTGTTGTGGGAGGCGGCCAGTGGAGCTTCGGGGCCACCGTGGCGGAGGCGGGCGGCCACCGAAGTTTCAGAGATGTCGTGGTGGCGGTGAGCCCGACGAAGGAAAGCTGGTCATCAGTCCAGGGGAGGGGTGCACATTGGTCTGCCAATGGATGA
>JANAVB010034285.1:25000-54572 GCA_029216955.1 Iris pallida
GCAGACAAAGAAGAGGTCGCAGAAAGGAGATGGATAGTCTGTCCATGCAACAGCCAACTCTGGCTGCAGGTAGACTACTCATACGGCAGACAACTCATGCGGCAGCCAACTCTCGCTGCAAGAAGATGATCCATACGGTAGCCAGCTCTAGCCGCAAGAAGATGGTTCATGCGACAACCAATCCTGCCCTCAGACAGGACATCTCATGCGGCCCTATCAGAAGATCTGTGTTCGACCGCCTCTGATGCGGGTCCAACGCCTTGCGACCCACTGAGGATGCGGGATGTATCAATCTGGACTCCTTTTACTATGTGCCTTCGGGTGCTAAGTCAAAAAAGTCTAGGGCAGTGCGGGCCCAACCAGCCCAGTCAACTGTCCAAGTTGCTAACTGTCAGTGGGCCCCGTTGATTGTTACACGGGCTCCTGACAGAAAGTTGTACAGAACCACCCACGTCCAGTCCCCCATGGCAAACGGACAGGGTTGGTCTTTAAAGTCTCCCTCTAAAGATCCAGAGCAAGTGCTTTTACTAGCCACGGATCAGGGAGCAAACATGATGCCTAAGCACCCGTGCGCTCGGGATTCTCCAGTTCACAAGTTTGTTACAAAGGTAGAGCAGCTTCCTACTGACTTACGTGACGTGATTACTCACAAATGCAAGACGGAAGCATCGGCATGCAATGAGTCCCTCTCGGGGCGTCATTCCACCCAAGTTCTGCTGCTTTGACAAATCAGCAGCATCTGAAGATCGGCAGTCAGTTTTCCAGCAACCGCAGCAGCCTGTACCTGTCCGACAGGTGCAAATTTCAAGGGACGAAGAGTTTCCTTTCGCCTCCTATAATTTAACTCAAAAAGTTCCCCCTGGCAAGGGAGGAAAGAAGACAGGCTTTTCCAGCCCGGCCATCTCGGCCAATATTACAAGGAGACCCTCATCTGGGGGGTTTCCCATCAACCACAGAGAGTGTCTATCTAGGCACTCGATCCAAAAAGAAGCTTCCAGCACCCAGGGGTGCACCTTCAACCTCGTTGAGAGTATATGAAGCTGGGGGTAGCAGTCCCCTCAATGTATGCGACAATCCGGTGTACCAAGAGCACACACAGGGGGTAGAGATCCTCCAGAACTCTTCAACAGAATCAGATTTCCTGAGGGCCACCACCCTCGCCAAGACGATGCGACTTCTTGCACAGGGGATAGCACCCTTTCCGAGTCAGAAGAAGATGATATTCTGATATTTTCTGACGATTTCTCTATACAAGGGTACGACACAGAGAGTATCTCTGCCACAATCCCCTCCACCTCTACCCACGTGAGAACAGTCTTTATGACTGATGACGATCATGAAGCGCCTTCCAACCGACAACAGCTAGAAGTGCTAGAAGCCATGCTCCTGTCCTTGGTCAAGTCCGTAGACGAGATCAAAGCCGCCTTGCCAACTCAACCAGCAAGGACGCCCGGACAAACAATCTTGGGACCCACAGTCAACGCGGACTCCAACACGACCGCTCCTCCTTTGGGTGATGATCCTTTAGCACCATCCGTGCCTTCAGCTGCAGATGAAGCCAAGGAGGCAAGAAGGGAAGTCCAGGAGCTTCGAACAATGTTCAATGCCCGGGACTCTTCTCGGGATCTCAGAATACGACAGCCATATCCCGTCGCATGGAGGGACGTACCTTTTTCACCACGGTACAAGCCGTTTCATATCGATTCTTATGATGGAAAGACCTCTGCTAGTCGGTACATGACTTACTTTGAAGTCACCATCGACCACATGCAGCATAGTGACGCCATCCTCATGCGATTATTCATCAAAGTATTGGAGGGGATCACATTCGACTGGTACCACAACCTTCCCGACAACTGTATCCATTCTTTTGACGGCTTCAAGCACATGTTCCTGGAGAGATTCTACGAAGTGGGGCATGATGTGACAATGTCATCTCTCATGGACGTCATTCAGGGAGAGAGGGAGCTGACAAGGAACTATATCGAGCGGTTTCGCCAAACCGCAATGAGATTGCCCCAGGGCAATCCCGAGAGCTCCTTGATTGAAATCTGCTAGAAGAAGCTGCTTCCTGCAATTAGCCTCTGGATGGGTGACGATCAGTTCAAAGATTGGACGACCTTCATCATAAGTGCTACCAACGCAGAGGCAAAATTGAAGAAGGCTCGTCAGCTGGAATTACACATCCCAGATGGAGAAGATAAGGGCAGTCATCCTGGTTCCACCTCCAGTAACAACAACAGTGGCGCCACCACCAACCGAGACAATAAGGGCAAACAGGCCATGGTCACTGATGCGACTCAGAAGCCCGAACAAAAATAGACGAATGGTCCGTAGCCCAAGATCAACTACTCATTTGAAGATAGTCATGTCAAACCTATCTTCAATATGCTCTTGCAAGGGGTAGGATCCAGCTCCCGCCACCAAGGCACGAGCCCCGAGCAGCAGAAATAGAGGACCCAAAGTGTTGTCACTTTTACCACTATGTCCATCATGCC
This sequence comes from Iris pallida, assembly GCA_029216955.1. Taxonomy (NCBI): domain Eukaryota; kingdom Viridiplantae; phylum Streptophyta; class Magnoliopsida; order Asparagales; family Iridaceae; genus Iris; species Iris pallida. The sequence goes on from JANAVB010034285.1 coordinate 27,499, forward strand.
ACCCAGGATTGCTTCCAATTGAAGTGGTACATTCAGAGCCTTATCGACTCCAAAGCTCTGTCGATAGACTTTGAAAAGGTTACCGTGGCAGCAAACATGGTATCTATTCAGTTCGACGACTTCTCTCCAATAAGCACTCCGACGGGGTAATACATGTCCCCGGGGCAACGATGGAGGTTACTAATCTTCCACCCGCCCGGAGCCAGACATATGGATTGGAACCCCTCACCACATCGCGAGGAGAGATCATGTGGGTGCACCCAGACTTGGTGCCCGAAATTACCCAGGGGTGTCATCTCCTACCAGCAAGAAAAAAGGCAGGAAGTCTAGATCTTGCTATACAATTTCAGCCGAGGCTGAGGAAGCTGCAGCCGTTGTTACTCGGTCTGGAGCACAAGTCCAGCCCGTACGTAATAGTTCAACCGAAGATCCTCAGCCAGCAACGTTGCCTCCCTTTGATGTTCCCAGGCCATCTCAGCCTCCACTGGCGGATAAGTCCAAGACAAGGGAGACCCGCTTCGACAGGCCACTCTGCAATGATATACCTCAGGGACTGGAGAGACCTTACAACTTTAACATATTAGCACAATTGGCTAATACGCCAGTAAAGTTGTCGCTATACGAGCTCCTAAGGCTCTCCAAGGATCTTCGTGTCGCATTAAGCGAAGCCCTCCAAAATACTGACGCCTACTTAGCCAAAGTCAAGCCTCCAGGGAAAGACCCGCCAGCAGATTAACAGGACGGCGATAGCACAGATATAATGTCCAACATCATATTTACTCCGCACGACATGTTAATTTAGACCAACTTGAATGATCGCCCCTTGTACTACACTGGATACATAGGCGACATCAAGGTGGATCAGATGCATATCGACCCGGGCTCGTCAATAAGTATCATCCCGAAAAGCTTGCTCCAACTCCTTGGCATCCCTATGCACCGGCTAGTGTAGAATCATGGAAAAAGATAAGGAAAGCCCATGCGGCTTAAAACAGAAGGAGCCTCATGCGGCTCATAAGTCCTTCAGGATTCCATACGGCTCACAAGCAGAAGGAGCCTCATGCGGCTCCAAAAGTCCTTTATGCGGCTCGGATGGCTCCACGCCACGTGGCCTCACGCTGTCCGATCCGACAACTGGCCATAAAGCAGCAGCTTGAATTAATTACTCTGACGGCAGTCCTGACAATGCCAGCTCTGACAAATGACAGCTCTGATATAAAAGTCGAAATGATGACTCTGACATGATGGCGTGCTCCTAGGAAAAAGAAGAAAATCTTTTATAGCTGGCATGATCCGCCAAATCCCAAAGCTCCCTATGCGGCTGCCACCCCTATGCGGCTGCCACCCCTATGCGGCTGCCCTCTTCATGCGGCTGCCACCTTCATGCGGCTGCGGCTGCCTCCTTCTTACGGTTGCCTCCTTCATGCGTCTATCTCCGTCATGCGGCTGTCTTCTTTATGCGACGGCCACCTTCGTGCGGCTGCGGCTGCGGCTGCCCCCTTCATACAACTACCTCCTTCACGAGGCTGCCACCCTCATGCGGTTGCTACCTTCATGCGGCTAGGATCGTGGGGAGCCACCCGTATGCGGTTCACTTAGAGACCGCACTCATGTGGCTATGTCAGGACATCCCACTCACGACAGTTGGGACACATGGCGGTCCTCATACACGTGGCGATCCTCATGACAGTTGAGACACGTGGCTGTCTTATCCCCTCGGAGTTATGGCTGCTCGCAAATCATAATAACCAAATTTAGTACAATCACCATTATTACTCAGATCAAATCAGATTTGTTGTAATTAAGCAAATTAACACATGGCAAGAGATCTAAGCTTGTCATGACAAATTATGAAGATTCATTGCCATCAGCATTAATTGCCCATACGGATTTGGCGTAATCAAAAATTAACTTCCTAGATGTGATGCAATCAAGATTAATGGTCCAGATTATTGGCCGTCGACTTTTTCAAAAGGGGCAATCATTGCAAACCCTAGTGATCACATCCCCACTTCTATAAATAGTAAGGTGTCATTCCCTTGCAAACCCTGGAGAAAAAAGAGGAGGAGAATTCCAGAGAGAAAGAGACTCTTTTCATCCGGCTGGACACACAGAGAGATAAAGGCACGCACAGAGGATTGTTCCCACATATCCCGAGAGTATTTCTTCATCAGAGCCAAGGCTACGTCCGATCGTCCAAGGAGTAAGGCAGAGCTGTCGTCGCTTTCCCGAGCCTCTATCGTCACCCCCCCCAAAATAAAAAATAAACAATCGTACCTAGATTGTTGAACCTAGGTTTTCATTCCTAGGCTTTCTTTGTACGAGCGAGTTTGTATTGTGAGTCTAAGTTCAGTCCTCCTATAAAATTGTTCTGTACTTTTATAATCAATGGCAAACACGATGGCGACTCTGCTGGGGACTGACTTCTCCATGGCTGACAAGTTGGTGACGGAATCGGATGCAGCCAAACTTGGCTCCACTCAACAAATACTGGTCGCCCGGTTCGACCAACAAGCGTTTGAAGAAATGCTCTCCGACGGGCGCGGTGGCCCGGTCCAGCGGCGAGCCCGTACGAAGAAGGCCCACAAGGAGTGGAGGCCCAAATCATTCGCTCCTCCCCAAACTCTCGAAGAAGTACTCTCTATTGCTCAAGACGGCGGAGAAAACTCTCATGCGGCCCTGCTTCAGGCCATAGAGGACTCTGCTGTCCCCAAGTCCGGCAGAAGAAAATACTATAATGCTGGACTTGTAGGGACAAAGAGGAACTCTATGCGGACCAAGCCGCATAAGGGTGCCAGCCGTATGAAGAAGGCCCATGCGGCCGCAATCGCTAGCCGCATAGAGAAAACTCATGCGGCCACAGAAGTCAGCCACATGCAGGCAGCCTGCACGGTCATGACTTCCAGCCGCATACAGAAGGATCATGCGGCCACACATGCCAGCCTCATACAGACAGCCTGCACGGCCACCAAATCCAGCCGCATACCATCTGCTCCATGCGGCTCACGGTCAGTCTTCGACCGCCTCTCAAGCGATCCTGACCCAGATGCTCTCATGTGCCAATCTCTATGGACTCTTCCTACTATGCACGCTCAGGTGCTAGAAGGAAGAAGTCTTGGGCAGCGCGGGCTCGTCGAGCTCAGACAACTGTTCCAACTTCTGACAATCAGGGCGTCCTGCTGACTATTACGCGGGCTCCTGATGGAAAGTTGTATAAAACTATCCGTGTCCAGTCTCCAACGGCCAACGAACGAGATAGTTATCAAGAGTCTCCCAACAACGATCAGGGGTAAGTACTCGTACTACCCCCACATCAGGGAGCCGGCAGGATGCCAACACACTCATGTGCTCAGAACTCCTGGGCCCGCAAAATGGGTGACTTGCACAATATAATTCTTCATAAATGCAAGGAAAGAGACGAAGACTCGGTGTGCAGAGAGTCCTTTCGGGGACATCACTGCCCCAAGTCATTGTCAATTGCTGCTGCAATAAGGAAGCAGTACATGAAGACCGACAGTCCGTCTTTCAACGACAGCAACACCCAAGCTCAGAAGATGAAGCGCTTCTCGTCGCCTCCTGCAATTCTGCTCTAAAAATTCCTGGTAGTAGTAGAGGGAAGAAAACAAATGTCTCCAGTCCAAAAATCTCAACCGGCGTAACCAAGAAACTCTCTTCTAAGCGGTTGTCTACTACCGTTACATGAGGAGTTTACCAAGGTACCCGCTCAAAGACGAAATCTGTCGTACTTGGAGATTCGTCGTCCACATCTCTAGAAGGCACTAAAGTCGAAGGTAGCACTCCCCCAAATATCCACGACAACCCGGTGTTCCAAGAAGATAATCCAGAGGAAACGATTCATCCAACAGATACAGCAGATCCTGACGTCCTCCAGGACGTCCACAATTCTCAAGATGAGGCGAGCTCTGAAGCTGGAGGTACCACTCCTTCTGAGTCCGAACCAGAGGAGAACATTCCTACGTACCCTGATGATTTTGCTGTACAAAGGTATGACTCAGAGGGCCATCCTCCACCGTTCCTTCCATCTCTCCTCACGTGAGGATGGTGTTCATGACGGATAGCAACCAAGATGGTTCCAGTGATCGCCAACGCATCGACACTCTGGAGGACATACTGTATGCCTTGGTCAAGTCTGTGGACGAGATCAAAGCAGCCTTTCCAACTCTGCAAGGAAGGACGCCTGGCCAAACAAGGTTAGGCCTCGCGGTCAATGTGGACTCGAACTCAACTGCACCAAACCTGGGTGATAATCCTCCTAAAATATCGGCTTCTACCGCTACAAACGAGGCTATGGAGGCAAGAAGAGAGGTCCAGGAACTCCGAGCTATGTTCCACGCCCGAGAAAACTGCCAAGACCTCAGGATACGACAACCGTATCCTGTTGTGTAGAGAGATGTTCCCTTCCCTCCAAGATATAAACCATTCAACATCAATCCCTATGATGGAAAGACATCTGCAAGTAGGTACATCACCTATTTCGAAGTCACAACCGACCATCTGTCTCATGACGATGCCATCCTTACACGGTTGTTCATCGGGGCACTGGAGGGGGTCGCCTTCGACTGGTACCGCAACTTGTCGGACAACTGCATCCATTCCTTCGTCGGCTTCAAACGTATGTTCCTGGAGAGGTTCTACGAAGTAGGACAAGACGTGAAAATGTCCACCCTCATGGACGTTGTCCATGGAGAAAAGGAGCTGACAAGAAACTATATCGAGCGGTTTCGCTAGACCGCGATGAAGTTGCCTTCATGTAACCCTGATTCCTCCTTAATTGAAATTTGCCAACCGATGCCCTTTGATAGAAGGGAGATTAATCGGACCACTAATATCAATACCCCAAGCTTCGAAAGGCCAAGAAGCTGCTGTAGGATGAAGAAATTTAGAAGGTTGATAAATAAAATCAGCATAAATCTGGCATGTTTTACACCGTCTAGCGTAATACACAACGTCTGCTATCATAGAAGGCCAATAATAACCCACTCTTCAAATACGGTCCTGTAACTTTGGACCTGGTTGATGTGCACCACAAACTCCATCATGATCTTCACAAAATATTTGTTTATCTTCGCTTTCTGATAGACAACATAATAAAACCCGTCATAAGAACGACGATACAACATGTGTATAGAAGAATCATAGTAAAATCGAAATGATCGTCTTTTGGTTGATACAGCTTCCTTTGGATCATCAGGTAAAATCACATAGATCGTATAATCAATAAATGGACTTCTCCAATTATTTTGCTAAAAATTTGATTCGGTAGCATAACTGTGTTTAATGTGCAAATTATTCTTAACACAGAATAGGTCTCGATCCAACAAAGTGATGGTATTTTATCTTCTGATTGGAACTGCTAAGTCTGCAACTAAACTAACAAGAGCGTGAGCTTCCAAATTTTGAGAACGCGGTACGAATTCAATGAAGAACCCTTTGAATGAAAGAGCCAATTCGATTGTCACTTGATGATAGGAAATGAGGTCAGGATTTCTGACTTCATATGTCCCTCTGACCTGATTGACGATCAACTGAGAGTCTCTATAGGCTTCCAAGAACTCAATGTCCAATTGTTTTGCTACTTGGAGACCAATTAGCACAGCATTATACTCTGCCACATTATTGGAATATGGTTCATTGAGGGAATAAGCAAGGTATATAACCATTTTATCAGGAGATACTAAGACAATACCTACTCCGGAGACAATATTACCTTTAGGTCCAACTCGTGATTCTCCATCAAAATATAGTTGCCAAATATCACTCCTCAAAGTCATGTTGAAGTCTACGAATTCATCTGGAATGTCGTCATATAGTTTAGAAGTTTCAGGTATAGGATGAGCTGCTATGAAGTCAGCTAACGCTTGACCCTTCACTGATTTTTGAGGTATATAGACTATATCATAGGGAGTAAGCAACATTACCCAGGTAGCTAACCGGGAGTTAAGAATACTCGGCTTCTTCATTAATATTCGAATAGGATTTATTCTGGAGATGACATGAATAGTCTATCCTGATACATAATGTCGTATCTTTTGTATAACAAAGACCAAAGCTAGACATTCTTTTTCCACAGGAGTATACCTGTGTTCAGCCCCAACCATCATTCGACTGAAATAATAAATTACCTGTTCATGACCCTCATCACTTTTTTGTGTAAGAAGAGCACCAAGAGAATGATCCAATGCTCAAACATACAGCAAAAATGGTCTTCCCACTACTTGGTGAACTAAAACAGGTAGATTTGTAAGGTATTGCTTGATGTCATTAAATGTTTTTTGACACGCTTCATCCCAAACAAATGACATGCCCTTCTTCAGTAAATGAGAGAAAGGTTGACACCTCCCAGAAAAATTTGATATAGATCTCCTGATATAAGCAATCCGACCCTGAAAGCCACGGAACTCTTTCAGATTGTGTGGCGGACGCATTTCAAGAATTGCTTTAACTTTATCAGGATCAACATGGATACCTTGAGAAGTGATGACAAATCCCAAAAATTTGCCACTGGAAACCCCTAAGAAAGACTTACTGGGGTTCATCTTTAGTTGATGTTGACGCATCAACTCAAATACTGTCTTCAAGTCTTGAATGTGATTATCTTTTGATCGACTTTTGACGGTAATATCATCTACATAAAATTTAACTATTTTTCGCAGATATTCTTGAAAGATGTTGCTCATGGCCCGTTGATATGTAGCGTCGACATTTTTCAAACCAAAATGCATAGCCGTGTAGCAATAAACTCCAAGGGGTGTACGAAAAGCGGTATGCTTTTCATCTTCTGGATGCATCTTAATCTGGTTGTATCCTGAGAATCCGTCCATGAAAGACATACGTTCAAAACCGCATGTATTGTCTATCATGACATTGGTGATCGGAAGTAGAAATTCGTCTTTTGGACAAGCTGCATTGAGATCTCGAAAATCTATGCAAACTCAAACTTTTTCATTCTTCTTCATGACAGAAACAATATTGGCAACCCAATCTGGATGTTGTTCTTCACGAACAAAACCACATGTGATAAGCTTTTTAACTTCTGCTTCAATTTAACCCATCATGTCTAGTCGAAAGTGCCGCTGCTGTTGTTTTACAGGTTTGGCATTAGGAAGAATATTGAGTTTATGGGTAGATATTTTAGAATCCAGATCTGGCATATCCTCATAGCTCCATGCAAAGATATCAATATATTCTTTTATCAGCTTTATCAACTTTTATTTTATCTTCGGAAATATTTTTGCTGATAAATATTGGCTTTGACGTAGTTTCGTCTCCAACATCAATCTGGATGATTTCATATTCTGTGGGTGGTTGTCGCTGCTCAAACTGAAGCTCCCACTGAGTATCCATTTGTTGTACCCAAGGGTCATTTTCAAATGGTTCAGACTCATCATCGGTTTGAACCATATTAACTGAAAAGACGTGCTCAGGTTCAACATATTGGACTCCTTCAAAATCTGAGGATTATAAAGAACTGGAAGAAAATTCTTCTTCCATATCTTCCTTAAACATGTGGGATGTATTGTATCCCAAACCATGACGGGTTCATTGATAAAATAGATCAACACATAATGGTAATCGTCTACCGTTGCCCTGATTGAGACCTGACATGGTTTTTAAATCATATCCCATATTTTGGACAATCTTACGTGATTGTTGACTATATCTGTCAATTCTAATTTTTCCTTTATCCTTCTCTTCGAGATTATCTATTTGTATAATAGGAATATTTCGAGCCAAACCAAATACAATTTGATGCTTATTTTCTTAGTAGACGGGACCATAAAATAAGATTCTTTATGACGTCTATAAGCTACATGAGCTTGTGATGATGAGGCAACAGGTAGCAAATAAGGAGTAGATGTTAGGAACATCTGAGCATAGGGCCCAACATCGACATGAGGAGGAAAAGAATTCTCTTTGTGATTAATATATAAGGTTTCTTCTGTATTTATGTCAGTTTTATATTGATGACTTTGATTATTAACAGATAAAGTCATTCTTTCAATATATTTGACAGCCATATACTCCAAAAGAAAATCTTTATTAAAATGGAAAAATACATATTGATCAATATTTACATCATTGATAGACTGGTTACTATGCCTTAAATTAATCATTAACGGACCATCATCTGTCTTAGGCGTAGACTTGCCGAGGTTGATAACTAGTGGTTCTGAATCAGTTGGACGAGAAGTACGTCCTTTAACCTTGATCATGAGGGGTTGAACTTAGTTTTTGACTAGAATTCTCACAGATTCATCAGACGTAGCTTGAGTTCTTCCTTTAACTTTAATTATCAAAGGTTCATCATCAACAAGTTGGGGTCGAATCCTATACTTAACCTTAATATTCAAGGGTTGATCTTCTGAAGGCGATTGGTCTTCTGAAAGCGATTAGTCTTCTGAAGGTTATTGGTCTTCTGAAGGTGATCGATCTTCAGCCATATCGGATATTTTCTTCACATGCTCCTGTATATAGCGTATTGAATCAAAAAAATAGGCTTCAATATCTTTAAAAGGATTGAGATCTGCAAATTCAGTCTTTACAGTCCCCTGAGAATCTACATACTTGAAGCATTGATGGAGAGTTGAAGGTACAATGTTATGTTCATGTATCGTCTTTCGAGTAGGATATTGTACGATACGTCTGAATTGATAACATAGAAAGTTGCCATGGTTCGAAGATCACCTATTTGAATCTTCAAACGAATTTTTCCCAATGGTTTACTTCTTCCAGAATTGAAACCAACAATTGTCATACTAGTGTAAGTCAACTCACTAGTAGGAATCCTCAATGGTCGTAACATACTCTGAAGAATAATGCTAATAGAAGACCCAGGATCAATATAAATTCTGTCAATCTTAGTCGAGTCAATATACCCTGTGTAACACAGAGGCCTATCATGTCGATTATGCTTCAAAAGCATATCCTCTTGTGTGAAAGTAATATTAGGAATTGACTCCATCACACGGTGGTATTGGGGACACGACACCGGTGTATTGTTAGGACTTTTGAGCTGGACTAAGCATGAAACTTCCTGTAGCAATGCTTCACTCAAAGTTTCTCGACTTTCTTTAGAAAGATGGAGTAACTCAAAGATGGAAAGCCTAGCCAAAGTATTGGCTAATTGCGCTAGAATGTCAAACTTATAGGGTTTCATCAACCCTTTATTTGAACCAGATTTCAGCGGGACGTCAAAACTACTGTCTTCTGTTTCCCTTTTTTAACTACTGGTGGTTTACAAGGTCTTGCCTCAGCAGGAATAGAAGATGACTGAGTCGACAGTGTTTCAGCGACATCATCTGTTTCTTTGGAAGTTCCCTCATAATCTTTGTGGTAGTCTTTTCCAGATCTTGTACCAGCAAAAGCCATTTTTTCAGACTCAGGAGAATGAAGTACCATATTACAAGATTTAGTCTTTTTTTCCTTAGACTTCGTCTTATGGGGATTTTTATGAGGGACCCCAAATTCCAATCCGATGGAGGATTTCTGACCTTGAATTTGTAAAGGAAATCGCATACCTTTACCATCGTTCAAGCCTTCTGTTTTTTGAAAGTTATAGCCCATCTTTTTTATGAGATAGACCGATTGATGACTGTACATACGAATGGGTAGCGGACTTTCACAAGATGTTCCAGCAGATGAAGAAGGAACGGAGACCCCTGTAGTCGCAAAGGTGGAAACTTTCAGTGCAGGAGATAAAATTCCAACTGGAGCTTTCTCATAGGCAGCAAAAACTTGTTGTGCTCTATACAAAGGGACACAGTTCATGGCTAACCATTGCTGATGAGTAAGATTCAATTTGGTAGGAGGAACCAAACTTGGAGGGCATATGTTCAGACCCTTTAGCCTATCTTCCAAATGGATGTCATCCCACAGATGATCAGAATCATCATGGTATAAAGTAGCAACGTGAGAAATCATATTGTAGGTTTTGACTTTTTGACCTTTCTTGGATTTTGAAATTTTACTTTCATACTCCATTTCAGGTACTAAGTCAGGATGTACCCACATAATTTCACCATTTTTTAATATGAGAGGCAATAGTCCTTTACATTGATCTCTGGCTGGTGGATGATTCACTATCATCATTGTCGCTTTTAGAATCGGGACAATCCCATCAGGAACTTGGTGTGGAGAAAAACCTCCAAATTGAAGAGAAATCATGTTAGTCGTAACTGTATGTCCATCATTAGTTAAAGCGATAGCTTTAGCATTTATCAACTCTTGAATCTTTTTCTTCAAGACATAGCAAGCCTTAGTCGGATGATTTATGTACCTATAATAGATACAATACTTGAGATTATCAGTAAAATCCACCTCATTAGGTCATTTTGGATCTGGAATCTGGAGTTTACCACTCTTCACGTGACTTTGGAATATCCTAGGAATATCACTGTCGTCGAAAGAGTACTCTTCTTTCGGCTTAGAAGACTCCGGATTACCTGGTGTAGTTTTAGATTTTGAAAGTTTCACCACCCGGGTTTCCTTTCGTTTCCCATTGTGATTACCAGAATTGTTACCTGAAGAGGCTTTCTTTTCTTTATCTTCCGAGGCGAAGATCATCCTATGTTCACGAGCGAATCTACCATTGGTCTCTGCTGAAACTGCCGCTATAATAAATGAGGCCCAATCTGTGAATTAAGAGCCTGTAAAATTAGCGATGGTTGGTCGCAGATTCATTTTGCACGTATCAATTAATACTGAATCTGGCATACCAGGCGGCATTTTTAAAATAGCATGTCGAAAATGTTCAATAAATGTCCGAGTATCTTCTTTCTCTTTTTGTTTAATCTCTATCAAGGAGGACATATTCATATCCATCCCTCCTTCATAGAAATGAGACAGAAACATGTGAACTCGTTAAAAGACGATATGCAATTATCAGGTAGACTGCGATACCAATCGTATGCTGTACCCGTCAAACACCCAATAAAAACTCGGATGAGAAGAGCATCATTCGTCTGTAGATGCACAGTCATAATATCAAAATAATTGATATATTGACTTGGAGAAGCCTTTTCATCAAATAATACCATAGATTGTGGCTTGAATTTGGAAGGTAAGGGTACATCATTCCAGTGGGGAGGATAAGGTTGCTTAATCTCCAACTTCTGGAGCTGATCTTTGTGCTTAAGAACTTCAAATTGCGCTTTTAACTCCCGAACTGCTTGAATAGCTTTATTAGTTTGAGGGAGTATATTTGATTGAATAGTGGCTGGATGTACCGTAACCCCTACTGGAGGTGATACATCTTCTGGAATGAGAGGGTCAGGAGATGCGAAGTTTTGATTAATAACATGCTCTTGACTCAGATTATTCAAAGGTATGTCAACCCCTTGACTATCTTGAGTTTGCGCAGCTACCTGTACTGGTGTTATCACTGTCAGTTGAACTGTTTGCTGAGTCGTTATTATCTGATGCATATTTTGCATCATTGCAAGCATATCCTTTAGCAATTGTTCCATCGCAGAAAGACATTGTTCTGTATAAGAAGTAAACGTCTCATGTTCTTCTCCGATAACAAAGGATTCGACTTCTCTTGAATATATAGAGGGATTGGTGTAGAGATATGAATCAACGCTATCAGTTTCTGACTCCAAATACTGGGTACCTCCAGCCTCTGAATTTAAAGAATGCATATTTAAAGATCGTCGACTTTTTGACCGAGTATATTGATATACTCCTTCAAAATTGTCAAGGATTCAGTTGAACTGTTGTTGACTTGGAGTCTGGGATGAATTGCATAGTGGACGTCGTCCTCTATTGATATGAGACGCCATATTGACCGATGCATAGGACAACTCATATTCCTGATCATCAATTTGTTGCTGAGGTACGTTATAACTTAATTGGTCAAAAATTGACCGTTTAGCAGTAGAACAATAACATTTGATTACAATTTGGTGACATTCACAATGATTATTTTCTTGAGGGAGTGTCACAGAAGATTTTCTATTTTACGCATTTGCACAAGTAATTCGCGTAAATCAGAAGAATTAGAAGGTAACATTTTCTTTCTTGCATTTGGGACAGAGAAATATTTGGTCCCTTGCGTAAAAAGTAGGTTACTAGCTTCATTGGCAGAACAAAGCTGTGCTTTCTTATACGCCTGGAGTTGTGTGCGTAAATCCTGAGTTAATTTTTGTGCACAGAGAACACCATCAATATTGTGCGTAATCCTAAGATTTGGCACTTTGCGTAAAGCAGTATTAGAGGATTGTTGGCAAAAAATAGAAGTTTTGCCCAAATTTTTCGTCTCCTTGGATAAACCAAAAGAAGTGTCTGCCATAATGGCAACAGAAGACTTATTTTTTCGCTGTACGCGTGTAGGCAAGTTTACTTTAGATGCAAAAGCACCATTGTGAACTTTATCTACCATGTCACCGATAGGAGATTTGCCTTTGCGCGTATAGCACAAAACAGGAACATCCACCACGTTACAGACGGGAGATTTGCCTTTATGCATAGAGTGCAAGACATGAGTGTCTACCACGTCACAGACAGGAGACTGAATTTTATGCACAGAGCGCAACACTGAAGTAGGAACTGCCTCGTCACAGACGGAAGCCCCAACGACAGGAGTGGGAAGAATTCCCTTGCTTTCAGAGACAATAAAGAGATCAGAGGGTACTTTGGACTTAGGAATCCAAACTTTGCACACCCTTCGTGATTTTTGCACATTGGAGTAGCGAGCACTATCCCCAGTTCGAAACATTTCTTCATAAGCAGTCTGGTCGAACTGAATGACCAAAGTCTTCTTTGTCGATCCAATCGACATATCATCGTATTGAGCATTTGCTTTCTCGTTAGAAGAGATAGTCGTCCCTAATAGATTTGCCATTTTATTTCACATAACAAAATGCCTTTAAGGCTTTTGAAAGAAAATAAGATAAAATGTACAAAGGTACAAGTAAATTCTGGAAAGTATTGCTATGGAAGTATGATCTGAGAACGATCACTTTGTTCCTTGGACCGCACGATGATGACGAAGAAAACTACTTGGAGATTGAACAACTAGAAGAACTAAGTCACCATAAAGGTATCGACATAATTGGCACTGATGGCACGGTCAAATGCTTTCCTGCTTCGCTTCACTCTGTTCTTGAAAAAACGTTGAAGAGAAATACTCTGGAAAATCACTTTGCTCTGAAAGTATCTGGTCTCCCAAATCTTATACTTCTTCTTTAAAAAAGAGGTCTTTATATAGGTATGTCTTCTGTGCGTAAAAAGCACCAATATTGGGTCTCTACGCAGGCTATTAGGATAACTATCACCCACGTACAGAAATTGGCCTCTACGCATGTTGACATATGTCCCATAATCCAATAAAATAAGGAGAACACGTACACACGTTCTTCGAGAAGTGTAGCATGAAGGCCATGTCAGAAAACCACATTCACACACAATCAGGACAGACTATGCATAAAATATGCTGTTTAAGCATGTCTGAGCGTAAAATAGCTCAATGTAAGCTTCCTGCGTAAAGCGGCTAAAAATAGCCTTGAGCGTAAGGGCTCAAATAAACTCTACATGTAAAAAGAGTGGTTGAGATAGCCTTGAGCGTAAAAGCTCAAATAACTCTTATGCGTAAAGAGAAAGCTGTTCCTCAAGCGTAAAGCGGCTCATTGGCACGCTAAACAACAAACTCCTTGGCTTCTGTGCAATTATTTTGTCAGAAAATTAATCTATCAGAATAGTATCTTCGTGCATTTAATGCAGCATGGACAGCTCATTCTTTGCGTAGAGAGTGAAACTGTCTTCGCGTAGAGTCTGAATTTAAGGCTTGCGTAGAGTTTTAAGTTTGACTCAGTTTGACCTTTACATAAAGTCTAATCTGGAACTGTCTTTGCGTAAAGATCTTAACTTCTTTGACTTGGTCTACGAAATTTATTTATGCTTCTACAATGTCACTATCATCAGTACATCCACCACTCAATACGTGATTGCTATGTATTGAAGAAGCAGATTCAATGGCTCATCGATGCCAAGGTCCTCTCGTTTAACTATGAGGATAAGACGGTCACCGCCAACATGGTGACCCTCCAATTCGGCAGCTTCTCAAAGTCGAAATCCCAAGACGGTATCGTCCTCATCCCCAAGACAACGATGGAAGTGGTCAACCTTCCACCGGCCCATGACAATGCTCAGGGCCTCATCCCACTGACAACGACGCGTGGTGAAGTTACGTGGGTCCATCCTGATCTTTCCCCAGACATGATGCTACCCACCGCACGCTCTGTCAAGGAAAAGAAAATCGAGTAGTGTCGTACGGTTTCTGCCACGACCAACGATGCCCAGGTTACCACTCGCTCGGCTCACTAGTGAGAGGACAACCAGCTTTGGAGGAGTAAGCACCTCAACATGTTGTTGTCACCGTACCTGATACTTCGAAAGCACGTCTGTCTCAACCTCCTACAACAGACAAGCAGAAGCTGAAGGAGGTTCATTTTGACAAACTACTGAGAAAAGATTCGGTGGTGGGGCCAATCAAGCCCTACATCTTTGACATATTGGCACAACTTGCCAATACTCCAGCCCGGCTGTCACTCTTCGAGATCCATCATCTCGATAAAGAAACTCGGGATGCCCTCAGCGAGGTATTACAGAATGCTGACTCATTCCTCATATAGGTTCAACCGCCCAAGCAGGATCCTACTGCTTGCCCATATTGTCACAATGTGGTTGAGACGATACCTAACATCACCTTCACCCAGCAAGACATGTTACTGAAGAACAATCGACACAATAGACCCCTGTACTATACATGGTATATTAGTGCCATCAAGGTCGATCGTATCCACATCGACCATGGCTCCTCCCTCGGCATAATCCCTAAAAGTTTACTCCAGACCTTGGGGATTCCGATACATCGGCTGACTACGTCTAATACTATAATCAGCGGCTTTAATATTAGAAAGAGCGAGCCCTTGGGCAAGAATCGTCTGAAATGCTAGATCGGCGATCTCCAGACGGATGTGACTTGTTATGTCATTGATGCTGACATAAACTATAACATACTATTGGGTCGACCATGGATACATGAATACATGATCGTTTCCTCCACCTTCCATCATTGCATGAAGTATGTGGCCAGCGGTAGGACTATCAAGACCGAGTTCGCTGACATCGACCCGTTCCGAGGGCTTGAAGCATACTGCACTGATGCTAATCTGTACAAATCAGTCCTGCAGGATGACGATGACAATGATGCGGATGATGAGGCAGATACTACATCTGAGTCCGCAGCAATTGCTGAAGAACCGCTGAGAGTTCGACTGAAGGGGAAGCCTCCCCAAACATCAGTACCTCTTGTCGTCAAGCTTCGGAGGAAGGCTTCTACTCCCTCGTCCCTGACGTTATCAACAACAAGTCAGGAACCTATTCGGGTCAAACTACCTCGACATGCCCCTAAAGCAGTCCTGAGGTCGCAAGAATCTTTGGCTCCAACTCCCCTAGTAGTCAAGTTGAAGCAGAGACCTCCATTACCTTCTCCCATGGCGGCCATAGTCCTTACTGATGAGGAATTAGGGAATTACATGTGTGCCAAAGCTGAGGCACCTTCCCTGAGTGATGTAGTCCCTTGGGATAAAATTTTTGCATTTCATTAATAGAAAGCTATCTTTGAATTACTCTTGTGCATATTGGAATGCTATGTTTTTCTTAGATAAGGCTCTGTACATGCTACAAACACAGGTGACAAATGCTAATCTTGCATGCCGAGTTTTCCTATCCCGAGACGCTTACTTCCTGATTCAAACAAAGAAGAAGGACGAGGAATCCATCATATACGGTCGGGTAGAATGTCCCCAAAGACTAAGTCTCGCAGAACCAGAACCAGATAATAGTAAGATTCAACTTCACCGTTATACCACTCAAGATAAGCACCTTATCCAGAAAATGGGCTATGACTTGACCAATGGTAAAGGTCTGAACTATGTCAAGGGTCGACGCCTTCCATTACGAATTTATGTTCCAAAGGGAAAGCGTCAAAATTACTACCAACATACTCGTCGGGGGTTGGGTTATGTTACACCCATAACAACTTTGAAGAGTTTGGAGCCTGAGGTCATGATGCACTCTCACTCCTCCGATTCCTCGGCCTAGAACTCTGACACCAGTATCGGCCAGACCTTCAAGAAGATATTGTCAGTCAATATGGTCTCTGCAAACCCCCCAGTCGAGGAGGAAGACAAGACACTAGAATTCTTCAAAGAAGAACCCTGGGCTCAACGTCTAGGATCCCAATAGGAGTGGCACTTTGAATAGAGAGAATCTCCCTCCGAAGACGAGGTCGGTTAAATATTCCTAGGAGATGAGGCTTCACCAAAACCCATCTTCATTAGCAAAAGCTTGAAGGAAGAAGACAAAGAATCTCTGATACAGCTTATCCGAGAGTACATCGATGTCTTCGCCTAGAGCTACAAAAATATGTCGGGCTTAGACCCACAAGTTACGATGCACCGGCTTAACATTTTGCCTAACACTAAGCCTGTTAAACAGCAGCAGTATCGCTTTCGACCCATCATGGATGCTATCAAGAAAGAAGTGGACAAACTCATAGATGGTGGCTTCATTCACGAAGAGCAACATCTAGATTGGGTTGCCAACAATGTTCCCGTCACCAAGAAGAATGGAAAGATTCGAGTCTACATAGATTTCAGGGATCTCAACTCAGCCTGTCTAAAATATGAGTTCCTCATTTCGATCACCGACGTGATGATCGATAATACTTGTGGTTTCGAATGTATTTCCTTTATGGATGGGTTTATGGGCTACAACCATATCAAGATGTTCCCTGATGACGAACACACTTCATTTCGGACTCCAAAAGGAATCTACTGTTACATAGTGATACCTTTCAGATTGAAAAATGCTGGAACAATATATACGAGCACCATATTCCGCAAACACCTTCAAAAAATGGTAGAATGTTATGTTGATGACATTGCCGTTAAAAGTTGGAGGAAATCCAACCATTTGGATTACTTGAGGACGGTGTTCGACTTAATGCAGACACATCGGCTGAAGATGAACCCAACCAAGTCTTTTTTGGGGGTTCCCAGTGGCAAGTTCTTGGACTTCATCGTCATGGCCAAGGGTATTCATATTGACCCTAAAAAGACCAAGGCAATCCTGGACATGGCTCCTCCGAAGAACCTCCGTGAGCTTCAAGGCCTACAAGGACGCTTAGCATACATCAAAACATTCATAGCAAATCTCTCTAGACGATGCCAACCCTTCACCAAGCTAATGAAGAAAGGGGTTTCTTATATATGGACCGAAGAATGTCAGCACGCGTTCGACGACATCAAGAAATACCTTAACAGTCCCCCAGTCTTGGTAGCACTAGTCGTGGGGAGGTCCTTTCTACTATAAATCCGAGCCATGGACCATTCTCTGGGCGCTTTGCTCGCCAAAAAAAGTAACGAAGGCCACGAACAGGCAATCTACTATCTGGGCAGGACCATGATTGGTGCCGAACACCGGTATAATCTTGTCGAGAAGGAGTGTCTCGTCCTAGTCTTTGTCATCCAAAAAATGCACCATTATGTGGTCGACTAGATGATTCACGTCATCTTCAGAGTCAATCCCCTCAGGGTCCTTATGACTAAGCCAGGGGTCATGGTTAGCCACTTGGGTGATTCTCTTAACACCTTTTGACGTGGTGTTCGTCCCATAAAAGGCGGTTAAAGGTCTAGCATTGGCAGATTTCTTGGCTGCACATCCTTTATCGAAAACATTAAAACTCTATGACGATATTTTCGACGAGGTCTTGGAGTCCAATGCGGTCACAGACAATCCCATGTGGCGAATGTTCTTTGATAGTGCTTCAAGAACAGGCCCCAAAGGCAAAATTATCGCAGGAGTAGGCATTGTCCTGGTCACTCCTGAAGGCTTGGTCATTCACCGTGCATATTCTCTCATGGAATCATGCACTAATAATATCGCTGAGTACAATGCTCTTATCATCGGGCTCCAGCTCGCCAAACGGTTGGGGGTCGACTACTTCGAGGCCTATGGTAACTCAAAACTGATAATCAACCAGGTTAGAGGCCAATATGAGGTTCGACATAAGGATCTGGTCCCTTACCATTATGCGATAATCGACATGATCTCTACCTTTACATGGTTCTTTATAGAGGATGTACTTTGATTACAAAACCTGGAGGACGACGTCCTCGTCGGTCTCGCCGCTTCTAAGGCAGCTCCTGTCGGAACCCAGTACTCTGTCACAGTGATTGGTCGGGAACTGGTTTGCCCAAATAACAGTCTACACACGTGTCTGAGTTACTTTGTACAGACAGACACCAATATCGACATTTGGGATTGGCGGTTCCCGTTCATAGACTATACAGTCTATGAAATCCTACCCGAGGACTCGAAGGAAGTCACTTCCATCAAAAGGTGGTTGCTTCAGTTCTACTATGACATAGCTACCAAAATATTGTATCGTCGTTTATACGACGGACTTCTCCTTCGGTGTCTATCTAATGATGAGGCAAAAGAAGCACTCTGAGAGGCATACAATGGTACCTGCAGAGCTCACCATCCTGGTCCTAAGTTTCAAGACCGATTGCATCGCATGGGCTACTACTAGCCTACCATGATAGCAGATGTTGTTGATTATGCTAATAAGTGTCGGGTATGTCAGTTGCATACTGACTTTATCCATCAACCTTCTGAGTTCCTATACCCCACTGCGGCCGCTTGGTCGTTCAAAGCATAGAGAATGGATATCATCATGCCGATCAACCCTCCATCCTCCAAAGGACACCGGTTCATTCTCGCTATCACCGACTACTTTTCCAAATAGGCGGAGGCGATACCATTAGCTGAGATGAAAACCACAAACGTGATCAGATTTTTCAAGCATTATGTTATCTACCACTTCGGAGTTCCTCGAAGTATTATCCACTACTACGGCCCTCAGTTCGTGAGCCACGCATTCCATCAGTTTTGTGATAAAAATTGAATACAGAACGTAGTATCAACGGCCTACAATCCTACAGTAAATGGGCTAGCCGAAGCATTCAACAATACAGTCGTATCTTCTAATAAGCGCGAGTGAAATAAAAAATTGGCAAATGTCTATGGACATACCGTACGATTGTTCGGATACCCACTGGCAATACGCCATTCTCTTTCATCTACGGGAGTGATGCGGTACTCTCTTTGGAGATCCAGATTCCATCTCTATGGGTAGCCATCACCAACCAGCTGACAGACAAAGACAATCAGCACCGTCGGCTACAAGAGTTGGAAGCGTTGGACGAAAAGCGTCTGCTGGCTCAGCAGCATATCGAGCTATATCAAGCTTAGATTTTCGGGGCCTTCAACAAAAAGATCAAAGAAAGGATATTCCAAGTAGGTGACCTCAACTTATCAGTTCAGAGACCGATGGTGATGACTCACAAGACGCCTGGCAAATTCGAACCCAAATGGAAAGGACCGTTTATCATAGAGACGGTCTATTCCAATAGCGCTTACCGGCTTGCTAAACCTAACGACAATTTACTAATGATGCAG
Organism: Iris pallida; assembly: GCA_029216955.1. Taxonomy (NCBI): domain Eukaryota; kingdom Viridiplantae; phylum Streptophyta; class Magnoliopsida; order Asparagales; family Iridaceae; genus Iris; species Iris pallida. The sequence continues at coordinate 47,047 of JANAVB010034285.1, forward strand.
ATCAATGGCAAGTTCCTAAATAAATACTATGTTTGAGGTCTAAATCAACATGTATTTCCATATCCCCCGTATGTATTTATGGATTCTACTAACGAATTCATCCCTTTTTTTCTCCAGTAGAGAACTTCCAAGTTCATATCACTTCTGAGTCATTTTATACACTCCAACAAGGTTCATACCTACCATGTCCCTATTACCTCTAAGTAGACATTCTCATATAGCAAACCCCGTGTTGTCATATTCATCTATAGAACATTTCATGTCCATACTACCACTGGGTCGTTCTATACATCCCTACAAAATCTATTCTTACCATGTCTGCATAACCTCTGAGTAAGGAAATTTCTACCATAAATCTCGTGTTTACTATGTCCATATTACCTCTGAGTAAACACCCCATAAAAATATCCCTAATAGAGTTATGCTATTTCAAAGCGCTCACAAACGGGTGAGCAAATAAAGAAGGACGACTTTTATTCATGAAGGAAAAGAAGTTATACTACATTAAAGAAAGAAAAAAAACCTCTCTAAAGGAGGGGAACAAAAAGAAGACATCAAGACTGATGCCTAAGTAGGCCGATGCATGAGCTCAGTAATCCAATTCCTTAGGAGGGCGATCCTGGGTCCGACAGACTCCATTGCTCGGCGCGCCGCTTCCTGACGCTTGGTTGCCTCCTCTCTCAGCTATGATAGGCCTTGGTAAGCAGCCTCCAGCTCTGCCTAATAAGTGCCGGCTTTCTCCTTCTCTTGAGCCAAAGCCTCGGACTGTAGGAAAAGGGACTTCCATTCGTCCTTGGATTTCTCCAGTTCACTCTCAGCGGTAATCAATTTTTCCTCTAAAACCCAGATTTGCTCTCGTAGACTTTCATATTGCTCTTCCAGAGTGGCTTGACGAAAGACCTGGATCTCCTCGACGGTGATCATCTTCCCGATCCGAGCATCGAGCCCAGCAATCCGGCACACGGTGGCCTCCCGCCCCAATTCATATTGGGAGAGTTCCGTAGCCATCCTCTCTAATTCTGCGTCCACCATGGACGAAAGATTCTTCTCAAGGCCTTGAAGCTCCAGTATATTGGCTTCTAATTCTGTCAGAGAGACCTCCAGGGCATCTGCCTTCGCCTCGTACCCAGGATACTCTCGTAAGGCCACCAATTGGGCTCTTACTGTACACCGAGCTAGCATGAAGGTCCATTTTGTTGAAGAACACTCTCTACGCCATGCTTAAAAGTAGTATAGATAGTGCCAAGAATAAGGGTGGCATAGTAGTCACTCTCGGCCATAGCCATCGGGGTCATAGGTGGCACCCTGGTAGATGGTCCTGGAGGAGGTGGAACAGAACAACCATAGCCGCAGGCACTATAGAACTAGTGGCGGTCGTTGGGGCAGAAATGCCTATACCCGAGGATAGAACCGCCAAAGGAATAGCAGCACTAGCCTCAGGCGCTGTTTGATCCAACCCTTGTACCATTGTCTCAGAAGAAGCCCTGTATGTGGCTCCCCATAGGGTATACGCTGGGTCGGGACCTCCTAGAATAGAAGGCCCCTCTATCCCCTAACAAACCCATACTCCCCCGGTCGCCAAAGATGTACTGACTACTTCAGCAGCTGACTGGTCAGCCCAATCTCAGAGGGCTTATTCGGCTGACCAATCAACACCTTCTCTGGCCGGTTCTTCAGTGGCTGCCTTGACCAGCTCTTCAGCAGTTTCTTTGACCGGTTCATTAATAGCTGCCTCGACCAGCTCTTCAGTGGTTTTCTCAGCCGGCTCTTCAATGGCTGCCTCGACCAGCTCTTCAGCGATTTCTTCGACTGGCTCTTCAGTGGCTATTTCGACCAGCTCTTTAGCTGTCTCTTCAACCAGCTCTTCAGCGGTTGCCTCAACCAGCTCTTCAGCGATTTCTTCGGCCGACTCTTCAATAGTATCTTTAGCGGTCTCCTCGACCGGCTCTTTGAGGACCGGATCGACCGGCTCTTCAATGACCTCTTCGGCTGCCGTTTCGATGGTCGCATCAGCCGAGTCTTCAATAGCCTCCTCGGCCACCATTTCTATGACTGCATCAGCCAACTCTTCAACGACTTCTTCGACCGCCGTCACAAGGGCCTTCCAGACCAACTTTTCAATGGCCTCCTCGGCCGATGTTTTAATGGCCGCATCGACCAATCCTCTAATAGCCTCTTCGGCCAATGCTTCATTAGCTATATTATCCCCCTCATCTCCCTGAACTTCGATGGTCTCTTTAGCTACGTCATCAGTATAAGGAGGGGTTTGGTAGAGGAATCCCGGGCAGTGCCTTCAGTATCCTCGACTGTTCGGCCCATCTCGGATACGGGTTCTCGGGCCATGCCTTTGGCCACTGCAAGACCAACCTTTGGTATCAGGACAAGCTCATCCATAGTCAGCTCCGTGGAAGTTACTTTCTGATATGAAGCCATCAGCTTCGAAAATTCCTGAGTTTTATAGTCAAAAGGAGCAGAAGGAGAAACTTCTTTTGAGTCGGCAGCCTCAATAGCTGCAGTCGCCGGTCCTACTCTGGGACAATAGCCTTCTCAGCCCCCGTGATCTCAGGTACCTTGACATTCGACGGCCCCACGATAGAAGTGGTTCCTTCATTCCCCCTCAAAAGAGGACCTCCGGTTGATACAAGGGCTGTAACCCTAACCTCTGAACGCAGCGACACCCGAAGGGGTGCCCTAGCAAGAGGTTCTTCAGGAAGTTCCCCAAGAATTTGGGTTCGTGATCGATCGTCTCTCTCTCTGACTGCTCCAACTATCTCTTTGCCTATATAAATAAAACAGCAGTAAGTAGAAAGCCTGAGATGAAACCAGGGTAAAAAGACTGGTATGTACCTATGAAGAAGACTCAGTGGGTGGAGTCTTCTTCCGCGGTGAAGACCATCGCACGGATCTGCTTTGCTTATGTGCGGTCTGCTTGACTCTCTTGGCATGTAGAGAACTCGCCTCCAGGGGGCTGAAGTTTCGACGGGGTATTCAAGGGCGCTGCATCCTCTCTTTCTTCCCAGGAGGCACTAGACCCATCCGAGGTTCTACCACCCGGTGATGCAAGCTCTCGAAAGTGCCTAAGGACTGACAGATTGGCCTCCAACTTTGTACCCTCAATTAGACTCCGTTCTCGATTATTGCCCGACGATAAGTTGTTCGCCAAGCAGTAAAACTTTACGGCAGAGTACAAGATGTGGGTCTCCCCTTGGATTATAGGGATCGTAAAACTTGCCCCAGTACACCCGATATTATAATAATACCATGTACGAGCGCCATCCAGTAGACTGCCCTCGTACCCCAGGCACGGGCTCAGGTTGTCCATCATTGTCTGGATATAACCAAACTGTCGCACAAACCGACTCAACAAATAGGGCTCCAGGAACACCCAATTCTGATTTTGGTACACCAAGTGCGAGGGATGGATGAACTACAGCCAACAGAAAGTGCCACGGGTCAGATCACTCTTTTCCCGCCCTGGTCTACTAGCTCATGTTCTGTAAGATAGCCTCTGTAAGAGGGCAAAGTCCGGTTGAAGTTGTAGCCATCCAAGCGACCCAATACCCATCTAAAGACAGGAACACCTTGATGGCGCCACTTCGCCCGGCGATAGTTGAGCAGGGTTGCATCTCCCTCCTCATAACCCTCGATGGTATTAGGGGCTATTAGACCCGGGCGATGTAGCGCTAACCAGGCCATCAGGTAGTGGTAAGGGATTTCAGCCCGAGCAAACTTGTCGATTCTCCCACGATGCTCTATTATCTTTCTCGAAAGATCTCGTAAGACTCGTAGAGTATCACATACCACGGTTGGGAGCAAAGCCAGTAGGTGACCTGTAACGCCCCAGTCCCAAGATACTTAGGACTAAGTACATAGACATGCCAGATGTATACATACGTAGTATACTCCAATATATAGAAATCTCGTATGTATACATAAGTTGTAAAATGTAGTAAACCAATAGTAATCTAATCTCATCCATAAAATGAAAGAATAAAGGATAATGTCATAAATGAACGTTGAATTATCTTTGTACAAAATGTTGGGCGGTGTAACTCCTCTTCCCAGATTTTCAAAATTATTATTGTTCTAACTAAAACTATCAACCTACCCCCGAAATCTCCAGTCTTGAACTTTCCCCCAAATCTCTCAACTCTAACCCTAACCCTAACCCTAAATTCCACATTCATGTGTCATGTACATTGACACAGCACTCCTGACGATACCAGCACACCTCTACCGCATCGCGGTCGAGAATTCGTGAATGATATTTTCTTGAAATTCATTATTGGCATTATTTGATTACTAAGTTTTGGATATTCAAATTATTGAAATGATGTTTCATAAAATTTTGATTAATAAATATATTTATATTTTCAATGACATCGAATTTATAATCAAATATTGTTTGGATTTAAAAATAGGTTATCTAATAAAGCTTAAATATTATTTTTGAATTATTATAGTAATCAATGAATTAAATTTGATTTTTACAATCGAAATCATTTTGATAATATTTAGTATTATTTTAAAATTATCAGGTGATTACTTAATTAATATAGATCTATATTCATATGATAACACTAATTGATATCATCAAAAATTTAGTTACATTTAATATTGATTATAATTAATTGATTTTGATTGAGATTAGCTGGATTAAAGATTTATGGATTTAAATAAAAGAAGACTTTATCTATTAGAAATCTTCCACTTTATCTAATTAGGATTTTTCCTCCTATTTATGGATCGTTATGTTCTCCTAGCCAGACAATTCCCAAGCCAAGTTACCCTCAACTCTGCGTCTCGCCCTCTCCATCCCGACCCCCTGACTTCCGTCGTGCCAACGAACTTCCGGCCTCACCCGGACTGCCCAAATCACCACCACATACAAACGTCTCCGCCACGTCCCTGCCCCCTGTCGCATCGACCCGACCACAGAACAATTCCCCTGTCGACCCCGACACTATTCCGGTCAATTACCATGGTGCCACCCGCAGCCTCATCCCTGCTACTCGTGCCATTGCCAGTCATGCCTCCTCGGCGGACATAACAACACCTCCATGGACATCACCACCATCGACTGCCATCATCATCACCGTCTCCACCACGACAGAACCCCTAAACCACCGCCTCATCGATCCACACCGGTAAAACCACCTCACCCTGGATGAGAGCCACCGTCCCAGCCGGTGTCTCCAGCGCCGTTGAGAGCCATGGCGACCCGCCCGGACGTGCTTCCTCCTAGCCTTCTGTGGCCGATCTACCAAACGCACGTGTACCGACGGTGGCAACTCGCCATCCGTCGAATCGAGCGGCGCCCTGATGGAACGCTCGTCCACCGCCTTCCTTCCTTCCGACCACTCCGTAGAGACCGGCGGTGGCCGGTCTGCTGCTAGGCATTGGATCTGCACGGCTTTCCATCGCTACGACCAGCGCGCTCTGCACAGCCGTGCCCGACGCCGAGACTACGGAAATGTTTCTGCGGCTGTTGTTGGGTCGCACGCGCACGTGCGTGTCTTCCGGCTAGACCCGCCCCCAGCACCGCAGCGCTGCCCGTGCGACACCAGCGCCCGACGCTACCTCCTCTCGCTGGAATGGTGAGTTTCTTTCGACCCGATCTACAGCCGGTGGTGAACCCGTGCGCTCCAATTCTTCGTATGACGCACGCCCTCCCCGCTTCTCCCTCCGGAGCTTGGACCTCTCGCTACGACAGCAGGGCCAGGCCCACGATAGGCATACCGTCGCCAGGATGGTCGTACTCCACCGTGCGAGCACGCGTGTCGAGAATGTCGGCCAGTGCCGAGGAGAGTGGGCCCTTCCCCTTCTCATTCTCCGCTGCCGCCTTGGCCCCCTTTGTCGAGCGTTCCACCACGAGAACGGCACGACTGTTGCTCTTCAGGTGATTTCTTCCTCTGCTCCTCTTTCCTAATTCCTCTACTTCTTCTTCTGACAGTAATTTCCGAGAGTTTCACTCTCTCTTTCAAACTCACATTAAATTGGAAGGAGACTCGGTAATCCTATTTCACATGGGACATTGGAAACAGAGTAGTAGAATGATAAGTCTTATAACTAATGCTCCAATAAAGTAGCTAGTATTATTTATGGGTATATGTTTGTTGTACTGTACTATACATAGATTATTAGTATTATGGTTATCATTAATATTATAAGTTATATGGCTTCATAACATTATATGGGTTTGGTTTTATTGGGTGATTAGATTATATTGGGCTTTTACTTGGCCTAAGCCCACATAAAGTTTTGGTTGGTTAAATAAGTTCTTTATAAAATATGAGTTGGGGATATTTGTATATATAAATGTATAGTTGTTAATATTATCAATTATTTTACGACATTATTATTATTGTAAAATATCTTCAAAGTTATGATATGGGCTTTTGTCCTACCATTACTTTCAAAATTGGGTTCTAGCCTTGAAACAATACTTTGGCTTTCAAAGTATTTATCCAAAGACTATATTTTGATGTTATCCCAAAAATTATAATAATTTCTAGATTTTTAAATATTTATTTTCAATATTTTGGTAAATAAAATATAGATAGTTTCAAGTAGGAAGTGTACCTTCCAAATAATTTATAAGTATTCTTGTAAAAATGTATAATATATTTTCTTACTAAAGATTTCTTTTTCATAAGAACAAATTATTTATTAAGTCAATCTTGACCTTGAAAAATTGTACGACTAAATTCTTGCAAGTCCTACCATTTTATATCAACTCTAGGCTAATCAGACTAACTGGGACCCAACGAGAGTAGCGGTTTCACCAGTTAAGGACCTCAGGCAAGTGCACTTTCTGATTGCTTTCGATTCATAGTAGTTTTCCATTTCATGTTTATACATATGCTCTCTTGCTTGATAACACGTTGTCACACGGATTAGTATCATGGATTTGTTTATACTTCGTGACTGTCTTTTACATGATTACCATGCTTGCGACTGGATTCCATGAGTACTAGCTGGGCAGGAAAATATCATAGTAGACATATGGACTACACAGAAACATCTCCAAAATGTCTATTCTTGTCTGATAGCAGTCGCACAATTCACGTGCGGGGTGCCGAATTTATTTCTTAGCCGTTCACATGTCGAAACTGATATTTCAAAACACATAAATAGTTGTTTATTTGTTTTCCTTGATTGTCATGTCACCCCATTTACATGCTCGTTTAGTGGATACATCATGTGGTAGAGTTATCTATTTTCTTTCTGGACATGCCATGACATCAGTTATTTTCTAGTTTTATTTCACATATGTTATCCATGACTTGTGAATTCTATTGTTTTCGTATTGCCGTCGGTTTGTGTGCTTGTTCCATTCCTGACTGAAAACCAACATTTTTCAAGTTAGCTATGGCTTCTCTTAGCATTGGGAGATACGGGTGTACTTGTAGGCCAAAACCTAGAAGCTAGCTAGTTAGTTTAAATTTTGTTGTAATAGAAATTATAAATTTGTACTTTCTTTCAGATAAAATCTTGTAACTGTTGTAATAAATTTAGTATTATGA
>JANAVB010034286.1:0-141360 GCA_029216955.1 Iris pallida
TATATATATATATAATATATATATATATATATATAATTATCATATACATACACTTCTATATATTTATGGTTACCTTGTTCTGTTTTGGGGTTTTGTCCCGGATTTGTGGATTTTGATAGTTAGTTATATAGTTTGATGTTAGCTTCATATATATATGTAGTATATGTACATATTCCTTTGTCCATATGTAGTAGTTATATGTGTTGCTATATATGGTGTGTTTATATATATTCCTTTGTTGTGTTTTTTTGTTGCCTTGGATGGACTTCTAGAGAATTAATCTCAGGTTGGGGTCTATCCACAACAGCCTCTTCACATTCTTCACACATACACACACTTTGCTATTTGTATTCCTTACCCTTCTTTCTAATATATAGTATTTGTAAGTATATATTTATTATCTAGTATACACTTGCTATATAGGTATCATATACTATGGCTATGTATATAGTATCATATACTCATTGTATTCGTGATATTTGTGTACAATGGTATCATATACTATGGCGATGGTGTATATATATATAATATATATATAATATATATATATATATAATTTATATATATCATATAGTGTGAACTTCCTATATAGGTATCATATACTATTGCTATGTATATAAGTATTGTATATAGCCTATGATATGTAGGTATCCTATAGGCTTGTCCTTTATTTGACCCCTTTAGGTCTAATTGGACTCATGACTTGAGTTGGACTGAACCCTAGACTAGTTGACTAGAGTTGACCTAGTTTGACTAGATTGTTGACCAGAGATGACCAAGAGTTGACTTTGGCCTAGAATGACCTAGAATCATATAGAATGCATTGTAAATTTCATTTTTACCATTTTGGATACATTGTAACATGGGTTGTTCTAAATAGGACTCAGTTACTCCTGTACGGACATCTATTCTCATCAATCGTTCAGGATCTCAGGCGAGTACATTCTCTGATCGTTTCATACTTGTTAGGACTTATATTCTTGCTCTAGATTACTTTACTTGATGTTGACACTTGTTATCATGGATTAGTATATATGGATCTTTCATACGATGTTATCCCCTCATCAGATATATCGGGTATTCATGTTCGTGTACTTTATCATGAGCATCGTGTACTCCTTGTATTCGTGATATTTGTGTACAAATCGTGTGCCCTCATGTACTCTCGTGTCACATGATATTCTTGTGCAAAATAATCATCGTGTACATAACATAACTTGAATGAATCTTGTGTATTGATTGGCGACGGGGGAGTAGAAGCGGTTATGTGATCATTCCTTTAGTTTACTCGTGTGCAAACTCTGTAGCTTACTCGTGTGCAACATCAAGCCTTTACCATATACATATTTCTAGTTTACAAATATATCCCTTATCTTTCATGTACATCTCTTACAGCATCTTACTGTATTGCTTTTTATATTTCCTTCCATGAACTGTTTGAGAGATATGTGCTCGTTCTTGTCTTGACTGGACCTGTTGAAAATATTACAAATGACACAAAGAAATTCTGTCCGACTTACTACGAGCAGGCCTAGATGACACTTGTGAGTTGGACCCACAGGAGGATCCACTCTAGCTGAGGACATCACCCCTATTGCATAGGCTAGATAGCTAGGTAGTTTATGTTATTTTATTATGTTATCTGTATTCGACATCTGCGTTGTATTATTTATGGATGTTCAGATGTTGTGTCGTTTAGACACTTAGACTTATTTCCTTCTGTTTGTATCTTTATTTGAGATTTCATATCTATCTTATCGTACTATTTTACCTTACAATTGTGATTGAGTTGTACCTTCTGTATTGTCTTTCAATTGGAGAGTATATCTTATACATGTACATTTATACTGTGTTAGATATATGTGATTTAGGACATCATTCACCGCCGACACTACGACGTAGACTGGACGTACCCACTTCTCGTGCCCCTACACTGGGTGCGGTCGTGACATTTTTAGTGGTGGCCCATGCAGGTCTAGAGTTCTGAGTTATGTCTCAATTCGTAGTGATACTCGAACTAGAGTATCACTATAGCCTACAGTGGGATATAGGATATAGTTTTAGGGTACTCAATTACATTTAGGAAAAACTTATCTAATTCTGCCATCTAAATTCTTGCTTTAATTGCTTTCCTTTGAAATAAACGGTCCTCCTTTGATTATATCGTCTTTCTCAGTATTGATTTCTTTGTTTGATCTGTCCCAGGATGGTGCAGACACGATCTCATCGTTCCACCGGGGTATACCGTCCAGGGTGTACCACCTCTCGTCCGGGTCAGCAGGGCCCTGGGACTGCAGCTCCCATTATTCTATCTCATGTCGGAGCTTCTGCCGCCTTTGGGGTGCACCTCTACCTGTTCGGAGGTCGACCCAATTATTCTAGATGTGTTCCAGCAGCAGTCACCTTCAGGATCGGTCGATGCCGCTCAATTTTTTACCTTCTTCCAGCAGATGATGGAGGCCCAACAGTGCCAATCTGCTGAGTTATGCAGGGCATAGATAATGCCCACCAGTTAGCCTTGATGGCGGTAGAGAGGGTTACCGCCCAGCCGCAGTATCAGTCGAGGACCCCGGGCATCCAGGACTTCCAAGTTGTGGCCACGAGACTTCCAAGGTTCCGAGGGAATTCTATATGTCGAATACTGGATCGAGCATATAGAAGATCTTTTGTCTGGTACAGATACCAGCCAGGATTCAGATAGAGGCTGTGGGCAACAAGATGCAGGACCTTGCCCGCACAAGGTATCAGACTGCCCCTAGAGTGGGTACGGAAGGGCAGACATGGGAAGCTTTCAAGAAGATTTTCAAGGAAAAGCTTTTCCCGGATACAACACTCGGCGTCTTGAAGACGCAGTTTGAGATTTTGGTTCAGGAGAACCAGACAGTAGAGGAGTACGCCGGTGAGTTCTGCCGCCAGGGCAGATTTGTTGATGGCCTTAGCTTGACGGTGAAGGCTAGAAGGTTCAGGAAGGGTTTGGTCATGAAAGTCAAGTCCTTGACCAAGAGCGACAAAATGCCACCTTTGAGGAGATTCTGTCAGGAGCCATGGCAACGGAGGACGACCTTGAGCTGAAGGTGAAGAGAGATCATGATGGCATGGAGCCAGTAGCAGTGGAGGTCTGGCCAAGTATCACGACCCACACCCGTTTTTTCGGATACGAGACGTGTCCAAGCCAGCCTATGCCGCAGAGTCGGCGGTAGAACGCTGTCAAGCCCGCAAGAATAAATGCTCAAAAATCAACATTTGGTGCTCATTCACATTTCTATATTTATTACATAGTTACAACATTTATATTTAAAGGAAAATAAAAGTTTTTCAATTAATGAAATTGATACAATTGTTATCTATTTCTAGGTCGACCTCAGCATACCCAAGTCTTCCCAGTGCTAAGAGTGATCACGGCTAAACCTGAAAATGTTGGTTTCCAGTCAGGAATGAACAAGTACACAAACCGACGGCAATGCAAAATCATAATAGAATTAACAAGACATGAAAATAACATATGAGAGATAAAACTAAAGAAAACTGATGACATGGCACGGTGGAAATAAAGGAAAAATAAAAGACAACTACCTATGTGGTGTGAAATACCTTTTAGTACGTGAACGGTTGGGCTAATACGCACATCATACGATGGCTATCGTACAGTAATGGTACGGCTAACTCATACGTGAGTGTGTATGACTTAGCTATCGTTCAGTAATAGTAATTGGGTTTGTTCACATATTTACTGAGTATTTTCCCTCCCGACTACTCCGTGTGACGAGTGTGTCAACAAGCAGCAAGAAATATGTATATTCATGAAATGAAAAGACTACTATGAATCGGAAAGCAATCAGAAAGTGCACTTGCCTAGGTCCTTTTAGCTGGTGAAACAACCATCTTGTTGGGTCTAACAGAGTCCGGTTAGCCTAGGATAGACATGCAGAAGTCCAAGGTCAAATAATTATAATACAATATGTCACGGTTTAGGATTTATGATAAAAGGGAAATTCATAAGTAATATATGCATCTATTTTGAAAATATTTTAATATTTTAGAAACGATATTGTATTAAGAAAATTATTTCTAGATAGCTATTAGAAAGGTAGAAAATACGTTTTTAGGTCAAGCTATAATTTAGAAAATATGACTTATATTTTTAGGTCGAGAGTCATATAAAAATACTAAAATAATAGAATAATATTTAGCTTATAGGCAAAATATATTTGGTTACAACCTAAGTTTTTTTTAGGAAATTATTCACTATACATATTTACATATATTCTTTTACTAAAATAGTACACTAACTAATACTAACAATAATACAGTATTTAATCATAAATAATACATATATATATACAATTATGCTGACTATCCCAAAGAATATGAAAAAACAAAATAATAATAAATATTAACTTTTACACTTCGTTTCCCGTGCTCTTCATTTACTCTATTCTTCCCACTGTGAGAACTTGGGGAAAGAGAGATTGGGAACGAAGCTGTAGAAAGAAAAGGAGGGAATGAAAGGGTTGGCTCACCGAGGTTTGAGCGGACGCGAGGGCGGAGGGCAGCGGTTGGGGCACGACGGGTGGAGGTCTCGCCATCCGGAAGCGCTCGGCGGAAGTCGATCACCAGCTCGGGCGACGCAAAAGTCTTCGAGCGCGGTGGCACTCGAGATCTGGACCGGTGCGGGCCCTAGGAAATGGCGACGACGGAGGAGGCGATCTGGCCGGAGGGCTCGGCCCGGTGATACTGTGGGCGATGGCTCTGTTCGTGTACCGGCGAGGTGCTCGGCGGTCGGAGGGGAAAGCAGTGGGGCGGGATCCGGGCTTCCTGCGCCACGTGGTGGCGTTGGAACGGAGCGCGCACCATCGTTGGATCGTGGGCGAGCGACGAGGCGGCCCCGGGAAGGATCGTCGGCGAGGAAGAGCTGTTCTCGTCGGGCTGTCGCGGAAGAGCGAAGCCACGGGCGGTTGGTCCGGTCGGGGCGACCGCGGGATGAGGGGGATGCGGCAAAGCTGGTGGCTCGATCTCCTCTTGCTTTCTTTCTGTGCTGGTGGTCGGGTGTGTTTGTCCGTGTCCGACGATCGACGCGGACACAGGTAATTTGATTGGGGTTTGGTTTGTCGGATGCGAAATTGATTGTAAATGTACTATGGTGGATAATATTGGACACGGACACACGGGTCCGGACACGCTAAATTGGTAGGCGAAGCAGGGTGTTTTGTTTGGGCGGAAACTGTGGTGATCATGGTGTTGTCGTGGGGTGGCAGGCTGGTGGTTACGGGTGATGATGGCTGGTGTTGCTGCGGAGGTGAGGAGTGGTTCGGCTTGGATATGATGGAACGGGGTCGGGATGGCGAGTGGTGAAGAGTCGGGGTGGTTTGACAAGAGAAGGAGACAGTTGTGCTGGTGGTTGTTTGATAATTGTTTGTGGAAAGGATGTGAATTAGGAGGAAGAGGCCTATAATATAGGAGTTGGAGTACTGATTAGATAAGGCATGGGATTTCTAATAGATAACTCCTTCTATTAGATTTAAAACCAAATAAGTTTAAAACAAAATTTCTTTAATCATAAACAAATGATTTAAGTAAATCCGAAATCCAAATGAATTGATATTTCAATATAAATTTAATTTAAATCAAATAGAATTTAAGTACAAATTAATCCAAACGCAATACTATAAACGATTGTAATAGCTTAAATGTATTATCAAATGATTTATGTCGCTTGAGTTTAAATCCCAATCAAATAAGCGATCAATATAATACTTTTCAAAATAACATTTAACGTTATCAAATGATTTAATCATAAAAATTCAAATCTTAAATAATTACTTATCATAACTCAAGATAATTTCTATCAAATTATTTTAAAGCACATTAGTATAAATCAAGTCTTATTCCAAATCATAATAGTTTAAACATAACGATACTCTCAAAGTAATTTTAAAGTCTATCTTTTTAATTAAAATCTCATACAAATATTTATGGTTTTTAAACTACTTTCGAAATCAATATTTTGAAAGTCCAAATGTTCAATTAAACACCTTTTAAATCCATAATGAAATTCAGGAATAAATATTTTTATAAAATTAAATAGTATTTACAAACTATTACCTTTCAAAATACAAGAATAAATAAAATGATATCATATACCCAATGCAAGGTTTTAAAAGAGAATTTTCTTTCCAAACATTGTATTTGAAATAAATTAACCAAATAAAAAAATAATTTTTTTTGAAAATATGGGAAGAGGGGTTACAAATCTACCCACCTTAGAAATAAATTCGTCCTCGAATTTAAGGACTACTAGAATAGATGGACAAGGTTGATCGGCAAAAAAGATGGTAATATTATGATAAGAAAATATTGAGAGAGAGAAAAAAAATCTTTAATAGGAGCATCGATCAACTATGGTGGAAATGAAAAAAATAAATAGGTATGGTTTGGTGTGTAAGTTGAAGATTTGCTGATCATGAAAAATCATTAGTCATATGCCAACAAGGATATAACCTCTATGGTATTCGAAACTCGTAAGATGTTTGAAGTCACTTTACCGAGAATTTATGCCTCGCCAGTGTACAACTAGCTGCAATAAACTCTCGGTGCCACAACTCAAGCAATGATACGGTAACGAATACCCTATTAACTATATCTAGTATTGACAAAAAGATGACTATGGCATAGTTTTAACAATATTTGATAACTTACGCTTACTTGAAATTACTTCAACTTAGGGATCATGCCACGCCAGTGCGCTGCTGGCTGCAGTGAACTCGCAGTCTCGATAATTCAAATAAGTGGTGACAGTGCGCTGCTGTCTTCCCATCGCAAGTCAACGAACATTCTTTTAACTATACTTTATGAAATTTCAAAGGAGGTTCTAGAATTTCAAACAGGTTCCAAAAGGGTGTAAGTATCTGTCCTTCTAGTATGAATATCAAGTCTTGAAAAGAAAATAATTAGTAGGAAGGATAACTCTTGAATCCAAAAACTTAACTTAAGATTAAGTTATAGACAATTGAGTAAGAATTTATTTAAAAAGATATGACCCCTTGGGTCCAAGAAAATATCAGTGATACAAACCCATGATATGACGATGTTTAGAGAAGACACATGATAAAGTTTGTACAAATGATCAAAATCAGAAAAAGACCGAAGGCAAAATAAATGTAAATTTTAATCTCTATTTCTCTAATATTCAAGATCGAGGAAAATATGTTATAAAATACTATGTCTACTTATTATGAATATATTTATACGCAAGTATAGTCTGAATAAATCCTGAAATATCATTTAAGGGAAGGTTACCATATTTCCAAGTAAAATACGAATTTAAATAGCAATAACACTTCTATTTTATCCAATATACCATTTATAGAAATTATTTACAAGATCAAAATGGACTACCAATACGTATACACATCCGTATATCTGCATGGATGTCGTTGGTCGCACTACATGACTATTGTGGCTTGGCTTGGGTTCGGGCTAGTTTGGAACGATCGAAATTTCTATAAGCCAATAATCCGAATAAGTATATATATATATTTTGGGTCAAGTCACAACTTGGCCTGGTTTTCCTAGTTGGGACACCCTTATGGCTCAGCCTTTTCTGCCATGGCTAATACACTAGTTATAGCATGCCACTGCACTATTTATGCCATAGTTTCTAGTCATTTTACACTCCATAATTTAACTATGACTAAGATATAATAATAATGAATTAAATCAAAAAAATTCCTAAAATTCTAAAAATCATACTTAATTCAAATAAGTAAACAACAAAATTCCGGAAAGAGGGTTACGAATCTACCCTCCTTCAGAAATACTATCGATTCAGAATATAATAGTGCATCCTGCTATGAAAATTATCTAACAGGATTTAGAATTCAATGAGGCCTATGTAGCAACCTTAACTACCCAAATGTCAAACTAAATTAGGGACTCCTAATCCTAATCATTCTCTTAAAATTGATTTACTCCTAGTTGTGAATGAGCATTTCCTAGTCGCAGGCTCGCAGTAGTACGACTAATATGGTACTACCACGAGTTCGCACAATTTACAAAAATGGACCTGCATGGGCCACCACAAAAACTTGTCACGACCTACACCCACTTTTTCGGATACAAGATGTGTCCAAGCTAGCCTACGCCACAGAGTCGGCGGTAGAACGCTGTCAAGCCTGCAAGAATAAATGCTCAAAAATACAACATTTGGTGCTCATTCACATTTCTACATTTATTACAATAGTTACAACATTTATATTTAAAGGAAAATACAAAGTTTTTCAATTAATGAAATTGATACAATTGTTATCTATTTCTAGGTCGACCTCAGCATACCCAAGTCTTCCCAGTGCTAAGAGTGATCGCGGCTAAACCTGAAAAATGTTGGTTTCCAATCAGGAATGGAACAAGTACACAAACCGACGGCAATGCAAAATCACAATAGAATTAACAAGATATGAAAATAACATATGAGAGATAAAACTAGAAAAAAACTGATGACATGGCACGGTGGAGAATAAAAGGAAAAATAAAAGACAACTACCTATGTGGTGTGAAATACCTTTTAATACGTGAACGGCTGGGTTAATACGACACATCATACGATGGCTATCGTGTAGTAATGGTACGGCTAACTCATACGTGAGTGTGTATGACTTAGCTATCGTTCAGTAATAGTAATTGGGTTTGTTCACGTATTTACTGAGTATTTTCCCTCCCGACTACTCCGTGTGACGAGCGTGTCAACAAGCAGCAAGAAATATGTATAGTCATGAAATGAAAAGACTACTATGAATTGAAAAGCAATCAGAAAGTGCACTTGCCTGGGTCCTTTTAGCTGGTGAAACAACCATCTTGTTGGGTTAACAGAGTCCGGTTAGCCTAGGATAGACATACAGAAGTCCAAGGTCACAAGTAATTATAGATACAATAAGTCGCGATTTAGGATTTATGATAAAAGGGAAATTCATAAGTAATATATGCATCTATTTTAAAAAATATTTATAATATTTTAGAAACGATATTGTATTAAGCAAATTATTTCTAGATAGCTATTAGAAAGGTAGAAAATACGTTTTTAGGTCAAGCTATAATTTAGAAAATATGACTTATATTTTTAGGTCGAGAGTCATATAAAAATACTAAAAATAATAGAATAATATTTAGCTTATAGGCAAAATATATTTGGTTACAACCTAAGTTTTTTTAGGAAATTATTCAATATACATATTTACATATATTCTTTTACTAAAATAGTACACATAACTAATACTAACAATAATACAGTATTTAATCATAAATAATACAATATATATACAATTATGCTGACTATCCAAAAGAATATGAAAAAACAAAATAATAATAAATATTAACTTTTACCCTTCGTTTCCCGTGCTCTTCATTTACTCTATTCTTTCCACTGTGAGAACTTGGGGAAAGAGAGATTGGGAACGAAGCTGTAGAAAGAAAAGGAGGGAATGAAAGGGTTGGCTCACCGAGGTTTGAGCGGATGCGAGGGCGGAGGGCAGCGGTCGGGGCACGACGGGTGGAGGTCTCGGCCATTCGGGAAGCGCTCGACGGAAGTCGATCACCAGCTCGGGCGATGCGAAAGTCCTCGAGCACGGTGGCGCTCGAGATCTGGACCGGTACGTGCCCTAGAAAATGGCGACGGCGGAGGAGACGATCTGGCCGGAGGGCTCGGCCCGGTGATGCTGTGGGAGATGGCTCTATTCGTGTACCGGCAAGGTGCTCGACGGTCGGTGGGGAAAGCAGTGGGACGGGATTCGGGGCTTCCTGCGCCACGTGGTGGCACTGGAACGGAGCGGCGCGCCGTCGTTGGATCGTGGGCGAGCGACGAAGCGGCCCCGGAAAGGATCGTCGGCGGGGAAGAGCGGTTTGCTCCTCGTCGGGCTGTCGCGGAAGAGCGAAGCTACGGGCGGTTGGTCTGGTCTGGGCGATCGCGGGGATGAGGGAGATGCGACGAAGCAGGTGGCTCGGATCTCCTCTTGCTTTCTTTCTGTGCTGGTGGTCGGGTGTGTTTGTCCGTGTCCGGCGTTCGACGCGGACACAGGTAATTTGTTTGGGGTTTGGCTTGTCGGATGCGAAATTGATTGTAAATGTACTATGGTGGAATAATATTGGACACGGACACACGGGTCCGGACACGCTAACTTGGTAGGCGAAGCAGGGTGTTTTGATTGGACAGAAACTGTGGTGATCATGGTGTTGTCGTGGGGTGGCAGGCCGGTGGTTACGGGTGATGATGGCTGGTGTTGTTGCGGAGGTGATGGAGTAGGTTCGGCTTGGTTATGATGGGAACGGGGTTGGGATGGCGAGTGGTGAAGAGTCGGGGTGGTTCGACAAGGAGAAGGAGACAGTTGTGCTGGTGGCTGTTTGATAATTGTTTGTGGAAAGGATGCGTGAATTAAGAGGAAGAGGCCTCCTAATATAGGAGTTGGGAGTACTGATTAGATAAGGCATGGGATTTCTAATAGATAACTCCTTCTATTAGATTTAAAACCAAATAAGTTTAAAACAAAATTTCTTTAATCATAAACAAATAATTTAAGTAAATCCGAAATCCAAATGAATTGATATTTCAATATAAATTTAATTTAAATCAAATAGAATTTAAGTACAAATTAATCCAAACACAATACTATAAACGATTGTAATAGCTTAAATATATTATCAAATGATTTATGTCGTTTCAGTTTAAATTCCAATCCAATAAGCGATCAATATAATACTTTTCAAAATAACATTTAACGTTATCAAATGATTTAATCATAAAAATTCAAATATTAAATAATTACTTATCATAACTCAATATAATTTCTATCAAATTATTTTAAAGCACATTAGTATAAATCAAGTCTTATTCCAAATCATAATAGTTTAAACATAACGATACTCTCAAAGTAATTTTAAAGTCTATCTTTTTAATTAAAATCTCATACAAATATTTATGGTTTTTAAACTACTTTCGAAATCAATATTTTGAAAGTCCAAATGTTCAATTAAACACCTTTTAAATCCATAATGAAATTCAGGAATAAATATTTTTATAAAATTAAATAGTATTTACAAACTATTACCTTTCAAAATACAAGAATAAATAAAATGATATCATATACCCAATGCAAGGTTTTAAAAGAGAATTTTCTTTCCAAACAATGTATTTGAAATAAATTAATCAAAATAAAAAAATAATTTTTTTTGAAAATATGGGAAGAGGGGTTACACCAAGAGGCCCTATTTTTAGCAGTAGCACTAGCAGAGGCTGTTCCAGCAGCAGTTTCAGGGGCAGGGTCGTGCACCTTTTCAGCAGGTGCAGCAGCAGCAGGCACCCAGACATCAGCAGTCCACCAGTTGCACCTTCTGCAAGAAGCCAGGGCACGGGTGGAACGACTGTAGAAAGAGGCTGGGGAAGTGTCTGATGTGTGGATCATCGGACCATCAAATAAGAGACTGTCCCATTGATATCGTTCGTCCGACACCAGGAGGAGGAGGAGCTAAGGCTTTAGTAGGCCAGTAGAGGGGACTACCGTTGCAGACACAGCAACAAAGGTTCATCCAACACCAGCAACAGGCTAGGGGAGGCCAGCAGCGACGAGCATTCGCCATGGCAGCTGAGGATGCAGAGACCATTGGAGATCTGATCGCAGGTTCTGTTCTCCTTGACTCCATTTTCGCTTTTACATTGTTCGATTCTGGTGCTACTCACAGCTTTGTGTCTGTATCTTTTGTTATTACACACCATCTTTTTTCTGAACCGTTGCCTAGGACTTGCAAGATCACGATTGGGGGTGGCATCATCCTCGCCAGTGATATTTGCAAGGATCGGAGAGTTATATTGGAAGGCCGAGAGCTGGATGTGAGTTTGCATGTAATACCATTACCGAACTACGATATTGTACTCGGTATGGATTGGTTGAGCAGACATGACGCCAGCATAGATTATCGTGGAGGCAGAGTTCTTTTAGAGTGCCAGGAGAGCCAGAGTTTGAGTTCGCCAGACGGGAGGCGGAGCATAGCAGCGGAGTCTTCTGTAGAGTTTCCGTAGAGGAGCCGACAGTGCCACATTCCATTGATAGCAGAGTTCATGGATGTCTTTTCGAAGTACTTGCCAGGACTACCACCGGACAGAGACGTTGATTTCTCTATAGACTTGGTGCCCGAAGCAGAGTTGATATCCCAGTACGTCTATAGGGTGAACAACAACGAGTTGGTGGAGTTGAAGAAACAGGTAGATGAGTTGTAGGACAAGGGCTTTTTCCGATTGAGTTCTTCACCATAGGGTACATCGGTACTTTTTGTGCCGAAGAAGGATGGGTCGGTACAGATGTGTATCGACTAGGGCACTCAATAACCTTATGATCAAGAATAAGTATCCGCTGCCGAGGATCGATGATCTCTTCGCTCAGTTGAGTGGAGCGAGGGTATTTTCTAAAATTGATCCGAGGTCAGGCTACCATCAGGTGAAGGTGAAGAGGGAGGATATCCCGAAGACAACATTCAGGATGCGGTATGGCCTGTTTGAGTTTATAGTGATGTTGTATAATGCCCCGCTCTGTACGGCACATTACGCTAAGACGTTGACTCAATGAGTCGCATTGACCAAATGAAATGTATCGATGCGAATCGATATAAGAGTTATGTTGTCCCGAGCAATGCATCGAACTATGTCGATGCGAAGAGTTGCACTGTCCCAAAGAATAAGTGCGTTGAGTTGGCTCGGAGATTCTAAGAAATCGAATATACCAAGGCGTAAGTCCGAATCGATGCAATTATTAATTTTAGTTGGTTTCATGTGCAGGCTATATGTTTACACTAAAATATTATATGTCAATATTTTGCGTTATTCAGAAAGGGGTCCGCGAAACCATTCGTTGCCTTGCGACAGACTGAGGCGTTGGCACGGTAAGCCAAATCAGACGTATAATTCAATGAAGCATGAAGTGCTCGAATGGCTATGTCAGGAGAGTTGGTCGTGCAACGAAGTTATAAAATTGAGCCACATCGGCTCAGTGAAACAACAAGGCGTATCGACTCAAGGTGGAAGGATTGACTCTTCTTTTTACTCCTTCATGCCTAAGTCAGAATATATCATTGTATGCTACGTTAACCTATCGACGCCACGGGCGTGGTCCGATCAGAAGATAAATCATAGTGTGTGTCGAACACCTGTTAGAACAATTGAAATAAAACGTACATCAAATGCACGAGTCGATATGGAATATTCGATACGCAATGGTGAGCACCTCGGTGCGCAAGCCGCAAGAACATGGAATAACTGTATTCGGCGAGTGCCTTCGTGCACGAGCCATTCCGTGCCTTCGCGCACGAGTTAGAAAGGCTAGCACATCGAAAGACAATAGGCGAGCGCCCTAGCGTGCAAGCCACGAACATTGAATACTAAGTCATAGAACATAAAAATACGGCTTCAATGCGTGTACCAAGTGCACGACGTAAGGGAAAAGATGATAAATATGTCAAAATGTGCCTACGTGCACAAGAACATAAAAGATGGCTTCGTTGCGAAAGAATACAGTTGTGGCATGAATGTGACGGAACTGTCAGATGTGACATGATGCCTCGAAAGGTGTTCGGGACCATCGGGTCATTCGGTTGACAAACACTGAGTTAAGGCATAATGCCATTGAATATTGAAACAAAGTATGAAATGTAAGAACATAGAAAGTTAATGGAAGAAATACGAGATGATAAAGTCTGAGTCTCGGACTCAAGACTATGTTTGGTTGTTTGATAAAGTCTGAGTCTCGGGCTCAAGACTAAGTTTGGTTGTTTGAAAATAGGGCATTGCATGGTCGAATGGACTTGAGATAATTGTGATAATCTTCCGTGCACGAAACGTTCCCTCCGAACGGGCTGTGCCCGGGCACCGGGATCATTCGGCCTAGGGAGGATATAATCTTTGATAGGCGCACATCCGTAAGACGATTAGCAATCGCTTAGCGAGATGTGAAAAGCCGTTAATGATGGTATACAGCGGTATGTTTCGGTTGTTTGGGATAGCAACCCAACCCGTGAAACGTTGGGCTACTCAAATTCGAGAAAGAAAAGAAAGAGAGAAAGAAACGAAAGAAAGAAAAGAAAAGGAGAAAAGAAAGGGAGAAAAGAAAGAAAGAAAAGAAACGCCTTTAGTTTATTTTGACACAGATACGCCAACGACCATCATATAGTTTGTCACGACCCGTACCCTAGAGTAAGGGCACGAGAAGTGAGTACGTCCAGCCTACGCCGCAGTGTCGGCGGTAGAATGCTGTCCTAGGTCAAACATCTAACAATATAAGCTAAACAGTTTAAACTCCCCGAATGGGGGTGACATAGCAAAAAGTAAACTTAATCACAACTAAGGCAGAAGATGAGATAGAAAGATAGATACAGCTGAAATGAAAGTAAATCCACAAGTACAAACAGAGAGTCTAAGTGTCTAAGATAAGTACATATGCCAAATCCCATGTATCAATATATACAGTCATCCAGAATGAATATAAAAGAAGACATCCTAGTCTAGAGGAGTGTCGTCCATAGCTAAAGGCTCCTGCTGCTGGTCCAAGTCTGTACTGTCATCTAGGGTAGCCCCATAATAAGTGGGACAGCCCGCCTCGTCCTCATCCTCTGTAATATTTCAACAGGTCCAGTCAGGACATGAGCGAGCACAATACATCTCAACAAGTTATAACAGAAAAAGAAATATAATCATGATAGAGAATAAAATACAGGAACTAAAGAACAACATAATGTAAGAGAGAGACAGTAAGTAAATATCTATGATATATAAAAGAGAGACAGTACAAGTGAATTAGAGTACAAGACGAACATATGAATGGCTTAGGACTGATTCATGACTACACTAAGAGTGATTCATGACTATACTACTTTGGATATTTATTCACATGACCATTCATACTCCCCCATACCCCAATCAATACACAAGGATCCAGTCAAGTTACGTTAAGATTCGTGATTAAACTACTAACCCGTATAGGGTGATTCATGAATTGATTCGTGAATGCTCGGTGATCATGAGAGTACATGAGTCACTAGCTGATTCCCGAAGATTCATGATAATAGAAGCATGAGATATGTGATGTAAGTGAAACACACGGGACAAAAGTATCTGATGCTCCCGAGAGGGATAATATCTCATGAAAGGATCCATATAGTACTAATCCGTTTACCAACGTGTCAGCATCAAGTAAGATAATCAAAAGCAGGAAATATAATCCTAAACAAGATATGAAATGATCAGAGAATGTACTCGCCTGCTATCTGAGTGTCCAACTAAAATGTACTGTCCGAGGAGAGGTGTCTGGCTCCTAATCAGAATAGCACGTCACAACAAGTCTAAAATGATAAGATGAAGCACTACAATGCATTCTACATGAATTTAGGTCAAACTAGGCCAAAGTCAACTCTTGGTCAACCCTGGTCAACCAAGAAGTCAAACTAGGTCAACTAAGTCTAAACTAGTCTAACTAGTCTATTCTAGGCCTAATCAAGACTAAACAGCCTAACTAAGCTATCACTAGTCTAATAGACACATCATAGGCCAATACCACATATATATATCACCATTCACATTATATATATATATATATATATATATATATATATATATATATTTTTTTTATATATATATATATATATATATATATATATATATATATATATATATATATATATATATATATATATATATATATATATATATATATATATATATACATACACACACAAATAGGAATATGCCTAATTATTTAGCTACTACACATATTGAAATCCCCTTAGATACACACTACCATCACACATTCATATTAGATTAGGCCTTAGGCACACACTATCACTACAACAAAAAACCCTTTTAATGACAGCTAAAAAGTATCATTAATGACGAACCATGACGCTTTTTTTTCACAGCAACCGTCATGAAAACGGGTGTTATAAATATTTTTTAAAGGCGTCATAAAATAACCGTCATGAATAGTTTCTATAAAAGCGTTATGAATAGTTAATATATAGTGCACAATTCCGAACAATTTTAAAACGTCATGAATAGATAACATGTATAGGCTCAATGCAGCACATTTATAACACTTTATACTATTCAAATTAGCATATCCAAATCAGTCCATATAATTGTCAGGCCTAAAAATAAAATTAACATTATATATCACCATCTTTATTACATTTCTCAAAATAGAGTACATATCAACATCTTCATTACATTCTCAAAATTGGATATCCAAATACATATACATTTACAAATACATATATACATTTACAACTACCAAAAAACCTGCACCTAGAGCTCTGTTGAACTACCAGGGACTAAAGGTCCTCCAACTGCTAAAATCTTTAAGGAAAAAAGCAGTATCCTCGTTTGTTTGAATTTAATGTCTCTTGCAATTGATTGGTCCACATATGAAAGAAGGAAAGCTGAAAAAAAAGATTATATTGGAAGCATGAATAAACTTGACAGTACATTCTCTTAAATCAACATGAATAAGCTTAAAAAAATTACATTGGAAGCTGAGCAGCAAGCATCAAACTTCTCAAACAGCACCAACATGTAACTTATAGTTAGGGATAACAGTACCTAGGAAACTCCCCAACCAATGAGCCATCCAGACTGGTCAAGAACACAAAAATATCACCTCACAATTGGATAAAGGAGAGTTACTCCAGAGCAGGCAACTAATGATTACTACAAAATGTACTCGTATTCTTATTTTGAATATCACATTTTACCTTACAAAGTTGAGCCTCATTTCTCCAATCTTTCTAAAATATGTTGAGCAAAAAATCACAGTTTATTGTCAAACACATAAATTGCATCATAATTCTCAAAAGAAAAACAACAAACTGATACAATATAGGTCATAAAGAATTAAAGATGCACAAAGAATCAAGTCGAAATTGAAGAAATACTAGTCTACCTATATAAGATTGAAATATGCAAGTGCAGATTTGCCTATCTACCTATATAAGATTTTTATAAAAATCCTTGAGATGTAATGACATATTATGTAAACATGAATATGTTAAAGAATTCCATTTATATTAGAATATGTAAAACATAGAAATAGTACCATAATATTCAATATAACCTCTTAAAAATCAACTGCACAATCATAAGTGCAAGGATGGACCCTTCATGTCATACTTGGACACATTTCTGATCAGTTATCAGAAGAAGAAAGCAACTTGCATCAACCTACAAAGTGAATGACTTACTGAAGCCTCTTGTGAGCAGTGAATATATTGTGATATACTGGTGAATCAAGTATATAACCAAAACATGATTACAAGATAATAGATGTTTATTGATCTGTTCACGGCAATGTTATGAATCAAGCAGTGAATATATCTGTTCATGACCTAAGTGCAAGGATGGACCCTTCATAGAACGTACATAGTTAAAAGTAGAAGAGGAAATGCACTCATGGGAGCTGTCAACATGTAGAAAACTTACTATATGACATCATATGGGTTGTTTCACTATTCAGGTTTTTCTAGTTCATATACTGCTAGTATATGCAAGAAAACTTAGCTTCAATTAGCATACACACTTGTGTTGCATCAAGTAGCACATATGTTTCTTATTTCTTATCACACAATTCCCGAGATATTTATTGTAGTTTTAATACATTAGCTGCACTTTTTGTGATTGTTAAGTTACAGATTAATTATTTTCCTGAATTCAATTTTTACTAAAATCATCTTCGACAATGAAGACTTTTCCTTCGAAAAGAGGTTTTCTAGGAGCATGACTTAATATGAAAAGTCAACAAAAGAATCAATCAAACTAATTGGCTTACTCTCTGCTTGACCACGACCCCTTATATGCTGGTGGCATACTCCTGCCAAGGCATCTTTGAGCTAGTAGGTCCTGCATACCTTCAACAAGGCCACTTGGCAAGCAGGTAAAACTAACATTTTTACTGGGACATATGCCTATTAAGCTTAACATAAAATTAAAAGCCAAATGGAATTAATTTGAAATTCTTCTCAGGTTGTTGTGTGATTCTTATTCATATTATGTGATTACATATAATGTGGTCGTGTATTTTCTGTAAATAGGAATAAGCTGGCTCTTACAGGGCCACTCTGTTTTGTGATAGGATCTACATGAATCAAATAAATGAGCAGCTCCACTAGGAAAAAATGATGCCAGGAATGCTTAACATATTCAGATATCAAAACACTGAAATAACTTATAATGGCCTCAAGTCAAGTGAAGTTGTGTACAAAGTTTTTGATGTTCTCCATGGATGTTTAGTATGCTACTTAATTTGTATGATAGTTTAACTCAACTGTGGTGATCCTCTGATTCAGGTCGGTGTCCTTATTGGTAAAGCTGGTGAAACAATCAGGAACCTGCAACGCAATTCGGGAGCACAAATTCAAATCATATGAGATGCTCAGGAAGATCCTAATTCCTCTACTCGACCAGTTGAATTAGTAGGGACCCTTGAACAGATCAATAAGGCGGAGAGACTATTTAGAGCACTGTCACGACATACAAATCCCATGAGCCAAA
Source organism: Iris pallida (assembly GCA_029216955.1). Taxonomy (NCBI): domain Eukaryota; kingdom Viridiplantae; phylum Streptophyta; class Magnoliopsida; order Asparagales; family Iridaceae; genus Iris; species Iris pallida. The sequence continues at coordinate 18,566 of JANAVB010034286.1, forward strand.
ATCATGGTTATCAATGGAAACAACCTGGATATATTTTTCTGCTAGGTATGACTTCTGGCCCACATATGGATTGGCTAATCTAATCTCAAACAAGGAAACAACCACCTGTTTGGAAGCTACCTAACCAGAAACCAGAAACCCCCACCCGTTTACTAACCCACATAGGTTATATTGAAATATGCTAGTAGCAGTAATGCCAAAATTTATCAAAATTTGTTCTTCATCACACATGTATCAAAGACAACACAGAATCCAAAATTACACAAAATCGGTGCCATGCCCACATTGCCATGCCACATTTGCATCTGTGAATAAAAAATATATTGCAATTGTAGAAATAGTGTTATACCTCCATCGACATCAAGGGACTCGCTCCCGTCGAGCTCCATGATGCGGTGGACGGTGCGCATGTACTTGGAGTCGGGCTGGTCGGAGAAGTCGCAAAAGTGGCGGAGGATCGCGGCGTTGACGTCCTGGACGCTGATGTTGGTGCCCCAGACGAAGACGGGGACAGAGTCGTCGGCGGAGGGGTCGGTGGCTGGGTCGGGACCGTCGGAATCGGAGGAGAAGGACATGGGGGTGGCAGGAGTGGCAGGGGTTGTGGGGGTCTGGGGTGTGGCGGGAAGGGGTCCGAAGGGCGGAGGATGGGAAGGGGGTCGGCTGGTGGGAGTGGCGGCGGCGGCCGTACATCGCTTCGCCTGTCCTAGGCCCAAGGTTCAGCAGATCGGGTTGGGGGAGAATCTAGGGTTTGGTGGGGATGGGGGAAATTTAGGGTTCCAGATCGAGAAGCGGAGGAGGAAACTAAGTGAAGGACGACGATGTGGAGGATTGAAAGAAGGAGGAGGAGAAGCTTAGGGTTTGGTGAGAGGAGGGAAGAGGATGAGAAGGGGAGTAGAGCTGAAAGGGAAGGAGAAGGGATTTGGAGAGGGGATGAGAAGGGGGCGGAGGCTTGAGCCTCCAAATATCGTGTTGGAGGAAAGAATTTTACAGAAAACTTAATTACAAGTTTGCCACCGCTCTAAAATATTAATAACATTTTGTTTTATAAACGTTATAAAAAGCCCCAAATTAGCCAGAATCGTCATAGAAAAAAGGTATTTCGAACTTCGATGACGCTTCTTTATCAGCCGTCATGAAATCCACTTATCAAGCGTCATTAAAAGGGTTTTTTGTTGTAGTGTATAGACATACATACACACATATATATGTATTATATATATATATAGAGGGTATCACATGAGATGTGTGTGTTAGGAGATGTGTGCCTGTGAACCTGTGTGTGTATTCTAGTGAGTGTAGTGCTCCAGTGTGTGTGAGACAGGAATTTACCCATGTGTTAAAGTGTGTAACAGGATATGTGAGGGTGTATGTGTTCATGTGTGAATGTGTGTAGGAAAATATGTGTTAGTGTCAAAGGAGGGATATTCAGTGAAGGAATAACATAGAATAGTGTGTGTATGGGACCGTGGGGAATTTGGAAAACAAAGTGTGTGTATGTGCCATACATTATGTGAGCCTCAAAGTTCCTATTATCAGTTAACATTATAGGGGATAAATTCTCAGTTTTCACAAACCAGTGAGTAACTCAAGCATTCAAACATTTGGAAAAAATGACAGTTCAGTTTCATCCAAATCCCCCATCTCAGGTTTCCCTCTACTCAGTGAAATCGATATAGCATAGAAAATCAGTTAACCTTTATTCAAATTCTCAAGTTTACCCAATGAATCTCAGGATATATTTCCAGGTCTTCACATTTCAAGTTTCATTAAACAATGCTCTTGTGTGTCTCAGTTTTCTATTTCCAGAGTAATCAAATGACAATGTGTGTGTGTTAAAGAAGAACCTGTGTTGTAGTGTACAGATGATAGGAAAATACATGGTGTTGGTCAGGACATGTGAATGTGGGTGATAGTGTTACAATGTGTGTGAGTACATAGTGAAAGGAAATTTAGAAAATAGTGAGCTAATTAAGAGAACTTGTGGATCCAGGAATTATGCCTATATGCTACACATTTGTAAGTGACAGTGAAAATGTGAACCTGTGTGATAGGATAAATTGTGTGCAGGAATATATATCAAAAAGACTGAAACATGTGTTCTCAGGATACTGCTATTAATCAGTTAGACATGGTTAAACTCAGAAATGAGATCATCTCAGGAATGATTCAGTTCAATACACATTGAAACTCAACCCCAAAGCCAAAATCCTATTTATAATTTATAAGACCTATCCGAATATGTATTTAAACTAACAGTGATTAGGGGATGTGTAGGATATAATTTAGCATACAATTAATTACTAATTAATAGGATTTAAACATATGAATGAAGAACAATGTATTCACTGATACACTGCTGTATCAGTCGACTGACATCCCAATTCCACATTTGACTAACACTTAAATGATGAAACCTAGGTAGTTAGTTAATGTACCATATAGGCACGTGTCACATAGTTAATGTGGTGTCCAAAAATGGGACACAGAAGTGTCCAACATCACACAAACCCAACAGTGTTCTGTTCACGCACAGAAGAGAACCCGTGCACGCACAAATACGTGTTCGATACGACATAAGGACTTGTGCAACTTAGAAAGCCTCGTGTCAATGTCCGCCCCAACGTGTGTGTCAAAAATCTTGTGTCCAAGTGGCGTGTCCATCGAGTAAATGCCCTCGAGTAGCAGGGGACACGCGCGCGTACACGAGTGCGACACGACACAAAACCATCACGAGATACGCTCAGTCACCTAGATACACATAGGCGACACCAAGACACGACTTCCTATTCAAACACATCTCGAAAACTCGATCGAAATGCCCTTTGTGGCATTTCGTCGAACACCTGCGCACAGCACTGATACGTGTCCGATACGGACACGTACAGGACACGAAAATTGGCAAACACTATTCCTACAGAACCAGGACACCTAGGGCTAGGTGTTTATGCAAAGAAAACCAAATTTTAATGGGTGGATTGGAATTTACCTATGGGTGTTCTTCCACACAAAAACTTCTTCAAATGGGATCTCCAAAAGCCACCCAAATCCTTCAAATTGTCCCAAACCTGTGATGTGACTCATAATCAGTAGGAGAGCAGGGATTAGAACACTATGGAAGAAATCCCAATAAAAATGGAGCCCTATTGATTAAACTATGAAAAAAATAATAAAGGCTCACCTAGTCTTTAAGAAAAATGATGAACTATTGGAAAGAGGCTCAAATCCCTAAGGAGATATTCTATTGGCAAGGGGGGTCTTGGCTGGCCACTTTAGTTAGGGTTAGGGTTTTTAGGTTTCATCTAAGGGCTAGCAATGAATCAAGGCTAATGGGTGGCCTAAAATCTAGGGCTCTTTCCTAGTTAAGTTGTAAACCACCCACTAAGCTAAATATGACTCAAACCCCTTAACCAATACTACCTAATTCTCAAAGTGGCTAACTAAACTAGTTATGACCAATCTAGGTTAGGTCTTATCTAGGTTAGGCTAACCAAAATCACATGGCAATAAATAAACTAGTATTTAAATCACACCATTCAAATAATTCATTTTAAATTCCTAATATATATATTAAATTCAAATAATTCAAAAATGACAAAAATGCCCTCAAACTAGAAATGTGGTAGTGACAAATCTACCCTCCTTAAAAAAATTTCTTCTTCGAAATTGAAAGACGAAACTAACAATGAGAAGGATAGACGATCATACCTCACGGTCCAAAAAGATATGGGTAACGCTCGCGCATCTCATCCTCCCGCTCCCAAGTAGACTCTCCTGGAGAATGATGCCTCCATACGACGCGTACCAAGGGTATCACCTGGTTCTTCAGAACCTTCTCCCATCGATCCAGAATCTCCACTGGCTGCTCTGGATAACTGAGAGTCGGTCCAACCTTAATCTTCGAATGATCAAGCACATGGCTAGGGTCAGCCCCGTACCGTCTCAACTGTGAAACATGGAATACGTTGTGGACACCCACTAGTGCAGGTGGCAAGTCTAGCCTATAAGCTACATCGCCGACTCTTCCGCTGATAACGAAAGGGCTAATAAAGCGCGGGCTAAGCTTTCCACCTCTACCAAAACGTATCGTACCACGAGTCGGAGATATCCGCAAAAAAACCATGTCTCCAACCTAAACACAAGCAAGGTCTGAAATTATTAAATAATCAAACATGATCAAAAATCACAAACACAAACCCTACTCTAATCCTACTCTAATATGTACCTTAAACTCCAAGGGCCTCCGGTGGCAATCGGCCCAGTGCCAATGTCTGTCCTACGCCACGCGAAGTCTGTCCCTGATGAGCTTCACCTTCTCGACTGCGTTAACAACCATCTCTGGCCCCAGTAAAGCTCGCTCACCAACATAATCCCAAGATAATGGTGTATGACACCTACGCCCGTACAGAGCCTCGAAAGGTGACATCTCGATGCTGGCATGGAAACTGTTATTGTAAGCAAACTCTACCAAATGCATATGATCCTCCCAGGAACCTCCAAAGTCCAAGACGCACGTCCGCAGCATATCCTCGAGCGTCTGAATATTCCTCTCTGACTGTCCGTCCGTCTGGGGGTGGTATGCTGTACTAAACTTGAGCTGAGTGCCTAAGCTAGTCTGCAGACTCCTTCAGAAATGGGAAGTAAAGTGACTATCCGGAGCTGAGATGATGCTGACCGGAACCCCATGAATCCTCACGATCTACCGTATATACATCTCCGCAAGCCTCTCTGTAGACGTACCCACCTTGAATGGCAAGAAGTGGGCTGATTTGGTCAACCTGTCAACGATGACCCAAATTGCATCTTTCCCTCCTAGTATATGCGGCAATCCTGATACAAAATCCATAGTGATATGCTCCCACTTTCACTCGGGAATAGGCAGTGGCTGCAATAATCCACCAGGCCTCTGCCTCTCTGTCTTGACCTGCTGACAGACCAAGCACCTAGCTACGAAGCGAGCTACCTCCTGCTTCATCCTGGACCACCAAACATGCTTCCTCAGATCTCGGTACATCTTGTTGGCACCAGGGTGTACAGAGTACTGAGATCTGTGGACCTCCTGTAAAACCTGCTCCCTGAGCTCTCCGCTGGGCATACCTAACCTGGAACCGTGCCTCAAGGCACCATCCTCTGCAAGAGAAAACTCGCCATCCACCAATCCTGCCCGAACCTGCTCTCGGAGACACCGCAGAGCAACGTCATCAAACTGAGTCGCCTTGATCCTCTCCACCAAGTTCGACTGAATCTGCATGCCCCACATCTGTATCTGTACCCCGGGCATGATCACCTCAATCCCAAGGCTCTCAAAATTTGTAAGCAAGTACCGATCCATAGTGATACACATGGCTGTCGGATACCTACTCAAGGCATCGGCAACCACGTTGGCCTTCCATGGGTGATACTGGAGTAGGATGTCAAAGTCCTTCATCAACTCTAGCCATCTGCGCTGTCTCATGTTCATCTCCTTCTGAGTGAACACATACTTTAAGCTCTTGTGATCTGTAAAAATCTCTACCCTCTCTCCATACAGATAGTGCTTCCACAACTTCAAAGCAAATATCACTGCTGCCAGCTCCAGGTCGTGGGTAGGGTAGTTCTTCTTATAGGGACGTAATTACCTGGAAGCATAGGCAATCACCTTTCCATGTTGCTGCAAGACACAACCCAGCCCTTTCCCTGAAGCATTACTATAAATAGTGAATCCTCCTGATCCTGAAGGCAATGTCAGAATCGTAGCTGTCGTAAGCCGCTTCTTCAACTCATCAAAAGCTGCCTGACACTCCTCTGACCAAACATACTCAGCATCCTTCCGGGTCAACGGCTCTGCAACCCGGGAGAAATCCTGTACAAATCTCCTATATTATCCTGCTAGCCCCAGGAAGCTTCTGATCTCTGCCACTGAAGTCGGCGCTGTCCATGCCTCAACTGCTACGATCTTCTTAGGGTCAACTGAGATACCATCTCCAGTCACCACATGCCCCAAAAAGTCTACCAAGTCCAAGAAGAACTCATACTTGGAGAGCTTTCCATAAAGCTGCTCCCTCCTGGGAGTCTCCAGCACTATCCGCAGATGCTCCTCGTGCTCCTCCTCAGTCTTGGAATATACCAAGATGTCGTTAATGAACACCACCACGAACTTGTCCAAGTACTGGTGGAACACCTTGTTCATTAGGTTCATAAACACTGCTGGTGCATTGGTTAGCCCAAACGGCATAACCAAAAACTCAAACTGCCCGTACTGCGTCCTGAAAGCGGTCTTGGGAACATCCTCCCCCTTCACCTTCACCTGGTGATATCCTGACCTCAGATCAATCTTGGAAAACACCCGAGCTCTGCTCAACTGATCAAAAAAATCATCTATCCGCGCCAGTCGGTATCTGTTCTTGATCGTGAGGTTGTTGAGTGCCCTGTAGTCAATACACATCCGTACTGACCCATCCTTCTTCGGTACAAATAATACTGGTACACCCCATGGCGACGAACTCGAACGGATGAAGCCCTTGTCCTGTAGCTCATCCACCTGCTTCTTCAGCTCTACCAACTCGCTGTTGTTCACTCGATAGACATGCTGAGAGATGGGTTCCGCTCATGAAACCAAGTCTATCGAGAACTCAATGTATCTGTCTAGTGGCAATCCCGGCAACTCCTCTGGAAAAACATCCATATACTCTGCTATTAAGGGGTATGGAATTGTCTGCTCCTCAACCGAGACTCCGCAAAAAACTTTGCTGCTCTGCTCCGCTTGACGTCTGGAGTACTCGAACTCTGGCTCCCCCGGTGCTCTGAAGAGAACTTTACCCCCTCTGCAATCAATGCTGGCATGGTGCCTGCTCAACTAATCCATACCGAGTACTATATCGTAGTTTGGCAATGGCATTACGAACAGGATCACCTCCAACTCACGGCCTTCCAAAACAACACTCCGTGTCTTACAAACATCACGTACGAGGATAATGCCACCCCCGGTCATGAACTTGTGAGTCCTAGGCAACGATTCAGCTATGATACCGTGTCTAATCGCAAAAGATACTGATATGAAACTACGTTAAGCACCGGAATCGAATAATGCAAAAGCTGGACTGGAGTCAAGAAGAACCGAACCTGCGATCAGCTCTCATATGGCCTCCGCATCCTCGGCTGCCATGGCGAAAGCTTCCCCCTGCTAGCCTCCCCTGGCCTGCTGCTGGTGCTGCACAAACCGCTGCTGCTGAGTTGGCAACGGTCCCTTCTGCGGTCCCCTTGGAGCCTTGGCTCCTGCTTCTTGTGCTATCCTGCTAATATACTGAGCGCAGTCCCTCAGTTGATGGTTCGCTGCTCCGCAAAGAAGGCATCTACCCAACCTCTTCCTGTACTCATCCCACCCGTGCCCTGGCTTCTTGCAATAAGCACAGGTGGTGGCCGGCTGCCTCGGTGCCTGCTACTGTACCCTCTGCTGCTGGTGCTGAATTGGCTGATGCCTCAGCTGCTAAAACTGCTGCGGCTGGAACCTCTGCTGCTGGTGCTGCTGCTGGTGCTGCTGCTGAAAGTGCGGCCTCTTGGCCAGTCCTCCGCTACTGCTGCCTCCTTGGGAGTCTCGTCCCCTCTTGAGCCTGAGCTCAAGATCATCCTCTGCAGCTAAAGCGTCCACCAGGATCTCCTCAAAGGTAGTGCTGCGAGCGTTCTTGGTGTAGGACTTGACCTCCTTTACCAAGCCCTTTCGGAACCTCCGGGCCTTCGTCGCCTCCAACAAGCCCTCTACAAATCTGCTCAGGCGACAGAACTCTCCTGAGTACTCCTCTACAGATTGGCTCCCCTGGACTAGGGCCTCGAACTGAGTCTCGAGGGCACCCAGCGCTGCATCCGGGAAGAACTTCTCCTTGAATAGCTTCTTGAATGCCGCCCAAGTCTGTCCTGCTGTGCCAACCCTCGGGTCGGTCTGGTACCACGTACGGGCCAGATCCTGTATCATGCTGGTCGCTGCCACTATTTGGAGCCTCGTCGGGATCTCAGCCAACCTGAATATCTCCTCCATGTGCTCAATCCACTCATTGGTATACAAGATCCCTCTGTCCCTCGGAAGTCCCTCGGGTGCATCTTCTGAAAGTCTTGTATGCCCTTCTCCCGTGGCTGGTGCGGCTGCGAGGCTGCCGTTGGCTGAGCTGCAACTCTCTCTACTCCTGTCACGGCCAGATCAATGCCTCGTGTGGGCTCTGCTGTGTGCCTCTGCTGTTGGGTCTGCTGACCCTCCATGTACTGCAGGAAGAAGGCTAACAACTGAACGGCGTCAACTGTCCCCATAGGTGGCTGCTGCTGCTGAAGCACATCCGGTATTACCAGACTCGGCTCATGCCTCACAGGTGGTGGGGCTCCTCTGAAAGCAGCCGAAATGCCAACCCCAGCTGGGGCCGCGGTACCAGGGGCTGGCTGTTGAGTATGAGAGGTGGCAGACCTCTCATCGGTGTCCCCCTGGCCCTGGCGATGCGATATCGTCTCAACCATCCTGGAGACACAGATCAAAAATAAACAATTGCTGAGAATGAGTCGAATATCAAGGGAGGACAGTTTAAATTCAAAGGAAGACAATAAGCAACAAAATTTAGATATACGGAATCTAATAAAGAGTTTTTCCTATGTGATTGAGTACCTTTAAAAATTTTCTAATCCTACTACAGGCTGCAGTGATATTCTAGTTCGAATACCACTATATTTCTAATCTAGACCTGCATGGGCCACCACTAAAAATGTGTCACGACCCGTACCCTAGAGTAAGGGTACGAGAAGTGAGTACGCCCAGCCTACGCCGCAGTATCGGCGGTAGAACGCTGTCCTAGGTCAAACATCTAACAATATAAGCTAAACAGTTTATACTCTCCGAATGGGGATGACATAGCAGAAAGTAAACTCAATCACAACTAAGGCAGAAGATGAGATAGAAAGATAGATATTGCTAAAATGAAAGTAAATCCACAAGTACAAACAGAGAGTCTAAGTGTCTTTGATAAGTACATATCCCAAATCCCATGTATCAATATATACAGTCATCCAGAATGAATATAAAAGAAGACATCCTAGTCTAGAGGAGTGTCGTCCACAGCTAAAGGCTCCTGTAGCTGGTCCAAGTCTGTACTGTCATATAGGGTAGCCCCATAATAAATGGGACAGCCCGCCTCGTCCTCATCCACTGTAATATTTCAACAGGTCCAGTCAGGACATGAGTGAGCACAATACATCTCAACAAGTCATAACAGAAAAGAAATATAATCATACTAGAGAATAAAATACAGGAACTGAAGAACAGCATAATGTAAGAGAGAGACAGTAAGTAAATATCTATGATATATAAAAGAGAGACATTGCTAGTGATTTAGAGTACAAGACGAACATGTGAATGGCTTAGGACTGATTCATAACTACACTAAGAGTGATTCATGACTATACTACTTTGGATATTTATTCACATGACCATTCATACTCCCCCCTACCCCAATCAATACACAAGGACCCAGTCAAGTTACTTTAAGATTCGTGACTAAACTACTAACACGTATAGGGTGATTCATGAATTGATTCGTGAATGCTCGGTGATCATGAGAGTACATGAGTCACTAGATGATTCCCGAAGATTCATGATAATAGAAGCATTAGATACGTGATGTAAGTGAAACACACGGGACAAAAGTATCTGATGCTCCCGAGAGGGATAACATCTCATGAAGGGATCCATATAGTACTAATCCGTGTTACCAATGTGTCAGCATCAAGTAAGATAATCTAAAGCATGAAATATAATCCTAAACAAGATATAAAATGATCAGAGAATGTACTCGCCTGCTATCTGAGTGTCCAACTGAAATGTACTGTCCGAGGAGAGGTGTCTGGCTCCTAATCAGAACAGCACAAGTCACAACAAGTCTAAAATGATAAGATAAAGCACTATAAAGCATTCTACATGAATTTAGGTCAAACTAGGCCAAAGTCAACTCTTGGTCAACCCTGGTCAACCAATAAGTCAAACTAGGTCAACTAAGTCTAAACTAGTCTAATTAGTCTATCCTAGGCCTAATCAAGACTAAACAGCCTAACTAAGCTATCACTAGTCTAACAGACACACCATAGGCCAATACCACATATATATATCACCATTCACATTATATACATATATATATATATATATATATATATATATATATATATATATATATATATATGTATATATATATAAATAGGAATATGCCTAATTATTTAGCTACTATACATATTGAAATCCCCTTAGATACACACTACCATCACACATTCATATTAGATTAGGCCTTAGGCACACTATAGACATACATACACAATATATATGTATTTTATATATATATAGAGGGTATCACATGAGATGTGTGTGTTAGGAGATATGTGCCTGTGAACCTGTGTGTGTATTCCAGTGAGTGTAGTGCTCTAGTGTGTGCGTCACAGGAATTTACCCATGTGTTAAAGTGTGTAACAGGGTATGTGAGTGTGTATGTGTTCATGTGTGAATGTGTGTAGGAAAATATGTGTTAGTGTCACAGGAAGGATATTCAGTCAAGGAATAACATAGAATAGTGTGTGTGTATGGGACCATGGGGAATTTGGAAAACAAAATGTGTGTATTTGCCATACATTGTGTGAGCCTCAAAGTTCCTATTATCAGTTAACATTATAGGGGATAAATTCTCAGTTTTCACAAACCAGTGAGTAACTCAAGTGTTCATACATTTGGAAAAAATGACAGTTCAGTTTCATCCAAATCCCCCATCTCAGGTTTCCCTCTACTCAGTGAAATCAATATAGCATAGAAAATCAGTTAACCTTTATTCAAATTCTCAAGTTTATCCAATGAATCTCAAGATATATTTCCAGGTCTTTACATTTCAAGTTTCATTAAACAGTGCTCTTGTGTTTCTCAGTTTTCCATTTCCAGTGTAATAAAATGACAGTGTGTGTGTGTTAAAGAAGAACCTGTGTTGTAGTGTACAGATGACAGGAAAATACATGGTGTTGGTCAGGACATGTGAATGTGGGTGATAGTGTTACAATGTGTGTCAGTACATAGTGAAAGGAAATTTCGAAAAAATGAGCTAATTAAGAGAACTTGTGGATCCAGGAATTATGGCTATTTGCTACACATTTGTAAGTGACAGTAAAAATGTGAACCTGAGTGATAGGATAAATTATGTGCAGGAATATATATCAAAATGACTAAAACATGTGTTCCCAGAATACTGCTATTAATCAGTTAGACAGGGTTACACTCAAAAATGAGATCATCTCAGGAATGATTCAGTTCAATACACATTGAAACTCAACCCCAAAGCCAAAATCCCATTTACAATTTATAAGACCTATCCGAATATGTATTTAAACTAACAGTGATTAGGGGGTGTGTAGGATATAATTTAGCATACAATTAATCACTAATTAACAGGATTTAAACATAGGAATGAAGAACAATGTATTCACTGATACACTGCTGTATCAGTCGACTGACATCCTAATTCCACATTCGACTAACACTTAAATGATGAAACCTAGGTAGTTAGTTAATATACCATATAGGCACGTGTCACACAGTTAATGTGGTATCCAAAAACAGGGCACAGAAGTGTCCAACATCACACAAACCCAACAGTGTTCTGTGCACGCACAGAAGAGAACCCGTGCACGCATAAATACGTGTCCGATACGACACGAGGACTCGTGCAACTTGGAAAGCCTCGTGTCAGTATTCGCCCTAACGTGTGTGTCAAAAATCTTGTGTCCAAGTGGCGTGTCCATCGAGTAAATGCCCCCGAGTAGCAGGGGACGCGCGCGCGTGCACGAGTGCGACACGACACACAACCATCACGAGACACGCTCAGTCACCTAGATACACATAGGCGACACCAAGACACGACTTCCTATTCAAACACATCTTGAAAACTCGATCGAAATGCCCTTTGTGGCATTTCATCGAACACCTGCGCATAGCACTGATACGTGTCTGATACGGACACGTACAGGACACGAAAATTGGCAAACCCTATTCCAACAGAACCAGGATACCTAGAGCTAGGTGTTTATGCAAAGAAAACCAAATTTTAATGGGTGGATTGGAATTTACCTATGTGTGTTCTTCCACACAAAAACTTCTTCAAAGGGGATCTCCAAAAGCCACAAAAATCCTTTAAATTGTCCCAAACCTGTGATGTGACTCCATAATCAGTAGGAGAGCAGGGATTAGAACACTATGGAAGAAATCCCAATAAAAATAGAGCCCTATTGATTAAACTATGAAGAAAAAATAATAAAGGCTCACCTAGTCTTTAAGAAAAATGATAAACTATTGGAAAGAGGCTCAAATCCTTAATGAGACATTATATAGGCAAGGGGGAGGGGGTCTTGGCTGGCCGCTATAGTTAGGGTTAGGGTTTTTAGGTTTCATCTAAGGGCTAGCAATGAATCAAGGCTAATGGATGGCCAAAAATATAGGGCTCTTTCCTAGTTAAGTTGTAAACCACCCACTAAGCTAAACATGACTCAAACCTCTTAACCAATACTAACTAATTCTCAAAGTGGCTAACTAAACTAGTTATGACCAATCTAGGTTAGGTCCAATCTAGGTTAGGCTAACCAAAATCACATGGCAATAAATAAACTAGTATTTAAATCACACCATTCAAATAATTCATTTTAAATTCCTAATATATATATTAAATTCAAATAATTCAAAAATGACAAAAATGCCCTCAAACTAGAAATGTGGTAGTGACATAGTTAAGGAACGCTGGGTTGAAAGTGCAAGTGTGTATGTGTTCCGCACACATAGATCCTGCATAAAGAGCACTTATAACATGACATGAAGGAATGGGTGTATTCACCTTGCGTCAGTGCAAGGGCAAGTGCGTCAACTTGGTAAGAAGTCGCACCATGAAACAAACACGAGATTGCTTGCCTGCTTGTCTATTCAATTCGAATAACATGCTTGCCATGATAACATGCTTTACGCTTTCGAATATGCTATGAAATCGACCCTAAGGAGACTATAGCAAGATCATAAGCTAAGTTGCATGATTGAATATAAATACTAAAATGTCAGTTTAGAAAGTTGGTCTTTTCTTTAGTATATGCAAGGACGAATGTACTGATCCCCAACCAGCTTTCATACAGGGTGTAGGAAATGGATCGCTCGTGGTGGAGCTCGCTTGAACGCATTGAGGCTTGAAATGCCAAAGCGTATTGAGACATGCGACCGTATTGACGCCCGGACTTGCAACAGAATTAATGCGACCGAGATATAGAGGGCATGATGTATGAAATAGTAAAATCCTTTGTGGGCAAGAGAGAACCTGAGTGTTGTTGCCAATCTGGCATATATTGTTGGGCTATCAAAAGCCTTTGAAATCTTAGTTCGAATATCAATAAAGAGAATTATTTCGTATACTCTGTTTTCCTTTCGTTGTTAATATCAACTCAAAGATAACCATTTGAGAACTTGTCATCTTTTGTTGCACGAGCGCAACTCCAAGCTCGTGTGGCATCACGTCCCCTACGAGGACGATGATTCGGGTGATTCTGGGTCGCGACGTGACATGCCATTTGGGTTGACTAACGCCCCGACGGTGTTCATAAACCTGATGAAAAAGGTGTTCCACCAGAACTTGGACAAGTTCGTGGTAGTATTCAGCGACAATATCTTATTGTACTCGAAGACCCCAGAGGAGCATGAGGAGCACTTGAGAGTGGTTCTTGAGACTCTCAGGAAGGAGGAGCTTTACGGCAAGCTCTCGAAGTGTGAGTTCTTCTTGGATCAAGTTGATTTCCTGGGTTATATTGTTACCGGGGATGGGATCTCAGTTGACCTGAGGAAGATTACGCCAGTTTTGGCATGGATAGCACCGAGTTCAGTTGCGGAGATCAGAAGCTTCTTGGGATTGACAGGCTACTTCAGGAGGTTCGTTCAGGATTTCTTTCGGGTTGTAGAGCCGTTGACTAGGCTTTCCCAGAAAGATGCATAGTTTATCTGGTCGAAGGAGTGTCAAGTCGCTTTTGATGACTTAAAGAAGCGGTTGTGACTGCTCCGATTCTGACATTGTCATCAGGATCAAGCGGGTTCACTATCTATAGTGACGCCTCAGAGAAGGGTTTGGGTTGTGTCTTGCTACTGCATGGGAAGGTAATTGCCTATGCTTCCAGGTAGTTACGTCCTCATAAGAAGAACTACCCTACCCATGTCTTGGAGTTAACATCAGTTATCTTTGCTCTAAAGTTATGGAAATACTATTCATACGGAGAGCGAGTGAAGATCTTCACAGACCACAAGAGCTTGAAGTATGTGTTTATACAGAAAGAACTCAACATGAGGTAGCGAAAATGGTTGGAGTTGATGAAGGACTTCGATATTTTATTACAGTATCATCCAAGGAAGGCCAACGTGGTTGTCGATGCTTTGAATAGATATCTGATAGCCATGTGTTTGACGGCAGACCGTCACTTGTTAGCAGATCTGGAGAGCCTGGAGATCGAGGTGATAGTGCTAGGAGTTGATATACAGATGTGGGGGCTGTAGATTCAGTCAGACTTGATTGAGAGGATCAGGTCGACTCAGTTCGACGATGTCGCTCTGCGGTGTATCCGAGAGCAGGTTCGAGCAGGACTTCTTAAGGAGTTCATCATTGCAAAGGATGGCGTATTAAGGAACGGTTCCAGACTGTGTGTGCCCAGTGGAGACCTTCGAGAGCAGGTTATGCAGGAGGCCCACCATTCTTAGTATTCTATGCATCCAGGTGACAACAAGATGTATAGGGATATGAAGGAGCACGTCTGGTGGTATGGGATGAAGCGGGCGGTAGCTTGCTTTGTAGCCAGATGTTTAGTCTGCCAGCAGATAAAGGCAGAGAGGCAGAGGCCAGGAGGACTGTTACAGCTATTGCCTATTCCAGAGTGGATGTGGAAGCACATTACGATGGACTTTGTTTCGGGATTACCGAGTACACCAGGAAGAAAAGACGCAATTTGGGTCATCGTAGACAGGTTGATCAAATCATCCCACTTCTTGCCATTCAAAGTGGGTTTATCTACGAAAAAGCTAGCAGAGATGTACGTAGGACAGATTGTTACACTTCATGGAGTTCCAGTGAACATTGTCTTGGAATGGGATAGTCACTTTACTTCCTATCTCTGGTGGAGTCTGCATACTAGTTTGGACACTCAGCTTAAGTTTAGTATTGCATACCACTCTCAGACGGTCGGACAGTCAGAGAGGACTATTCAGACTCTCGAAAACATGTTGCGGACTTGTGTCATAGACTTTGGAGGTTCCCGGGAGGATCATTTGTACTTGGTGGAGTTTGCATACAACAACATTTTCCAGGCCATCATTTAGATGTCACCATTCGAGGCGTTGTACGGGCGTAGATTTCGTACTCCTTTGTCTTTGGATGACGTTTGAGAGCGAGCTTTATTGGAACCTAAGATGGTTATGGACGCAGTCGAGAAGGTGAAGCTCATCAGGGATCGACTTTACGTGGAGCAGGACAAACATCAGCATTGGGCCGATAGCCAACGCATGCCTTTAGAGTTTGAGGTACAACTTAGAGATAGGATTAGGATTATGATTGGTTCGATTTTGTGATTTTTTTGATCATATTTGATTGTTATAGTTAATTTGAGACCTTGCTTGTTATAGGTTGAAGATTTGGTATTCTTGATGATATCTCCGACACGTGGTACTATACGCTTTGGTGGAGGCGAAAAGCTTAGCCCGCGCTTCATCAGACCTTTCGTTATCAGCGGGAGAGTTAGTGACATGGCATATAGGGTAGACTTGCCACCTACATTAGAGGGAGTCCACAATGTATTTCACGTGTCGCAGTTGAGACGGTACATGGCGGACCCCAGCCATGTACTCGATCATTCCGAGATCGAGGTGGGACCTACTCTTAGTTATCCAAAACAGCATGAGAAGATTATGGATCGACAAGAGATGGTACTGAGGAACCATACGATACCCTTGGTTAACATCGCATGGAGGCAACATTCTCCAGGAGAGTCTACCTGGTAGAGGGAGGATGAGATGCGCGAGAGATACCCTTATCTTTTTTGACCTTGAGGTATGACTTTCTATCCTTCTCATCAGTTTAGTTTCGCCTTTCAATTTCGAGGACGAATTTATTTTAGGAGTGTAGACTTGTCACTACCACATTTTTAGCCTAAGAGTATTTTGGTCATTTATGATTTATTAGAATTTAATTAAATTTGTGATAATTAATAATGTGTTAATTATTGTGTTGAGCCTTGACCTAGATTTGCCCTAACCTAGATGTTAGTCATTAGCCTATATATATATATATATATATATATATATATATATATATATATATATAAATAAATATATATATATATATATATATATATATATATATATATATATATATATATAGTGTAAACTTGCTATATAGGTATCATATACTATGGCTATGTATATAAGTATTGTATATAGCCTATGATATATAGGTATCCTATAGGCTTGTCCTATATGCTAACTAGTTTGGTATATATACTTGTGGTTTATATCCTTATGAGTTAATTAGACTTTATTTGACCCATTTAGGTCTAATTGGACTTATAGACTTGAGTTGGACTGAACTAGGGGGGCAACTCGGGCGTGTTAGGTCAGGCTTGAGGTCAACCCGAGCCCAACCCGATGAATCATTAGCCTAGCCCGAGCCCAAGCCCGGCCCGACCTCGGGTTAAACATATGAAGCCCAAGGCCAAGCCCGGAGGATTCGGTTTGGCTCGGGTTGAACTCGGGTTGGGTCGGGTCCATTAAGTTTATCGGGTTCTATTATAATATTTAAAATAATTTTAGACAAACGTAATATTAAACACATAATCAAATAACAATCAAGTCTTGATCATTAAAAAATACAAACTGAAATAAGATTTATGATAAGGAGTTGAAGAGTTTGGGTAAAAAAATTTAGGATTTAAAGTTTTTATTTAAGATATATATATATATATATATATATATATATATATATATATATATATATATATATATATATATATAAGTCGGGTTTCGGGTTCTTCGGGTAACCCGACATATGAACCCGAGCCCAACCCAATTTTTGATCGGGTTCAAATATTTTAACCCATACCCGAGCCCGAACCCGAGTATCATTAACCCTAACCCAACCCATTAACGTGCTTACACGACTGGGTTCAGGTTTAGCCCACCCAAGTTGCACCCCTAGACTGAACCATAGACTAGTTGACTAGAGTTGACCTAGTTTGACTAGATTGTTGACCAGAGATGACCAAGAGTTGACTTTAGCCTAGAATGACATAGAATCATATCGAATGTATTGTAAACTTTATTATTACTATCTTGGATACATTATAACCTGTGGCTTTCTAAATAGGACTCTTGTACTCCTGTACGAACATCTATTCTTATCAGCCGTTCAGGATCTCAGGCGAGTACATTCTCTGATTGTTTCATACTCATTAGGACTTATATTCTTGCTCTAGACTACTTTACTTGATGCTGACACTTGTTATCACGGATTAGTACTATTTGGATCTTTCATGCGATGTTATCCCCTCATCGGATACATCGGGTGTTTTATGTTCATGTATTTTATCATGAGCATCGTGTACTCCTTGTATTCGTGATATTCGTATAAAAATTGTGTGCTCTCATGTACTCTCGTGTGCTCACATGAGCAAACTAATCATCGTGTATGTAACATAACTTGAATGAATCCTTGTGTATTGATTGGGGACGGGGGAGTAGAAGCGGTTTTGTGATCATTCCTTTAGTTTACTCGTGGGCAAAATCTGTATCTTACTCGTGTGCAACATTAAGACATTTATATAACCATCTTGTGCTCTAAATCACTTAGTCACTTATAATTCTTACTTACCATATAGATATTTCCATTTTACAAATATATCCTTTATCTTTCATGTACATCACTTACAACACTTCATGTATCTTACTCTATTGCTTGTTTTACATTTTCTGCCATGATATGAACTGTTTGAGAGATATGTCCTCGTTCCTGTCCTGACTGGACCTGTTGAAAATATTACAGATAACACCGAAGAATTCTGTCCTACTTATTTCGGACCAGGCCTAGATGACACTTGTGAGTTGGACCCACAGGAGGATCCAGCTCTAGCTGAGGACATCACCCCTATTGCTTAGGCTAGATAGCTAGGCAGTTTATCTTACATCATTATGTTATTTGTATTTGACATCTGAGTTGTATTATTTGTGGATATTGAGATATTGTGTCGTTTAGATACTTAGAATTATTTTCTTCTGTTTGTATCTTCATTTGAGATTTCATATCTATCTTATCGTACTATTTCTACCTTAGAATTATGATTGAGTTGTATTTTCTGTATTGTCCTCTTATTGGAGAGTATATCTTGTACAGGTACATTTATACTGTGTTAGATGTATGTGACCTAGGATATCGTTCTACCGCCGACACTACGACGTAGGCTGGACATACCCACTTCTCGTACGCCTACACTGGGTGCGGGTCGTAACACGTTTTTAGTGGTAGCCCATGCAGGTCTAGAGTTCTGAGTTGTGTCTCAGTTCGTAGTGCTATTCGAACTAGAGTATCACTACAGCCTGCAGTAGGATATAGGATATAGTTTTGGGGTACTCAATCACATTTAGGAAAAACTCTTATCTAATTCATGCCATCTAAATTCCTGTTGTTAATTGCTTTCCTTTGAGATAAACGGTCCTCCTTTGATTATATCACTTCTTTCATAGTATTGATTTCTTTGTTTGATCTGTCTCCAGGATGGTGCAGATACGATCTCATCGTTCCGGCCCGAGGGATACCGTCGAGAGGTCTGCCACCTCTCGTCCAGTTCAGCAGGGCCCTGGGACCGCAGCTTCCCTTATTCCATCTCATGTCGGAGCTTCTGCCGCCTTTGGGGGTACACCTCCATCTGTTCGGAGGTCGACACCAGTCATCCCAGATGTGTTCCAGCAGCAGCCACCTTCGGGATCGGTCGACATCGCTCTTCCTTTTGCCTTCTTCCAGCAGATGATGGAGGCCCAACAGCGCCAGTCTGCTGAGTTCAGGCAGGGCATAGACATTGCCACCAGCTAGCCTTGACGACAGCGGAGAGGGTTACCGTCCAGCCGCAGGGTGGGCAGATGCAGCAGTATCAGCCGTGATGGATCTGGGGATTCCCAGGACCCTTACTTTGGTGTGCGTATTGATCGATAGAAAGTTAAACAGATTTAATACGTATTCTAACCCTGTATAGGCGGAAACTAGGGTTCACGAATTATACTTGCGGCGGAAAGAAGATAAGTAATTCATGGCAATCTCGAGCGGACGACCACAAGATCTTCTGCACGTATTCCTTCCTCGAGTTGGACGTCGTGTGGGCGACGATCTCCCAACCTTTTCTTCTCCTTGGCAGCCATCTCTTTCTCTCCTTACGTGAATTATGAATTTAGAGAAAGCTTCAGATTTCTGATCAGTAATTTGGCGGCTAGAGGATAGAGGATATATATAGGCTACGACGGGGACCATGAGGAGAAATTAGGGTTAGGCCTCCTAACGGATCTAGATATCTCGTGTTCAGTTCGAACACACAATCCAGGCCCATTAACAATAGCTCGGTCTATTAATGAGCTATTGTTGCACTACCTCCCTAATCCCAAATTATGTTTGTGGGCTCCTTTTATTATATGCTTGTTTGGCTCCCCATGTTAAGATATCGTATGCCCGTCGATCAAATTAAGTCACTGACAACTATATTGATTCGACATCTTTTATCCTTAAGTAGTACATACCGCTCAACTTTATTTGTCATGTCGGATATAATCCACCTGCAGGGTTTACATGATAATCCTTATAAGCTCTTTAAGGGGACATCATCAACCCGATGTATTCGGGACATGAATCCCATTTATAATCAACAGCCCATCATACATACAATGTTATTACTCGATTCATAGAGGTTGTTGATCCATAATGGATCTCACTCTTTCATGAGTCAAAGTAATGCACACTGCATATACATGTCAATTATTATATCCGGATTAAGAGCACAAGCATCCATAATAACAGAGGTGTTTATTCTTTTATGTAGTCAGTACAAAGAGAACAACCTCAAGTGGTCCTGTTCAATACACACAAAGTATACTAGTGTAAACCTATAGTCAAGATAGGCTAATACCAGATTACACTACAATCTTTTCAATAGATTGTCCAAGTCCATCTAGGTTGTGAACTATTTATATACTCCATAGGAAACTGATAATATGATCTTCTGTGTGAGACCACACACCATATTATCTATAATATAGAATATCAGACATTTGCATTAACACTTGCAACAAATACAATATGCAAACATTTGCCTATATGATTCTCATTCAAAATTTAAGGAAATAAGGTTACTACAAAAGTGATGCTTTTAGTATATAACCCTAACAATCTCCCACTTATACTCAAAGCATTGCTTTTCAATATACTATTATAAATCTCCCACTTATACTTAAAGCCATGATGCTACACATCTGACTCCCATTCTCTCAACATGACTATCAAAAGCCTTAGCTGGTAAGCTCTTTGTAAAGGGATCAACTAGGTTGTCGGCTGATGCTATCTTGATCACAGCAACTTTTCCTTTCTTTATGAAATCTCGTATCAGGTGGTATTTGCGCTTAATGTCTTTACCTGTCTTATGAGCTTATGGTTCCTTCGAGTTTGCAACTGTACTACTATTATCACAATAAAGTGTAATAGACTTAGGTAAACTAGGTACCACATCCAAGTCCAACAAAAAGTTTTTGAGCCAAACCGCTTCTTTGGCTGCCTCAGAGGCTGCCACAAACTCGGCTTCTGTGGTGGAATCAACAATATATTTTTGCTTGATACTCCTCCACACAATGGCTCGACCTCCCAAAGTAAACACATAACCTGAGGTAGATTTCCTGGAATCCCTATCTGACTGAAAATATGAGTCTGTATACCCCAAAGGAACTAAACTATCTGCCTGGTAAACTTGCATATACTCTTTAGTCCTTTTCAAGTACTTCAAAATATGCTTTACGGCAGTCCAGTGCTATTGTCCTGGGTTTGACTAATATCTGCTGACCATGCCTATGGCAAAGCAGATGGTCTCGTATATAGCATTGCATACATTAAGCTTCCTACTGCTGAAGCATTAGGAACTGCCTTCATATTTTCTATCTTTTTAGGTGTCCTCGGACGCTGCTCCTTTGATAGAGCAATTCCATGTCTAAAAGGTGAGAAACCTTTCTTAGAATTTTGCATACTAAAACGAGTTATTACATTATCGATATATGGAGCTTGGGATAAGCCCAACATCCTTTTCTTGCGATCTCGTAGAACTTTGATCCCAAGGATATGACCTACTTTTTCCAAGTCCTTCATATCAAATTGTTTGGATAACCATACCCTTACATCAGATAACACCTTCACATTGTTTCCAATGAGCAAGATGTCATCCAGATAAAGTACTAGGAACACCACCACGTTTCCATCACACTTTCTGTATACACATGATTCATCCTGACATTGATCAAATCTATAGGATTTTATCACCTGATCAAAACATATGTTCCAAGATCTGGAAGCTTGCTTAAGTCCATAAATGGACTTCTTGAGCTTACAAACAAGATGCTCTTGGTCCTTTTCAATGAACCAGTCTGGTTGCTTCATATAGATGTCTTTTTCAAGGCTTCCATTAAGGAAAGCTGTCTTCACAACGATTTGCCAAATCTTATAATCGAGATGAGCTACAATAGATAAAATAATCCGGATAGACTAAAGCATGGCTACTCGAGAAAAGGTTTCCTCATAATCGATACCCTCTCTTTGAGTAAAACCTTTTGCTACAAGCCGAGCTTTAAAGGTTTCAACCTTACCTTCTGATCCTCTTTTTTTCTTACAGACCTACTTGCATCCAATGGCTTTTACACCAACGGGTGGTTCTACAAGCTCCCAGACATGATTAGAATCCATAGATTCTATTTCAGATATCATTGCTTTTTGCTAAGACTCTGCATCTTTATCTTGGAGTGCTTTATTGTAGGTACAGGGATCATAATCTTGTTCCTCAGGGACGAAGTCTGGCGACTCTCCCAAGAACATATATCTATCAGGTTGTATCAAAATCCTTCCACTACGACGAGGCACTATTGGTTGTGGTGTAACATTTGTGACACATTGTACAGTTATTTGTGGTTCAACCTCTTGTACTGTTGGTACTGAAGTACTTGGTGTCTCACCTCTCAGTTCTTCTAGAACAGCTCTACTTGTGGGTTTATGGTTCATCACATATTCTTCCTCTAAGAATCGGACATTGGTGCTAACAATGACCTTCTGATCCTTAGGACTATAGAATAAACCTCATTTCATTCCTCTTAGATAGCCTACAAACAAGTGTACTTCTGTACGAGATTCCAACTTATCTGCTTTCTCGTTTAGCACATGTGCTGGACTACCCCAAATGCGAACATGTTTCAGACTAGGCTTACGCCCAATCCACAGCTCTGTGGGAGTAAGAGGTACTGACTTAGAAGGAACCAAGTTCAAAATGTAAGCTGCAGTCTCTAAGGCATATCCCTAAAACGAATTTGGTAAATCCAAATAACTCATCATTGATCTAACAATCTCCATAAGAGTTCTATTCCTTTTTTCGGCTACACCATTCTCCTGGGGCGTTCCAGGTGCAGTCAATTGGGATGCAATCCCAACCTCTGATAAATAATCCCTAAACTCTCCAAAGAGGTACTCACCACCACGATCTAATCGTAATGACTTGATATATTTTCCATGACGTTTCTCCGTTTCAGCCTTGTACTCTTTGAATTTCTTAAAGCACTCAAACTTACGATGCATCAAATAAATGTATCTATACCTTGAATAATTGTCAATAAATGTGACAAAATATTTAAAGTCACCTCTAGCTTGGATAGTCATGGGTCCACACAAATCAGAATGAACCAATTCCAACACATCTTTGGCCCTATACCCCTTTGCCGTAAAAGGCCTTTTGGTCATTTTACCTTCCAAGTAGGATTCACAGACTGGTAGTACCTCCACTTCTAATGAACTCAAAGGTCCATCTTCAACCAGTTTTTGAATCCTTCTTAGGTTAATATGCCCCAATCGAAAGTGCCAAAGATGTGTTTGGTTCATACAAAAAGGTTCTTTTCTTTTATTTAAGTTAGATGACATATTATTCATTTCCATAAGTTGCATTGTGGACGAAATAGGATGAATGACATACAGATTATCAACCAATGCACCAGAACAGATAAAATATTTATTCTTTCTAATAAAAATATTATCATTAAGATAAACTAGATATCCCTCCTTAACTAACATAGAAATAGAAACTAAATTCCTTCTAAGTAAAGGTACATAAAGGCAATCTCTCAATGTCAAAGACTTATTTCTACCAAAAGATAAAGTAACATCTCCTAATGCAATGACCGATACTTTTGTAGCATCACCCATGAACAATCATATCTCTCCATCACTAAGCCGTCTAGTTTCCTAGAACCCCTGCAGTGTATTGCAGACATGATTAGTGGCTCTTGTATCTACACACCAGGTGCCAGTAGATAACACCGCTAAACATGTTTTAACTACTAGTAAATAAGATATACCTTCTTTGATCCCTTGTTTGAAAAGTGGACAATCAGTCTTCCAATGTCCTGACCCTTTGCACTTGAAACATTTACCTTTCGACTTTTTTACCGCGCCTTGAGGTCCCATACCCTTCTTTGCTGAGTTTGCCTATTTCTGAATGTTCTTCTTCTTCTTACCGCCTTTTGGCTTAGAAGTAGAAGCCTTTTTAGAAACAAAAACATGACCACTCTACCTAAAGAGAGATTCAACATCCTGTAGCTTTTTTGCAAGTTCTGCCAAACTATACAGCCTTTTGTTCATGTTGTAATTAAGGCATAAATTATCAAAACTTTTAGGCAGAGTCCCGAGAATGATATCGACCTGGAATTCCCTATCGATTTCAGCTCCAAGGATCTCCATCTTATTCAGATGACCCATCATCTTGAGAACATGATCCCTTACTGGTGTACCCTCAGCCATTTTTGTATTCATCAAACATTTAATAGCAAACTGCCTAGCTGCTCTACTCTGATGTCCGAAGAGTTCCTTGAGGTTATACATCATGTCATAAGCTGTGGCCATGGCCTGATGATGATGTTGTAGTACATTTGACATAGATGCCAGAATGTAACATCACGCCATCTTATCTGCCTTTTTCTACTTCTTATAAGCCTCTTTGACCTCTTCATCAGAGTTAGCATCAGGCTTAGGTGGGCATTCCTCAACAAGTACATATTTGTACTCCTCAGCAGTCAGAACAATATCCAAATTATGTTTCCAGTCAATATAATTAGGTCCAGTAAGTTTGTTTTCTTTAAGAATCACTATACGTGGACTGAAAGAACCTATTTTTGAAATCCTGAGAATCACATAAATAAAATTATGTAGGGCAATTTTTTTTGAATTAATAAAATATTGATTCCCTAAAAATAATAATAAGAAATTCACCAACACCTTGAACACCATGAACTTAGCATGCCACGATAGTGTGGACGTATACAAATTCAACTTTGTTCAAGTAGGTTTTTCTTATTAATTTTACTATCATGTCAACATAACTTTATGACAAATAAAATTAACATGTTGGTCTTGCTCTAGTCATACAAATAATAGCAGTGACTCCGATGGGGATGATACCATAATTTGTATCTAAGTGTATACCATTACTTAATACTAAGTCCATTACCTTGTAGTGAGTTCCTTCAGATGGAGAAGTGAACACATACTAGGTAACTTTTTACAATTATCCCTAAGGAAGTTTGTACTTGTGATCCATAATTATACTCATCCAATATGGAGGAAGGCACTAAGCCAACGCGCAAGTATAATTACATCACCTACAAACCAGTAATGGAGACCATAGGATTTATACTAAATAAATATCCTCTCCCACTTAGTTATTTAACAATGAGGGTTTTTCTACTAGTTGATACTATGTCCATGTTGTCCATTATTAATGTAGGCTTAGTTTTTGGAAAAAAATATCCACACAATAATAAACATGCATAATAAGAAAAAGCAAAATGATAACAAATATGAAAAAAAATATCAAACTATTATGTTCATATTTCCTGCTCCGTCCTCAACTATCTGAATCCACAGTCTACTTTTGGACTGCTTAAAACCAGCATCTCATCCGACATCAGAAACAGCCACCACCGTCATCACGATTGATCAAAAATAATTAAAATTACATCAATCCTATGCCTCCCGAAAGAGTTCACACATAATCTAGATTGAATAATTCAAATAATAAGCATGATCAACCTTTGTGATTTTAATTACATCCACAACAATAACAACATCCACGACATGTCCGTGGTTTAAACAACACAATAAAAAACATGCTTTAGACCATAATAGTTGGATCTAAGATGCCTGTAAAACCGAGTTAGAACAGATATACATCTTCCGACTATTACACAGCGTAGGTTTTATTGGACAACATGGACGTATCAATCAATACGCAGATCTAAAGTGGCTCTGATACCAATTGATGGATCTGGGGATTCCTAGGACCCTTACTTTGGTGTGCGTATTGATCGATAGAAAGTTAAACAGATTTAATACGTGTTTTAACCCTTCATAGGCGGAAACTAGGGTTCACGAATTATACCTGCGGCGGAAAGAAGACAAGTAGTTCCTGGCAATCTCGAATGGACGACCCCAAGATCTTTTGTACATATTCCGTCCTCGAGTTGGACGTCGTGTGGGCGACAATCTCCCAACCTTTTCTTCTCCTTGGCAGCAATCTCTTTCTCTCCTTATATGAATCACGAATTTAGAGAAAGCTTCAGATTTTTAATCAATAATTTGGCGACCAGAGGATAGAGGATATATATAGGCTACGGTAGGGACTATGAGAAAAAATTAGGGTTAGGCCTCCTAACGGATATGGATATCCCGTGTTTAGCCAGAACACACAATCCAATCCCATTAACAATAGCTCGATCCACTAATGAGCTATTGTTGCACTACCTCTCTAATCCCAAATTATGTTTGTGGGCTCCTTTTATTATATGCTCGTTTGGCTCCCCATGTTAAGATATTGTATGTCCGTCGATCAAATTAAATCACTGACAAGTATATTGATTCGACATCTTTTATCCTTAAGTAGTACTGCTCAACTTTATTTGTCATATCGGATATAATCCACCTGCAGGGTTTTGCATGACAATCCTTATGAGCTCTTTAAGGGGACATCATCAACCCGATTTATCGGGACATGAATTTCATTTATAATCAACAGCCTATCATAATACAATATTATTACCCAATTCATAGAGGTTGTTGATCCATAATAAATCTCACTCTTTTATGAGTCAAAGTAATGCACACTGCATATACATGTCTGTTATTATATCCGGATTAAGAGCACAAGCATCCATAATAAGAGAGGTATTTATTCTCTTATGTAGTCAGTACAAAGAGAACAACCTCAAGTGGTCCTGTTCAATACACACAAAGTGTACTAGTACAAACCTATAGTCAAGATAGCCTAATACCATATTACACTACAACCTCTCCAATAGATTGTCCAAGTCCATATAGGTTGTGAACTATTTATATACTCCATAGGGAACTGATAATATGATCTTCTGTGTGACACCACACACCATATTATCTACAGTATAGAATATCAGAAATTTGTATTAACACTTACAACAAATACAATATGCAAACATTTGCCCATATGATTCTCATTCTAAATTTAAGGAAATAAGGTTACTACAAAAGTGATGCTTTTAGTATATAACCCTAACAAGCCGAGGACCTCGGGTATCCAGGACTTCCAGAAGATACGACCATGAGACTTTCGAGGTTTTGAGGGGATTCTATATACCGACGACTGGATCGAGCATATAGCGAAGATCTTTCGTTTGGCACAGATATCAGCCGAGATTCAGATAGAGGCTGCGGGCAGCTGGATGTAGGACCTCGCTCGCACAAGGTATGAGACTGACCCTAGAGTGGGTACAGAAGGGCAGACATGGAAAGCTTTCAAGAAACCTTTCAAGGAAAAGTTTTTCCCGGACGAAGCACTCGGCGCCTTGGAGACGCAGTTTGAGAGTTTGGTTCATGGGAACCAGGCAGTGGAGGAGTACACCGATGAGTTCTTCCGCCTTGGCAGATTTGTTGAGGGTCTCAGCGAGACGACGAAGGCTAGAAGGTTTCAGAAGGGTTTGGTCAAGGAAGTCAAGTCCTTGACTAAGAGCGACAAAAATGCCACCTTTGAGGAGATTCTGTTATGAGCCATGGCAACGGAGGACGACCTTGAGCTGAAGATGAAAAGAGGTCATGATGTGCATGGAGCCAGTAGCAGTGGAGGTCCGGCCAAGAGGCCCTATTTTCAGCAGCAACACCAGCAGAGGCCATTCCAACAGCAGTTTTAGGGGCATGGTCATGCACCTTTTCAGCAGGTACAACAACAACCGAGACAGCAGCAACAGGCACCCAGACATCAGCATGCCACCAGTTATACCTTCTGTAAGAAGCCAGGGCATGGGTGGAACGATTGTAGAAAGAGGCTGGAGAAGTGTCTGATGTGTGGATCGTCGAACCATTAGAGGTAAGACTCTCCCATAGCTGTCGTTTGTTCGACACCAGAAGGAGGAGGAGCTAAGGCTCCAGTAGGCCATCAGAGGGGACCACCGTTGCAGATACAGCAGTAGAGGTTCATCCAGCACTAGCATCAGGCTAGGAAAGGCCAGTAGAGGTGAGCATTCGCCATGGTAGCCGAGGATACAGAGGCCATTTAAGATCTGATCGCATGTTCTGTTCTCCTCGACTCTATTCCCGTTTTTGTATTGTTCGATTCTGGTGCTTCCCATTGCTTTGTGTCTGTATCTTTTGTTATTAGACACCATCTTGTTTTTAAATTGTTGCCTAGGACTTACAAGATCACGACTGGGTGTGGCATCATCTTTCTTAGAAATATTTGCAAGGATCGGAGAGTTATATTGGGAGGCCAAGAGCTGGATGTGAGTTTGCTTATAATATCATTACCGAACTACGATATTGTACTCGATAAGGATTGGTTGAGCAGACATCACGCCAGCATAGATTATCACGGAGGCAGAGTTCTTTTCATAGTGTCAGGAGAGCCAGAGTTCGAGTTCGCCAGACGGGAGACGGAGCAGAGTAGCGAAGACCTATACGGAGTCTCAGTAGAGGAGCCGACGGTGCCACATCTATTGATAGCAGAGTTCATGGATGTCTTTCCGGAGGACTTGCTAGGACTACCACCAGACTTAAAAGTTGAGTTCTCTATAGACTAGGAGCCCGGAGCAGAGCCAATATCCCAGCACGTCTATAGGGTGAACAACAGCGAGTTGGTGGAGTTGAAGAAACATGTGGATGAGTTGTAGGATAAGGGCTTCATATGATCGAGTTCTTCACCATGGGGTGCACCGGTGCTTTTCGTGTCAAAGAAAGATGGGTCGGTATGGATGTGTATCGACTACAGGACACTCAACAACCTTACGATCAAGAACAAGTACCCACTACCGAGGATCGATGATCTCATCGATCAGTTGAGTGGAGTACGGGTATTTTCTAAAATTGATCTAAGGTCAAGCTACCATCAGGTAAAGGTGTCACTCCCATTTTTTGTTATACGTATTTCTAGTATACGTGTACAGATATTCGACCCGTATTTTGACTTGTCTAGCTTGTCTTGGTTTGGTCTTGGTTTAGCTTGGCTTGGTTTATTTTGGGTTGGTTTGGGCCAAGTGGTTCATCATGATAAACCCCCATTTATAACCCAACCCCCTTTTCTCTCTCCTCATTACTCTTTTATTTACTTTTTTTATTTATTTCTCCCAACCCTTGGGCAAGTGCAACTTGCTTCATGGAGGAACTCCATTTTATTTGTTCTATTGTCTTCCCTATAAGCTTCTAAGACTAGTACTTAGCATTTTTGGTTTTGGAGGATTAATTCTTGTAGATCTAAGTTTTCTCAAATCTTTGTTTTCTTAGATTTTGATCTATCAAACTTTTTTATTTTCAAGTTTTGATTGTTTCATGTTATAGAGAATTTGATTTTACTCAAAATGGACCTTTGAAAACCCGGATTTTGACTTGTTTTAAGTGAATTGTGAACTTGGGAAGTTCATGGGTTCCATGAACACAAGTTCTCGGATTGGGGAAAAACAATGCTGGGTGCATAGCATTTTTATGTGCCCACAGCTGCCTTTCTATGGGCGTATAGCCATTTGTATGCGTACCAAGGCCCCAATGTTCCCTGCTTGGGCACATAGCCTTATATATGCGCCCAAGGACTCCCCTGCCTAGGCGCATGGCCCTTTGCACATAGCCTTTATATGAGCCCAAGTACACCCTGACTCCACCCTATGGGCACATAGCTATTGTTATATGCCCACTTAGCCAGTAAAGATAGTCTCCAGACTTATCTTCCAATGCACCCTGCCTCACTCATGTGGGCGCATAAACCATAGGCACATGCATGTAGCCGCATAGACAATGGGCGCATAGACCATGGGTGCATGTACTTTTTGGTACATACCTTCCATAGCATATGCTCTACATCATGCATTTAGCCTTGGGCGCATAGCCCTGGGCGCATGCTCTCCATGTCACCCCATTGACCCCTTGTGTCTTCTTTTGTAATTATTCGTGTTTGTTCCCAGGGTCCTTATTGTGAGTTGTGATTTTGCTTGTACTCTTTACTGGACTAGGTCCTATAATATTATTTTCTATGTTGCACATATACTCTGAGTTTTAAACACGATCTTGGTATGGTACGTACACTCTCTAATAACTCCTTGATAGTGGCCCACCGTGGTGCACTTATATGAACACGACATGACAATGTGACTTTACATGATAACTCTTGATAGTGACCCATCGTGGTGCACTCTTGACAAGCATCTTGACATATAAATAAACTTAGTAGTGGCCCGCCGAGGCACACTCTTGACAAGTAATCTTGATAAGTAACCTAACATGATAATTTGATATGCTGTTGCGACGGCTATCTTGACTTGCTAAGTAACTCTTGTCTTGACACCGTGGGTGATTGTACTTATATAAGATACATGTCTCGTCTTGCATCATGTCTAGGACATGGATTCTTGGTTACCACAGTCAGGGATTTATACTGAATCTGACTAGAATAATGACTAGATTGATCAAGTAGTCCATGAAGAGATTTTCCAGCTACAGGCAGTCCCGTTATCTGGGCGCTTTAATTGGACTTGTAGCCTGCCGTCGAGTTGGACACATTTCTAGCACATTGTCATGTGTTGCACCCCAAGTCACCTAATCCAACTCTCTCAACTTGCAACTGGATAACCTGGATTAAGTCTGCGGGGCTTGTGGCCGTTGGAACGTCTCAATGCATCTTATTAGTAACTAGGCTTATGATAACCCTAGTTAGTTAAAGTATCAAGCTGTACTCATTGCTTGACCGTGATTGATGGTGGAGTCCCGTCTGGTATAGTCTTGTCTAGATAAGGCCAGTACATGGTTACTTCAGCACGTTACTGTTTATGCTTTGCTTTATCGATAATTGGTTAAAGGCTAAGTTCTGTTCCGGTGAAGGGTTACAACCTCGGTCATTGTTTGGTTTTTGGGTTGTAACTTGTTTACTGGAATAATCCTTTAGTTATCTTATTGTTTGTCTCCCCGTTTTATCTAACTCATGTCTTTCACTATCATTTATGTCCTTATGTGCTAATATGCTGGTTTTAGTTCTTAAGTGAAGCCTCCCTTATGGCACTTATTCTTTCTGGGGTCTGACCCAGCTGGTTTTGTATGGCCAGATTTCGGAGTAGCACCCGAAGATCTTCTAGGCTTCCAGCCAGATAGTGAATACTAGACGCAACCCTGGCAACGAGTGGGTTCTATTTTGCTTTCACACTCTATTGTAAATTATTCTTTTGAGGCGTTTAGCTGTCGAGCAAGAATTAGCTCGTGTTGAATTTATATTCCTGTCTGCCTAAGGGCTGTAACATGATTGAAAAATCCTAGGGTTGATCATGTATGACTTAAACTCTTGCTAGTCTTCGTATTTTGTATGACTAGCTTCATGATTATTTGAATATGTAATGTATGAGATGTCTTACCTAGTATGTCTGATGATCTACCATCTTGTTACATTTACTTGATTGCTTGAGATTGAGAAACTAGGCTTTTTCTTGACCATAAGAAAATATTGGCTTGTAGATAAACCCTCATGCATCTAGACAGCCGTGACTGTATTGCGAGCTAGGATTCACTTCATTGTACGTAGGTGGCTGTGTTTGTCCCCCACTCTCAAGTATTCTGGTTCTGTGGCATGACACGGTTTAAGTGGTGGCCTATGCAAGTCTTGTAAATCAAGATGTGTGAGGGCTTTACCAGTTAGATGTCTCAATTAGCACTCGTCCTTGATCTCTACTCGTGTCTTCTAATCTTTCTAAAATTTTGACCTGATCACATGTTTATATCCTCGATTTATCTTGGTCCTTCCTTATTGTTTTCCATATTATTTCTTCAGTGGCATTGCTCCTAGTCCTACCGATCAGTAAGGTGGAGCACCTCCAGTGAACCAGCAGCAACTGGGGACCAAGCCCAGCACTCTGGAGCAGCTTTTCGAGTCATTATTCTGGGAACCCAGAGCCCCGTGTTCAGCCAGTCCAGCCTGCAGATCCTGACAATGGAACCCTGGTGGGACTCATCAGGGAAATGCTTGCATAATAATATCGTCGGGGCAATGCCCTACACCAGACAGTACAAGATGCCATGGGCAGAGTTGGTTACCAAGGGAACAACGTAGCCAACAGCTTCAAGCGACTGAACCCTCCCTTCGTTGATGGCAGTGAAGATGTTATTGTTGCCGATGCTTCACTTCAGGACATAGAAGTTATCTTAGAGGAAGCTAGGATTCCTGAGGAAGAGAAGGTGGCCGTTGTGTGCCTACAATTATTGGACTTAGCCCGCATCTGGTGGGCGATGCTAGCAATTGGATTAGCAACGCCTGTATTATAGGCAGTATTCAGCAACAATTCCAGACGAAGTATTTTGATGCAGTAGCTCGGTATGATCTGCAAACGAGATTCACTAATCTCAAGCATATGGGAAGGACGGTCGATGGATATGCGGCCGAGTTTTCTAGGCTTAGTCGGTTTGCTCCCACCTTGGTAGCGACTGAATTGGATCGAGCCCAGCGATTCCAGCAGGGACTCCACCTAGAGATTATTATATCAGTGGAACAGTTTGAGCACCAGATGTTTCATGCCGTCTTGCGAGCATCAAAGAGGTATGAGAATACTTCGCAGAGGATTGTAGATAGAAGCGGATGACAGAAGAGGTCTCATGAAAAGATGTCCCGTTCATCAGTACCAGTCCCGGCAGAGAGGGCTTTGCCTATTAAAGCTCCTAGGTGGGCGACCACAGTCTTATCGGTTCAGCACTCGACACCGATGTATCCTCAGCAGCAGAAGCAGAAGCAGTCTTCCGTAATGGGCTGCACTCATTATGGAAAGCCATGACATGTAGTATCAGAATATCACAGAGCATAGGGATTATGCTTGGGTTGTGAGGCACCGGATCACAAGATAGGGTCCTGTCCGAATAGAGCCAGTTTATCGTCATCAAACCTAACCAGTCCCTCGGTTATGGGTCCAGCACCAGTGCAGTAGCAGTACCAGCCTCTGAGGCTGTTGCCGCCTCAGGTTCAGTAGTATGCTGAAGCTCAGATTCAGAATCGACAGAGAGGTTTCCAGCAGAGGGGACCAGCACCAAAAGGACAATGTCAGACTATGGCTCTCACCATGGCAGAAGAATTAGTATCAGGTGAGGTGGTGGCAGGTACCATTCTCGTCAACTCTTTTCCAGCATCAATATTATTGGATTCAGGTGCATCGTATTCATTTATGTCTGCATGATTTGTGTCACTGATAGGACTGGAGCCCGAGTCATTATCAGTAAGGCTCAGTATACTTACTGGTAATGGTCTTGTGGGGTAGATAGAGTCTTTTTCTTGTGTAAAATCGTAGTTAGCAGTAGAGAGTTTTCCGCTAAATTGATAGAATTTTCAATGGCCGACTATGATGTGGTCCTAGGAATGGATTGGTTGAAGGATTAATACGCAAGAATAGACTGCCATATTGGTAGGATAATTTTTGGTATTCCCGACGAGCCAGAGTTTTTATTTTTCAGAGACGAAGTAGAACCTTCTCCACCAGTCTTACGGATGGCAGTAGCAGTGGCAGTTCAGTTTCCCAGAGTAGTAGAAGAGTTTCCTGATGTATTTCTCGAAGAGCTTCCAGGCATGCTCCTAGAGAGAGATAAAGTTCACCATTGATTTGCTTCTAGTGGCGGCACCAGCGTCAGAGGGAGTCTACAGGATGGCATCTTCAGAGTTAAAAATCTTGTACAAGATGATTGAAGAACTCAGAACCAAGGATTCATTCGTGCTAGTGGATCGCCTTGGGAAAACCCGATACTTCTTGTGAAAAAGAAGGATGGTACGTCAAGATTATGTATTGATTATCGTATCTTGAACTCTATAACAATCAAGAACTGATATCCTCTACCAAGGATAGATAATTTTTTTGATCAACTCAGAGGAGCAGCAATATTCTTGAAGATTGACTTGCGGTCAGGATACTATCAGATCAGAGTCTGAGAGCAAGACATCCCAAAGACAACATTTATATCTAGATATGGACATTGGGAGTTCCTTATTATGCCATTTGGAGCGACCAATGCACCAGTCGTATTCATGGACCTTATGAATCACATTTTCATGCCCTATTTGGATCAGTTTGTGATAGTGTTTATTGACGACATCTTAGTCTATAGCAAGAATGAGGTAGAGCATGAGCATCATCTCCGTGTAGTTTTTCAGATTCTCAGAGAGCACCATTTATATGCGAAGTTTAGTAAGTGCGAATTTTGGCTGAATCATATTTTGTACTTAGGTCATATCATCACCAGAGGTGGAGTGGAGGTGGACCCCTAGAAGATAGTGGCTATAGAGATGTAGATAGTACCTAGTACCATCGCAAAAGTTCAGAGTTTTCTAGGATTTTCCGACTATTACCGGCGGTTTGTGCCAGACTTTGCTCAAAATTTAGCGCCTTTGACGCAGTTGACCTGCAAGGATGTGCAGTTTGCTTGGACAGCAGAGTGTCAGAGTTCATTTGAGAAGTTGAAGCAAGGATTGATGACGGCCCCCATTCTCACGCTTTGAGATGGGACTGGAGGATTTTTAGTTTATTGTGATACCTCCGGCAGAGGATTGGGATGCGTTTTGATGCAGCATGGTAAGGTAGTATCATATGTGTCATGCCAGCTTCGTGATCATGAGAGAAATTATCCAACCCGTGACTTGGAGCTATCAACGGTAGTTTTCGTACTTAAGTTATGGAGGCATTATTTGTATGGAGATCCGGTAGAGATTTTTACCGACCACAAGAGTCTTAAGTATGTGTTTACTCAGAAGGATCTCAATATGCGCCAAAGAAGATGGCTAGAGCTACTTGTGGATTACGTCATGAACCTGCAGTATCATTCGGGGAAGGCTAACGTTGTTGTAGATGTATTGAGCAGAAGAGTCAGAGTTTATTTTCTAACTGCACAGCCAGAGTTGTTAGCAGATCTTCAGAAGATGGGTATTGAGGTTGTTCTTCCATCCAATATGGCATTGATGGCCAGTATGCAAGTTCAGTCCAGCATGGTTGAGAGAATTAAGTTAGCTCAGTCAACGGATTCTAAGCTTCAACAGCTTAGGGCAGAATGTGTAGCAGGATGGAGATCAGAGTTATGTATTCATGAGGATGATACACTTCAACATGGGAGACGTCTTTGTGTACCCAATGGCGACATCAGGAGAGAAATTATGGAAGAGGCTCAGTTCACAGTAATCAATTCATCCCGACGGTACAAAGATGTATCATGATATTCGTCAGAATTTTTGGTGGAATGGCATGAAGAGGGAGATAGCCCAGTTTGTCTCTCGTTGTTTAGTTTGCCAACAAGTTAAGGCTGAACATCAGAGACCAGCTGGGCTTCTTCAACCTTTACCGATCCCAGAATGGAAGTGGGAGCATATCACCATGGATTTTGTAACTGGGTTACCTAAATCCCCAGCTGGGAGAGATGCTATCTGGGTTATAGTTGACAGACTCACTAAGGGGGCTCATTTTTTTTCTTTCAAAATTGGCCAGTCGACGAATCAGCTTGCAGAAATGTACCTAAGGCAGATAGTCAGGTTGCATGGAATACCAGTCAGTATTATATCGGACAGAGATTCAAGATTTATATTGCACTTTTGGTGGAGTCTTCAAGAGAGTTTGGGTACTCGTCTCAAGTTTAGTTCAGCTTATCATCCGCAGACAGATGGTCAGTCAGAATGCACGATCTAGACTCTTTAAGATATGTTGCGATCTTGTACGCTTGACTTTGGTGGTTCTTGGGAAGATCACCTGCATCTCGTAGAGTTTTCCTATAATAACAGCTTCCAGGCCAGTATCCAGATGGTACCCTTTGTGGCCTTGTACGACAGAAAGTGCAGATTACCTTTAGCCTGGGATTGTAGGACCGTTGAGCACCTCTAGAGGGGGGGGGGGGGTGAATAGAGTGTGTGTGTGTACAGCAGAAAATAATCACCAATTCAAAAATTAAAGATATAACTATGGCAATAAATAAGGGACAGTAAATAAATGTTGCAAAAGATAGAGAGATAAAACTCAGTGACACAATGATGTATACTGGTATCCCTCTGAGAGGACTAATCCAGTCTCGAGTACTCTTGCTCGATGTTAATCTACTATGGCACAAGCCAAATGAGAGCTTGCAGTCTCTTACAACCCCGTGCTTGGTGACAAGTGCACGACCAACTTCACAACACCGTGCTTGATAACGAGCGCACGATCGGCTCCACAACAAAGATAGTTGTTGTACTTGGAACGACCTCTTTACAACTCTTGGACACCAAAAGCCTGTAAATCAATGTAGATAATACTGGCTTTTGGCTAAGTGAAGTATATGTGTGATTTGAAAGCTTTAGAACGTTTGAAAACACTTGTCGAGTAGAGAAGAGAAGATGAAGAATGAATGAATGACTTGAAATGAAAACTCTCTTCTATTTATAGGTATTTTCTGGGACCAAACTCGGGCAGAGTTTTGGCAGAGTTCTGATGCAAATATTTCGCATATAGACGTTGCATGTAGATTTGGAGGCAACTGACATTTGAATTCAAAGTGACCGAACTCGGGCAGAGTTTCGACCGAACTCGGTTTTGAGTTATGTTATGAAAAATTTCGAAATATTTGTCAAAAAACTGTTTGTAAAATAATTAGGAATATTTTGTAAAGATGAAATAGAAATAGGTAGGCTTTTTAGAAATTTGAACTGGGATAAACCTAAGCCAGTATTACCTAGTCGATTTTACAGTTTTAAGTCCTAGAATCAATAAAGAGAAAATACAGAATAAATTATAAAAATGACTCAAACTAAATCCCATTGAAATTCATCTTCAGATTGATGATATCTATGCTTTGTTGATGTAGCATAACGCCTGTTGATATTGATTTCATATACCCTGAAATGATTAGCAGCAGTTTGTATATTTTGTGTATTGACTAAGTGCATATCGATTATCAAAATCGGGTGTGACCATGGAATGGGCCAACAATCTCCTCCATTTTGATAATTGACAAACTTGAGTCTATACCAAAATAGATCTTAAAAAATAGAACAAGTAAAATGCCTGAGATGGTTGGTTTTGTTTTGTTTTGGATAAGATTAATTGTATGTGTGTGTGTGTATAGCTCTTCTCCCCCTTTGTCAAATATAAAAATGACTTTGGCTCCCCCGTAATGTGTGAAGCCAATAATTTAAGCCAAAAAACAAACAAAGTGAAGCAGAAGATAACCATAAACACAACATAAAAAGACAAATAGTATGGAAATAAAGTGCTAAAATAAAGTACTGAAATATTTCCCTAAAAGTGCAAAGATACAATCATGAAATACTAAATATGTCTAACTAAGAAGTTTAGACATAACAAAGTAAACAAAAACTATATTATAGCAAAATATCATCTACTAACATCCTATCCACTAGTCATCAGCTGAGTCCGTATCACATAGTGGGTTCATCACCGCCAGGAGCATCAGGAAGAAAATAAGCTGCAGTAGGATCGAAGAAAACGATGCCTTATCTTCGAACCTAGGACCTGTGAAGCCTGGGTGAGGAAGAATAGTGACTGGATGAACTAGATCATGAGAGAGACTCCAGTGAAGATCCGTAATCCCGTTTTGTAACACCTGAGCCTGATAGATGTGGCGAAATTCTGAGTCAAGATAGCTTTGATGACGTTGTGCAGAAAGAGCAACAAAGTCATCGAATCTCTGATAGAATCCTGGATCGAATCCCGGAGCAAGGGCTGGAGCAGGAGCAGCATCAGGATGAGGAGCCTCAGCACCGACATCTGGAGCAGGCTGAGCTCTAGGAGACAGAGGTGGAGCAGGATATCTACGAGATCTGGTAAGCTCGATGGGAGTGGAGGAGTAGGCATAGGTTTGAAGATCAATATCAAACCTACGAAAGATAACGGCCAGGTGCATAGGATACATCAGGTTGCGTCCTGCATTTTTGCAGTTCAACATCCATGCCATCATAGTCTTGGGGATAGAGAAAGGAATACCAAAATGAATATGGTACATAGCAGAGAGCTCTAAGAAAGTAAGCTCTAGATCCTTTCTTAGGAAGGAGTACCGAGAAAATAAAATAATGGAGTTCATAAAAATTTTGGTTCAGATGTTTTAAAAATACTCTTCGAGGAATGGGGTTTGGATGATAAATCAATTCCTTGAAGGAGGTAAGGGGGACATCCTCTGGAAATTGGACATGATGAATATCTACCAGAGTTTCACCAACATCAGGAACATGAAAGAATTTACTGATATCAGTGGCACTAAACTCTAATTCTTGTCCAGCAACACAAGAATAGAAGTTACCGTTTGGTTTTACTTACAGGTTGCAGTAAAACATACGGACTGCATTGTAAAAGATATTTTCAGCTAATTCGAAAAAATCTCGGTAGCCTAGATGGTCAAAGGTAGGAGCATACTCAGAAAAAATTATAAAGTTGACAAAAGCTCCATAACAAATTTTTCTACCGGAGAATGAATCAAATCATAGGTCAAAAAATTCTTTATCAGGAAATAAGATGGAATCATAATCTTTTGATCCTACTGGTCTGGCTGGACTAAACAGACTAGCTGGAGTATAGTCAGATGAGGAGGATCCATCTTGGGAAGGATCAGTTGATCCCCTCTGACGTTTAGGAGCCATAGAAGAAAAGGAAACAAGAAGTGACGTACCTCGAAAAGGAGGAAGAGAACGAAGTCGAGTAGCCCATCAGATCTCCTAGAACACTTGCAAAGAAGGAGGAGGAAAGTGTTTTTAGGAGAAAGGAGATGATTTCTCGGTTTAGTGAGTGAAAAAGAAGAGGAAAAGTAGGGTTTAAATAGGGGTTAGGGCTGGCTGTTCAGTTCTGGAAGTAAATACAGCGCCGACCGAACTCGTCCCGAACTCGGTCAGAGTTCGGTCCGAGTTCGGCTACTTGCATTTCCGAGACAATAAATGCATTTTGGTAATTGAATCTTAACTTTATGAATTTTTGACTCCTATATTTAATAACGTGCATTATTTTGGATTTAGCTGTAGGGGTATTGTCTCAGCTAACGGAGGCTCACTGGGGAACTCTTAAGTACTGCTTCGCTTCGACCGTAGTCGTGGTGATAGACAGACCCTTTTTAGGCTTATACTCCAAAATAATTTTCGTTAAATAAATTTCAAAGTTTCAAGTCATAAAATCAAATTTAATCATCATACTACATTATGAATCTGAAAATTCAAGTATACCGAGCTCTCGCCTCATTATGTTAAACCGATCTTCAGCCAATGGTTTTGTGAAATTGTCTGCTAGTTGATGATCTGTGTTATTGAATTCTAAGCAGATATCCCCGTGTTGTTGATGATCACGTAAAAAGTGATGACATATCTCAATGTGTTTTGTGCGTGAGTGACAAATAGGGTTCTTAGTCAGATTAATGGTGCTGGTGTTGTCACGATAAATAGAAATCTTAGTGTAGTACAGATTTAGTCTTCTAAGGTTTGCTTCATCCATAAAATCTGAGCACAACAACGACCTGCGGCGATATACTCAGCCTCAGTAGTTGATAATGCTACAAAATTTTGCTTCTTGCTAAACCAAGAGACTAAGGCCTTTTCTAGGAAATGACACGTACTGCTGGTACTTTTACGGTCTACTTTGCATCCTACAAAATCTGCATCCGAGTAACCTATCAGGTCAAAGGATTTGGTTTTATGATACCATAAGCCGACTGTAGAAGTTCCTTTAAGGTATCGAAAGATACGCTTAACAACACTTAGGTGTGATTCCTTAGGATTTGCCTGATAACATGTACATATGCAAACACTGAACATAATATCAGGACGACTAGCAGTTAAGTATAATAAACTACAAATCATACCTCGATACTTACGCTGATCGAAAGGTTTGCCACTTTCATCAGTATCGAGCTTCGTGGATGTAGCCATTGGAGTCCCGATTGGCTTTACTTTTTCAAAGTCATACTTTTTTAGTATGTCCTTTTTGTACTTAGCTTGGTTAATGAATGTTCCCTTTGAGTGCTGTTTGATCTGAAGTCCTAGGAAGAAGTTTAGCTCTCCCATCATGCTCATCTCAAATTCACTCTACATACACTTAGCAAAATCTTGGCAAAGTTTTTCATTAGTAGAACCGAATATAATATCATCTACATAAATTTGCACAAGGAGAATATCATCATTTAAAGATTTAATAAACAAAGTAGTATCAACTTTTTCCTTTGAAAAACTATTATCAAGTAAGAAGGCACTTAGGCGTTCATACCAAGCACGAGGTGCTTGTTTGAGTCCATAGAGTACTTTCTTAAGCTTGAAGATGTGATCAGGTTTTTGAAAATCTTCAAAACCAGGGGGTTGTTTCACAAAAACTTCCTCTTTTAAAAATCCATTCAAAAATGCACTTTTCACGTCCATTTGAAATAATTTAAAATCATTAAAACATGTAAATGCACAAAATATGCGGATGGCTTCTAGTCTAGCAACAGGAGCATAAGTCTCATCATAATCAATTCCTTCTTTTTGATTATAACCTTGTGCCACTAGACGTGCTTTGTTGCGTAGAACTTGTCCATCTTCACTAAGTTTATTTTGGAACACCCATTTGGTACCAATTATTGATTGATCAATAGGTTTAGGAACAAGTTCCCAAACTTGGTTTCTTTCAAATTGATTTAGTTCCTCTTGCATGGCATCAATCCAAAACTCATCAGAAAATACATCATCTATATTCTTAGGTTCTATTTGAGAAATAAACGTTACATTTTGCTGCTATTTCTGAATCCTTAAGAGAGGAGCGTGTACTTACACCTTTTGATACATCACCTATAATGAGTGTCTCTGGATGATCTGGTAAGTATTTTAATGAATCAACCTTTTGAGTCAGATCTTCCACAGGACTCTTCTCAGTTTTTTTGTGTGTATCTTCACCACCACTGTCGCTAGATCTGTGACTATTTAGCTCATCAAAAGTAACATTAATTGATTCTTCAATAATCATAGATCTTTTATTAAAAATCCTATATCCCATACTCTTAGCAGCATATCCGAGAAATATTCCTTCATCTGCTTTAGAGTCGAACTTTCCCAAGTTATCCTTGGTGTTCAGGATAAAACAGCGACATCCAAAAACTTTAAAATAAGAAATGTTTGGAATCCTTCCAAACCAAAGTTCATATGGTATTTTCTTCGAGGTAGGTCGAATTAACACCTTATTCAAAACATGACAGGCTGTACTAACAGCTTCTGCCCAAAAATACTTAGGAAGATTATGCTGATTCAGCATGACTCTAGCCATTTCGCTTAGAGCATGGTTCTTCCGCTCCACAACACCATTATGTTGGGGAGTTCTAGGACAAGAAAATTCGTGGTAACATCCACTATCATCACAAAACTTTTTGAAATTAGAATTTACGAATTCGCCACCATAATCACTTCGGATACGAATAATCATGAAGCCTTTTTCGTTTTGTACCTTTTGCAAAATATTTGAAATTCAAAGATAGCATCACTTTTGTTTGATAAAAAGTAAACCCAAGTAAAACGAGAGAAATCATCTACAATAACAAAAGCGTAGAGCTTACCGCCAATACTAGCGACTCTACTAGGACCAAATAAATCCATATGAATCAACTGCAAAGGTCTAGAAGTACTCACAACGTTGATGGATTTAAACGTAGACCTATGTGCTTTGTTCTTTTCACAGTCAGCACATATCATATCTCTCTTTAATGGAATCTCAGAGATTCCTTTTACCAACTTCTTAGTACTGAGTCGTGAGATAGTGTCCATATTTGCATGTCATAGTCTCATGTGCCTTAGCCAACTTTTATCTAGATTGGCTACTAGGCATCTACCTGCATTATTAGTACTCTCCAAAAAGAAAACATAAATGTTGTCTTCTCTAATCCTTTTATATACGGGATCACCAGATGACATATCAGATATGGTTCATTTGTCTTTCATAAAATTGATACCATAACCATTATCAACCAAATGACTTATGCTTAGTAGGTTATGTTTCAATTCTGTTACTAGACAAACATCCTTTATTACTGGATAAGAAGAAATATCGACAGTACCATTACCAATAATATTACCTCTCAAATTATTTCTGAAGGAGACATATCCTTCTTTCTTCATCGATAGCGTGGCAAACAAAGATGTATCACCAGTCATGTGCCGCGAACATCCGCTATCGAGGATCCATTTACTTTTAACATGAGAGGGTTGAGGGTCCACCTATAAAACAAGTAGATGAATCCTTTGGTACCCATTTACTGAAGGGTCTATTATGATGAGTTTTAGGTCTCCAGAATAAAGTGTGATTGTCAACAAGTTTTTTTGCCAAACAATAATGTGATATGTGTCCGTGTGTACCATAATAAGTACAAGTTAGTTTAGAACCAGTAGTGGTTAAAACTGTCTTCACATGCTTGTTTGGTTTCATGGAGAACCTATAAGTGAAAGCATGATGATAGTCGTGTTTTTTCTGTGCTTTCTTATTTTTAGTCCTCTTAGATGTATGCTTAGTATTAGGACTAAACTTAGGCTGTGTCACAGGTATTGCCTGTTTGCCTAACTTGATTTCTAACTTTTTAGAAATTGCAACAGACTCTTCATAACTAGTAGTCGTATCTGAGAGTCTTTGTTCTGTGACTAAGTGCTTCTTCTTCTCTATGTCATATAATTCCTGCATCTTGACATAATCTCTTCCTTTCTTTTCAATCTTGAGGATAGCCTCATGATAGTCTACCTTGAGTTTGGCTATCTCTTCCATGTTACCGGTAGTAGACGTCTCTTTAATATCTTTAATAAGATTGGACAGTCTAGCTATCTCGGTTGTGTATGCCTTAATCTCTTTTCGAGATTGATTATACTTGTCAAGACAGTTTTATGATCTTCAAGTAATTCGCTAAAGGCATTTTCTAATTCATCGAAAGTAAAATCATCATATAGAGGGTTTGAGGATACCTTATCAAATGCCATGAGACAGACATTGGCATTTTTGTAGGGGCTGTCTTCTTCCTCTGTATCACTGGCATCACTTTCATGCCAGATGCTTGTATTGGCATACTTTCGACTGGTTGTTACTTTTCTGCTTGATCTTGATCTATCATATAGACTGCTTTTCTTTGAAGTTGGGCAGTCCTTCTTCATGTGCCCTGTCTTTTTGTATCTAAAGCAAATGGTTTCATCTTCATTGCTTTCTTGTATATCTCTCTTCCTTCTGTTTGATTTCTCAAACTTTAGGAATTTTTTGAAATTATTCACAAGTAGGGCTTGTTCATCAACACTTGATGATTTTTCATCAGAATCATTGCATGTTAATTTTCTTGCTTGAGCTTTGAAAGCAATAGATTTTTTTTGGAGTTGCTTCTTCAAATTCTTGCAGATCAAGCTCATGGGTCATGAGCTTGCCCATCAGTATTTCCAAGGTTATAGTGGTGAGATCGTTTCCTTCAATGATTGCTGTAGCTTTTGGATTCCAGTTCTTGGTAAGAGCCCGTAGCACTTTTCTGATCTTCTCATGATTGCTGTAATCCTTACCAAGAGATTGCAAATGATTAGTTATATCAAGAAAACATGTGAACATTTGTGTAATTGACTCACAAGGTTTCATCTTGAAAGATTCATATTCCTGTTGTAGTCTACTAATTTTGGATTTCGTCACTTAGGAAGTATCTTCATGAGTTACCTCAAGAAGTTTCTAAATTTCGTGAGACGTTTTAC
Organism: Iris pallida; assembly: GCA_029216955.1. Classification (NCBI taxonomy): domain Eukaryota; kingdom Viridiplantae; phylum Streptophyta; class Magnoliopsida; order Asparagales; family Iridaceae; genus Iris; species Iris pallida. The sequence goes on from JANAVB010034286.1 coordinate 62,075, forward strand.
AGGTTGAAACTCTGTTGAACTCCGTTTTGTCAATTGCACAGAATAGTGCATTGATGGCACGAGCATCTAGACTAGCCTTAACATTTTCAGCTTCAGTGTATTTGTCATGAGGCTTGTCTACAAGCTGGCCTTCAACCACAGTGGGTGCTGGTTTCTTATAACCATCAATAACTATAGACCAAATATCAAACTCAAGAGATTTTAAGAAGAAAGTCATCCGTGTTTTCCAATAGGTATTGTTTGTACTATCAAATAGTGGGGGTCTATTTGTGGATTGCCCTTCACCGTATTGATTTTACGACTGCCATATGTACTATCTGAGGTTTGTTATATTAGAATATAACTGATACCACTTGTAGGACCGTTGAGCACCTCTAGAGGGGGGTGAATAGAGTGTGTGTGTGTGTGTGCAGCAGAAAATAATCACCAATTAAAAAATTAAAGATATAACTATGGCAATAAATAAGAGACAGTAAATAAACATAGCAAAAGATAGAGAGATCAAACTCAGTGACACAACGATGAATACTGGTATCCCTCTGAGAGGACTAATCCAGTCTCGAGTACTCTTGCTCGATATTAATCCACTATGGCACAAGCTAAATGAGAGCTTACAGTCTCTTACAACACCGTCCTTGGTGACAAGTGCACGACCAACTTCACAACACCGTGCTTGATGACGAGCTCACGACCGGCTCCACAACAAAGATAGTTGTTGTACTTGGAACAACCTCTTTACAACTCTTGGACACCAAAAGACTTTAAATCAATATAGATAATACTGGCTTTTGGCTAAGAGATGTATAGGTGTGATTTGAAAGTTTTAGAACGTTTGAAAACACTTGTTGAGTAGAGAAGAGAAGATGAAGAATGAATGAATGATTTGAAATGAAAAACTCTCTTCCATTTATAGGAATTTTCTAGGACCGAACTCGGGCAGAGTTCTGACAGATTTCTGATGCAAATATTTCGCATATAGATGTTGCATACAGATTTAGAGGCAACTGACATTTGAATTCAAAGTGACCGAACTCGGGCAGAGTTCGGACCGAACTCAGGCCGAACTCGGTTTTGAGTTCTGTCATAGAAAATTTAAAATATTTGTCAAAAACTGTTTGTAAAATAATTGGGAATATTTTATAAAGATGAAATAGAAATAGGTAGGCTTTTTAGAAATTTGAACTGGGATAAACCTAAGCCAGTATTACCTAGTCGATTTTACAGTTTTAAGTCCGATACTCAATAAAGAGAAAATACAGAATAAATTATAAAACTGACTCAAACTAAATCCTATTAAAATTCATCTTCAGATTGATTATATCTATGCTTTGTTGATGTAGCATAACGCCCGTTGATATTGATTTCATATACCCTGAAATGATTAGGAGCAGTTTATATATTTTTTGTATTGACTAAGTGCATATCGATTATCAAAATTGGGTGTGACCATGGAATGGGCCAATAGGGATGATGTCGACGAGAGACATATGATTGGTCCAGAGATGATTATGCAGACTATCGAGGTGGTCAGACAAGTTAGGGATCATCTTCGAGTTGCCCAAGATCGTCGGCATCATTGGGCCGATTCTCATCGGCGTCCCCTTGAATTTTCTATCGATGACCACGTATTCCTTAGGATCTCACCTATCCGTGGCATCATTCATTTTGGCATATGGGAAAAGCTTAGTCCTATATATAGGGTAGTTCGATATTCTTGAGCGAGTAGGTGATGTGTCCTATCGTCTTGCTCTTTTGCCGTCATTATATAGGGTACATGATGTCTTCTATGTATCCCAATTGCGATGGTATATCCTGGATCTGAGTCATGTCTTTGATCATTCGGAATTGGTTTTTGGTACCAACCTTTCGTATGAGGAAAGACATGTATCCATATTGGACTGGAGAGAGAAGATACTCAAGAACAAGACTATTAGTCTAGTCCGTGTTGCTTGGGGTCATCACTCATAGGGTGAGTCAACGTTGGAATGTAAGGATGATATCCGATCACGATATCCACACATGTTTGACTCATAAGGTATAATGTCTTTCTTATACCTTATGCTTTTAATTCTTTGCTTGTATGAATGATTGCTTGATTGACTGCTAGTTATAGGTTGCTCGTAATTAGTATAGCTTGCCCCGACATCTCTAGCCTCTTGATTAAATTTTGAGGGAAAAATTCTTTTAAGGTGGGTAGAGTTATCACTCCCATTTTTTGTTATACGTATTTCCAATATACGTGTACAGATATCCGACCCGTATTTTGACTTATCTAGCATGGCCTGGTTTGGTCTTGGTTTAGCTTGGCATGGTTTATTTTGGCTTGGTTTGGGCAAAGTGGTTCATCATGATAAACCCCCCTTTATAACCCAACCCCCTTTTCTCTCTCCTCATTACTCTTTTATTTACTTTCTTCTTCATTTATTTCTCCCAACCCTTAGGCAAGTGCAACTTGCTTCATAGAGGAACTCTATTTTATTTGTTCCATTGTCTTCCCTACAAGATTCTAAGACTATTTAGTACGTAGCATTTTTGGTTTTAGAGGATTAATTCTCGTAGATTTAAGTTTTCTTAAATCTTAGTTTTCTTGGGTTTTGATTTATCAAACTTCTTTATTTTCAAGTTTTGAATGTTCCATGTTGTAGAGAATTTGATTTTACTCAAAATGGACCTTTGAAAACCCAAATTTTGGTTTGTTTTGAGTGAATTGTGAACTGAAAAGTTCATGGGTTCCATGAACACAAGTTCTCGGATTGGGAAAGAAGAACAGTGCTGGGAGCATAACATTTTCATGCGTCGACAGGTGCCTTCCTTTGGGCACATAGCTATTTGTATGCGCACCAAGGCTCCAATGCTCCCTGCTTGGGCGCATAGCCCTATATATGACGCCTAAGGACTCCCCTACCTAGGCGCATGGCCCTTTGCATTTAGCCTTTATATGAGCCCAAGTACACCTTGACTCCACCCTATGGGCACATAACTATTGTTATATGCCCACTTAGCCAGTGAAGATAGTCTCCAGACTTATCTTCCAATGCACCCTACCTCACTCATGTGGGCGCATAGACCATGTGTGCATGCATATGGGCACATAGACCATGGGCGCATGTATGTGGGCGCATAGACCATGGGTGCATGTACTCTTTGGGGCATACCTTCCATAGCATATGCTCTACATGATGCATCTAGCCTTGGGCACATAGCCCTGGGTGCATGCTTTTTATGTCACCCCATTGACCCCTTGTGCCTTCTTTTGCAATTGTCCTTGTTTGTCCCCATGGTCCTTAGTGTGAGTTGTGACTTTGCTTGTACTCTTTACTGGACTAGGTCCTATAATGTTATTTTCTATGTTGCACATATACTCTGAGTTTTAAACTCGATCTTGGTATGGCACGTACACTCTTTAATAAGTCCTTGATAGTGGCCCGCCGTGGTGCACTTACATGAACAGGACATGACAATGCAACTTTAAATGATAACTCTTGATAGTGATCCACCGTGGTGCACTCTTGATAAGCAACTTGACATGAATAAACTTGATAGTGGCCCGCCGAGGCGCACTGTTGATAAGTAATCTTGATAAGTAACCTAACATGATAATTTGATATGCTGTTGCGACGGCTATCTTGACTTGCTAAGTAACTTTTATTTTGATATCGTGGGTGATTGTGCTTGTATAAGCTTCATGTATCGTCTTATATCATCTCTAGGACATAGATTCCTGGTTACCACGGTCAGGAATTCATACTGAATCTGACTAGGATAATGGCTAGATTGATCAAGTACTCCATAAAGAGATTTCCTAGCTACAGGCAGTCCCGTTATCTAGGTACTTTAATTGGACTTGTATCCTGCCGTCGAGTAGGGCACATTTCCAGCAAACTATCATTGTTGCACCCCCAAGTTACTTAATCCAACTCTCTCAACTTGCAACTGGATGACCTGGATTAAGTCTGCAAAGCTTGTAGCTGTTGGAACGTCTCAATGCATCTTGTTAGTAACTAGGCTTGTGATAACCCTAGTTAGTTAAAGTAACAAGCTGTACTCATTGCTTGGCCGTGATTGATGGATGGAGTCTCGTCTGGTCTAGTCTTGTCTAGACAAGGCCAGTACATGGTTACTTCAGCACATTACTGTTTATGCTTTGCTTTATCGATAATTGGTTAGAGACTAAGTTCTGTTCAGGAAAAGGGTTACAACCCCGGTTCTTGTTTGGTTTACGGGTTGTAACTTGGTTACTGAAATAGTCCTTTAGTTATCTTATCGTTTATCACCCCATTTTCTCTAACTCATATCTTTCGTTATCATTTATGTCCTTATGTGCTAATATGCTGGTTGTAGTTCTTAAGTGAAGCCTCCCTTGTGGCACTTGCTCTTTCTCCGGTCTGACCCAACTGGTTTTATATGGCCAGATTTTAGAGTAGCACCCGAGGATCTTCCAGCCTTCCAGCTAGATGGTGAACACTAAACGCAACCCTGGCAACGAGTGGGTCTTATTTTGCTCTCCTACTCTATTATAAATTATTCTTTTGAGGCGTTTAGCCATCGAGCAAGAATTAACTCATATTGAATTTACATTCCTGTCTGCCTAAGGGCTGTAACATGATTGACAAATCCTAGGGTTGATCATGTATGACTTAAACTCTTGCTAGTCTTCGCATTTTGTATAACTAGCTTCCTGATCATTATAATATGTAATATATGGGACGCCTTACCTTGTACGTTTGATGATCTACCATCTTGTTAGATTTACTTGCTTGCTTGAAATTGAGACATTAGGCTTGTTCTTGACCATAAGAGACTGTTGGCTTGTAGATAAACCCTCATACATCTAGACAGTCGTGACCGTATTACGAGGTAGGATTTATTTCAATGTACGTAGCTGGCTGTGTCTGTCCCCCGCTCTCCAGTATTCTGGTTCTGGGGAGGATAGAAGTTGAAGAGGGAGGATATCCCGAAGACAACATTCAAGATGCGGTATGGCCATTTTGAGTTTGTGGTGATGACGTTTGGGTTGACTAACGCCCCGGCGGTATTCATGAACCTGATGAACAAGGTGTTCCACCAGTACTGTAATGCATGTGTTTCGTATTTCGTATCTTGGTATACATGTACGTATTCTTGACTCGTATTGCGTACTTCCCTGCATAGTTATTTTGGTATTTCCTTCTTGGTTCGGTTCAACTTGTTGCTGGTTCGGTTTGACTTGATTTTAGATAGACCGAACCCCTACCTACCACCACCACCCTAATTTATATTTCCACCTAACTCTCTCTCTCTTTATTTATTCTTCTTCTTCACTTCTTCTTCTCCACCATTACTCTTCCATCTACCAGGAAAGACAGCTAGGCAAGTACAACTTGCTTCATGGTGGATCTCAAGTTTTATTGTTCCATTCTCTTCCTTACTTGATTCTAAGCATCTTTAGAACTTGGCATTTTTGGATTTGATGGATGGATTCTTGTAGATCTAAGTTTGTAACTTTTTGGTTTTCTTGGTTTTGATCTCTAAAACTTGGTTATTTTCGAAAACTAATGGTTTTATGTTGAAAAGAATTCAATTTCATGCAGTTTTGGCTTTTGTTTCGCTTGATTTCGACTTCGGATGAGGAAGTTAAGGCCATGGCAAGTTTTCGGAACTTTCATGGCTGAACTTGCTGTTTGGGGACGATGACCCCCATGCGCCCGGAAGGCCATGTGCCGGGAGGCCATGTGCCGTAAAGTTCCGGCAAAGCATCCCTTAACTCCGAACGTGTCATGCACATAGGTTCCTTACGCGCATGTACTGAAGACGCAACGTGAGTTTCCCACGCGTGGATGTGCAGGAATTCCCATGCGCGGATGTGCAGAAATTTCCATGCGCAGATGTACAGGAATTTCTACGCACGGATGTGCAGGAATTCCCATGCACGGATGTGCAGGAATTCCCATGCACGGATGTACAGGAATTCCCACGCACGGTTGTGCAGGAATTCCCATGCGCGGATGTGCAAGAATTCCCATGCACAGATGTGCAGGAATTTCCACGCACGGATGTGCAGGAATTCCCACGCGCAGATGTGCAGGAATTCCCATGCACGGATGTACAGGAATTTCCATGCACGGATGTGCATGAATTCCCATGCGCGGATGTGCCGGAATTCCCACGTACGGACGCGCATGAATTCCCATGCGCGGATGTGCAGGAATTCCCATGCGCGGATGTGCAGAAATTCTCACGCGCGGATGTGCAGGAATCTCATGCGCGGGAATTGCTCTATTTTACTGTTTTTGCATGTTTAAGTTGTTTTGTAGCTAGAATCTTGATAAAAAAACTCAAAACATGAAAGTTGCAGATCTTTTCCTTGGCTTCAAGAATATGTCACTAGTTATTTTATGCAAGTTTCTCTCATTCATGATAATGTAAGAATATAACACAAGAGTGGCCCGCTGTGGCGCACTCTTGACAAGTAAACTGACATGATATATCTCGACATGCTGTTAGGACAGCTAGCCTGACATGACAAGTATGAAGGACCTGGACACCGTGGGCGATTGTGTTTGTACAAATAAACTGGTACTGTCTTACATCATGTCTAGGGTGGGGATCCCTGAGTACCACGGTCAGGGGTACCTGCTGAAATTAACTAAGGCTAATTAACTAGAATGATTCAGTAGTCATGAAGAGATTTTCCCAGCTACAGGCAATCCCGTTATCTGGGCGAACTAAGTGGACTTGTAGCCTACCGACGAGTAGGGCACATTTCCAGCACACCGCCAAGTGTTGCACCCTTCTTAAATGGACATTCGACCTGGATAACCTGGATGGGCTGCAGGGCTTGTGGCTGTGGGATGATCTTATTGCATCTTGCTAGTAACTAGGCCTGTGATAACCCTAGTTAGTTAAAGTATCAAGTCGTACTCCTTGCTTGGCCGTGATTGATTGGATGGAGTCTAGTCCGGCTTAGTCTCGTCCTGATCCTGTACAAAATTGTGACAGGATATGGCTTATTATGCTTGCCTTAACAATAACGATCGGGGGACCAGTTCTGTTCAGGCGAAGGATTACAACTCTGGTCTTTGTTTGGTTTAAGGGTTGTAACCTGGCTCCCAGAGCAGTTCTGTGTCTTCTCTTTGTTTATTGTCTTGTTGCACCCCATGTCATGCTCGTCATATTTTACCTTACCTTAATAACATGATTATCTATACTGGCCTTAACAATAAAGATCAGGGGACCAGTTCTGTTCAGGCGAAGGGTTATAACCCCGGTCCTTGTTTGGTTTAAGGGATGTAACCTGGTTTCCGGAGCAGTTCTGTATCTTCTCTTCATTTATTGTCTTATTACCCTATCAGCAGTATCTGAGACGGGATCCTATTCAGGTGAAGGACTGCAATCCCGGTCCTTGTTTGGTTTAAGGGTTGCAATCTGGCTACTAGAATGTTTTCCTCGTACTAAATTTATTATTGTTATACCTGTTATTATCAGTTCTTATTTAGTATCTTTTATATTCATTTATGATATGCTGGTTTTAGTTCCTAAGTGAAGCCTCCTTTGTGGCACTTGCTCTTTCTGGGGTCTGAGCCAGCTGGTTTTGTATAGCCAGATATTGGAGCAGCTCCAGTGGATCTACATACCTTCCAACCAGATGGTGACCACCAGGCGTAACCTTGGCAACGAGTGGGTTTCTTTTGTCCTCCCACTTTATTGTAAAATTATTCTTTTGAGGCATTTAGCCGACGAGCACGTGTTAGCTCGATTGTACCTTTACTTACTGTCTGCCTACGGGCTGTAACATGATTGATAGATCCTAGGGTTGATCATGTATGACTGAACTCTTGCTAGTCTTGACATTTTGTACGACTAGCTTCATGATCATCCAATATGTAATGTATGGGACACCTTGCTATGTATATTGGGTGCTCTGACATCTTATAACTATTATTGCTTGCTTGAGATTAATACAATAGGCTTGTTCACGACCATAGGAGACTGTTGGCTTGTAGTTAAACCCTCATGTATCTAGACAGCCATGACCGTATAGCGAGGTGGGTTGCACTTCAATATACGTAGCTGGCTATGTACGCCCCTGCTCTCTAGCATTCTGGTTCTGGGGCGTTACATGGTTTAAGTGGTGGACCATGCAGGTCTTGTAAATTAAGATATGTGAGGGTTTACCGAATAGATGTCTCAATCAATACTCGTCCTTGATCTCTGCTCGTATCTTCTGAATCCCTGTAATCTTGACCTGATCACATGCTTGTATCGTTGATCTATCCTGGTTCTTTCTTATTGTTCCCTATGTCGTCTTCTTCAGCGGTATTGTTCCTGGACCTGCCGATCAGCAAGGCGGAGCACCTCTCGTGGACTAGCAGCAACCCGGAGATCAAGCCCAACATTCAGGAGTATCCTCCAGAGTCATGCCTACTGGAGGAGAGCTACCAGTTCAGCCCATCTAGCCTACAGAGCCTGATGATGGCACTTTGGTGGGTCTCATCAGGTCATTATTAGCTTCCCGGGATCGTCGGGGAGATGCCTTGCACCAGGCGGTGGCAGATGCTTTGACCAGAGAAGGTCATCAGGGTAATAGCACGACCAACAACTTCAAGCTCTTGAACCCACCCTTCTTCGATGGTAGCGAAGATGCGAACGCTGCTGATGCATGGCTTCAGGACACAGAGGTATTTCTAGAAGCAGCCAGGACTCCAGAGAACGAGAAGGTGGCTGTGGTGCGCCTACATCTATTGGATCTTGCCCGCAGCTGGTGGGCGGTACAGGCCATTGGATTAGTGGCCCCTATTGCCTGGGCAGTATTCAGGTAGAGATTCCAGACCAAGTATTTTGATGCTGTAGCTCGGTACGATCTACAGACGAGGTTCACCAATCTGAAGCAGATAGGCAGGTCGGTCGACGGATATGCGGCTGAGTTTTCAAGACTTAGTCGGTTTGCTCCCACCTTGGTTGCAACCGAGTTCGATAGAGCCCAGCGGTTCCAGCGGGGGCTTCACCTTGAGATTTTGCTAGCAGTGGAACAGTTTGAGCATCAGACTTTTGATGCAGTATTGAGGGCAACTAGGAGGCATAAGTACACCTCCCAGAGGATCGTGGATAGGACCGGAGGTCGGAAGCGATCCCATGGCCAAATGAATCAGTCTTCAGCACCAGCCCCGACAGCTAGGGCTTTGACCATTGGAGCTCCGAGGCGGGCGACCTCGGTAACATCGGTTCAACATTCAACCCCGACGCACACTCAGCAGCAAAAGCAGAAGCATTCTTCCGTAGTGGGATGTTCAAACCGCGGGAAGCCGGGGCATGTGGTATCAGAATGTCGCAGAGCACAGGGTTTGTGCTTGGCTTGTGGTGCCCCGGACCACAGGGTAGGGAACTGCCCGAACAGGGGGAGTTCATCATCGGCCTTTTCTAGTCTTTCGGTTAAAGGACCAGCACTAGTCCAGCAGCAGCAACAGCTGCAGTATGCTTAGGCCCCAGCCCTGATCCAAACCAGGCAGAGGAATTTTCAGCTGCGGGGGCCCGCACCCAGAGGACATGGTCAAGTGCTGGCTTTGACCATGGGAGAGGAAGGAATTGCACCAGGTGAGGTGGTGGTAGGTACTATTCTCGTCAACACCTTTCTAGCTTCAGTATTATTTGATTCTGGTGCTTCGCATTCATTTATGTCTGAACGATTCGCGACACCGGTAGGATTGGAGCCCGAGTCATTATCAGTCAGGCTTAATATACTTACTGGTAATGGACTTGTGGGAGTAGATAGAGTATTTTCCTCGTGTCGGATCGTAGTTAGCGGTAGAGAGTTCCCCGCTAGAATGATAGAGTTTTCGATGGCCGATTTTGATGTGGTCTTAGGGATGGATTGGTTGAGGGACCAGTATGCTAGGATAGACTGCCACATTGGCAGGGTTATATTTGGTATTTCAGGCAAGCCGGAGTTTTCCTTCTTCCGAGGCGAAGTTGAACCTTCTCCTCCAGTGTTACGAATGGCAGTAGCAGCAATGCAGTTACCCCGAATAGTTGAAGAGTTTCTAGAAGTTTTCCCAGAAGAGCTTCCAGAGATGCCGCCAGAGCGAGAGATCGAGTTCACCATCGACTTGATTTCCGGGACAGCCCCAGTGTCAGAGAGAGTCTACAGGATGACGCCGTCAGAGCTAGAGATATTGTACAAGATAATTGAAGAACTCAGAACCAAGGGATTCATTCGTGCTAGTGGATTGCCTTGGGGAGCCCCAATGCTTCTTGTAAAAAAGAAGGATAGTACGTCCAGATTATGTGTAGATTATCGTACCTTGAACTCGGTGACAATCAAGAACAGATACCCTCTCCTGAGGATAGATTACTTGTTTGATCAACTCAAGGGGGCAGCAGTATTCTCGAAAATCGACTTGCGGTCAGGATATCATCAGATCAGAGTCAGAGAGCAGGACAACCCGAAGACAGCTTTCAGATCTAGGTATGGGCATTGGGAGTTCCTTGTGATGCCATTTGGAGCAACCAATGCGCCGACTGTATTCATGGACCTCATGAATCGCATCTTCATGCCTTATTTGGATCCGTTCGTGATTGTGTTCCTAGACGACATCCTGGTCTACAGCAAAAGTGAGGCAGAGCATGAGCAGCATCTCAGAGTTGTTCTTCAGATTCTCAGAGTGCACCAGTTGTATGCCAAGTTCAGTAAATACGAGTTCTAGCTTGATCGTATTTCGTACTTGGGTCATATCATCACCAGGAGAGGAGTGGAAGTGGATCCCCAGAAGATTGTGGCCATTGAGACATGGCCAGTACCCAGCACAATTGTAGAAGTTTACAGTTTTTTAGATTGGCCGGCTACTACGGCAATTTGTTTCCGACTTTGCTCGTATTTCAGCGCCATTGACCCAGTTGACCCGCAAAGATGTGCAGTTTGCTTGGACAGCAGAATGTCCGAATTCTTTTGAGAAGTTGAAGCGAGGCTTAATGACGACACCGATTCCTACACTTCCAGATGGAACCAGAGGATTATCGGTGTATTGTGATGCTTCAGGCAGAGGCTTAGGATGTGTTCTGATGCAGCATAGGAAGGTAATAGCTTATGCGTCACGTCAACTTCGTGATCATGAGAGGAATTGCCCAACCCATGACTTGGAGCTGGCAGCAGTAGTGTTTGCGCTTAAGTTGTGGAGGCACTACTTGTATGGAGATAGGGTGGAGATTTTCACCGACCACAAGAGCCTGAAGTATGTTTTCACCTAGAAGGATCTTAACATGCGTCAGAGGAGACGGCTGGAGCTTCTTGTGGATTATGATGTCAACTTGCAGCATCACCCAGGGAAGGCCAACATCGTTGCAGATGCATTGAGTAGGAGAGCCGGAGTTTATTTCCTAATAGTGAGCCGGAGTTGTTAGCAGATCTTCAGAAGATGTGTATAGAAGTAGAAGTTGTTCTCCCTTCCGGTGTGGCATTGATGGCCAGCATGCAAGTTCAGTCTACTATAGTCGAGAGGATCCGGATGGCACAGTTAGCAGATTCTAAGCTTCAGCGGGTCCGGGCAGAGTGTGAGTCAGGACGAAGACCGAAGTTATACATTCATGAAGACGGTACACTTCGACATGGGAAGCGTCTTTGTGTATCCAGTAGAGTTATCAGACAGGAGATCATAACAGAGGCTCACAGTTCGCAGTATTCCATTCATCCCGGCGGTATGAAGATGTACCGTGATATCCGTCAGCACTTTTGGTGGAATGGCATGAAAAGGGAGATAGTCCGGTTTGTCTCTCGATGTTTGGTTTGTCAACAAGTTAAAGTTGAACATCAGAGGCCAGCTGGACTTCTTCAACCCTTGCTGTCACGCCCCAGAACCAGAATACTAGAGAGCGGAGGCGAACATAGCCAGCTACGTATATTGAAATGAAGTCCATCTCACTATATGGTCACGGCTGTCTAGATATGAGGGTTTACTACAAGCCAACATGTCTCGTAAGGTCAAGCCTATAGTCTCAATCTGAAGCAAATAATATAACCACAAGATGTTTGACCACCAAATATACAATAAAAGGCGTCCCAAATATTACATATCAGCTGATCATGAAGCTAGTCGTACAAAATGCTAGGACTAGCAAGTGTTAAGTCATACACGATCAACCCTAGGATTTGTTAATCATGTTTACAGCCCGTAGGCAGACAGTAAGTAAAGTGCATCGAGCTAACAGGTGCTCGTCGGCTAAATGCCTCAAAAGAATAAATTTACAATAGAGTGAGCAAAATAAAATAGAAAACCCACTCGTAGCCCGGGTTCCTTCTAGTCGCCACCATCGGGCTGGAGGTTTGGTAGATCCTCGGGTGCTGCTCCGAAATCTGGCCACACAAAACCAGCTGGGTCAAACCCCAGAAAGAGCAAGTGCCACAAAGGGGGCTACGAAATAAGAACAAGAGCCAGCATATCAGAACATAAAAAAAGAAATAGAAGAAGGTACAAGTAATAAAGAGTACAACAGGACAATAAACGACTAGTGACGTGGGACCATTCCGGGAGCCAGATTACAACCCTTAAACCAGACAAGGACCGGGGCTGTAACCCTTCGCCTGAATAGCTCCTTGTCTCCACCCATTTATTGTTAGATAAGTAAAACAAGCATGTACAAGAGTTCCAGGTACAGGGGCTAGACAAGACTTAGACAAGGCTGGACTCCATCCATTCATAAACAGCCAAGCAAGTACTACGGTTTACTACTTAACTAACTAGGGTTATCACAAGACTTAATTACTAACAAGATGCACGTGAGAAATTCCCAGTCCTAAGCCCTGCAGACCATCTAGTTATCCTTTCGTGGGTTGAGAGTATTGTTGGGTACATCGCCCGGAGACGATATACCCTTAGGTGACTTAGAGGGTGCAACACATGACAGCGCGCTGGAAATGTGCTCTACTCGTCGGCAAGCTACAAGTCCAATTAAGAGCGCCCAGATAACGAGATTGCCTGTGACTGGAAATTCTCCACGAACTATAGTTTGATCTAGTCATTAGCCTAATCCATATTCAGTGTGAATCCCTGACCGTGGGAAACCAGGGAGTCACATCCTAGACATGATGCAAGACAAGACAAGTGGATTGCACAGGCAAGCAAGCAGGAACACCCACGGTGTCAAGTTGATTGTACGAGTCAAGTTAGCCGTCGCAACAGCATCAAGATAAATCATGTCAGTGTACTTGTCAGGAGTGTACCACGACGGGCCACTATCATGTCAGGTTGGTCATGTCAGGAGTGCACCACTACGGGTCACTGTCGTGTTATGCTAGTTCCTTGTCATACCATGCCATGTACAATAGTCATTCCAAACATATTAAGTAAAATCAAGTTCATGACAAAAGGCATAAGGATACAAAATGGGCATAAAATATATAATAAAATATCAATATACAGGGCTATAGAAGAGCCAAGCTTAAAGAAATAAAACCAAAACTCCAAGAGCCAATGGTTTGCGCAAGGGATCAGGAGTTGGATTGCGCAGGGTGTCAGCTGCGCTGGGTGCCAAGTGCGCAGGGGCACAGGGCGCATGGGCATATGGCACATGGGTCAAGTGCGCAGGAGCAGATTGCGCATGAGTGAAGTGCACAGGAGGGATGAAGCATGGGTCAGATTGCGCAGGAGTGAAGTGCGCAGGGTTAGATTGCGCAGGAGCAGACTGCACAGGTGTGGATTGCGCATGAGCAGACTGCGCAGGAGTGAAGTGCGCAGGAAGGGTTGGCGCATGGGGCTGAGCGCAGTTCGCCAAGGGTCAAGCAGCGTGGTCGGCGCTGCGCTAAAGAGCGCAGGCCGAGGGGGGATGCGCAGTCCAGCACTGCGCTAAAGAGCGCAGGCTGCAGCCTTCTACTCCAGGCCGAGAAGAACACCAAGAATTCAAATTTTCATATCTTTGTCAAATCAAAGCCAAATCTATATTTTCAAAGGTCTAACTTGAGTAAAATTGAATTCTCTTCCACATGGAAGTATCAAAACCCACAAAATCCAACCAAAATAGATCAAAACCATGTAAATCCGAAAATAGTTAAAACCTAGATCTAATCAATGGAGACTCCAAATCACAAAATGTCAAGTTCTAATATTGATCACCATGGCCTAATCTAGCTAATAAACAAATAAAATGTGGTTCTCATGTGGTGGCAAGGTGCACTTGCCTATGGGTGATGGTATTGTTTAGAGGAAGAAGAAGAAGATGGAGAAATAAATGAGAGAATTATGGAGGAGAGAGAAAGGTAGGTGGAGTTTTAATAAGGGTGGGTTGTGTTGTGTTGGGGGTGGAGTATAGGCTAAGGTGTTCCAATGCATGTTAAACCAAACCAAACCAAATCAAACCAATTCTCCTCCACAAAATAAACCAAGCCAGGTAAAACCCAATTACGAGAACCAAAATCTGCAAGTCAAGCCAATTACAAGTACATGCCAAAATCCGAGAAAATAAATACAGGTCCAAGATACATGCAGGCTTGATCAAAAATACGTATTCAGAATATGGGTGTTACACTTGCCAATTCCAGAATGGAAGTGGAAGTATATAACCATAGATTTTGTGACTGGATTACCTAGATCCCCGGCTGGCAGTGATGCTATTTGGGTGATTATAGATAGGCTCATGAAGGTGGCTTATATTCTCCCGTTCAGAGTTGGTCAGTCAACGGCTCATCTAGCAGAGATGTACCTCAGGCAGATCGTCAGACTTTATGGTGTACCAGTCAGTATCACCTCGGATAGAGATTCAAGATTTACATCACACTTTTGGTACAGCTTGCAAGAAAGTTTGGAAACTCACCTCCAGTTCAGCTCAGCTTATCACCCGCAGAAAGATGGCCAGTCGGAACGCACGATCCAGACTCTTGAAGATATGTTACGGTCATGTACACTCGACTTCGATGGTTCATAGGAAGATCACTTGCACCTGGTGGAGTTCTCGTATAACAATAGTTTCCAAGCTAGTATCCAGATGGCCCCATTTGAGGCGCTGTACGGCAGGAAGTGCAGATCCCTGCTAGCCTGGGACGATGTTGGAGAGAGGCAGAAGCTTGGTCCGAAAACCTCGTCCCACTAGAAACTCGTAGACTTGATTGGCCGTGAAAATGACTTGCTTGTATCATATTGCCTTCCGCGAGTAACTGAAGGAAGCGGACTGTCATGGTACGTGATCCAACCCATGTTCTTGTTTGATTGTTGGGTTGGTTATCGTACTATGATAGGCTGTGGACCGAAGTTATGAACGGAAGACTTATTCTGAATATGGAGTGCTACTTCTGTGAATGACTGAGGAATATGATCTATCATGGTACATGATCCAACCCATGTTCTTGTTTGATTTACTACAGAAGGTTCGTGGCGGACTTTGCCAGGATCTCTGCGCCCTTAACGCGTTTGACGCACAAGGACGTAGAGTTTGTTTGGTCAGCTAGCTGTCAGGCATTATTTGAAGAATTAAAAAAGAGGTTGATCTCAGCCCCGATCTTGACGCTTCCAGTGGAGCAGGAGGCTTTACAGTATATTGTGACGCATCTGGGAAGGGTCTTGGATGTGTATTGATGCAGCACGGAAAGGTGATAGCATATGCGTCTCGGCAGCTTCGAGACCATGAGAAGAATTACCCGACTCACGATTTGGAATTAGCAGCTGTGGTGTTTTCACTCAAGTTGTGGAGACATTATTTGTACGGGGATCGGGTAGATATCTATACTGATCATAAGAGTTTGAAATACGTGTTCACGCAGCGAGATTTGAACATGAGGCAAAGAAGATGGTTAGAACTACTGAAGGATTTTGACTTAGATCTTCAGTATCATCCAGGCAAGGCGAATATAGTTGCAGATGCACTGAGTAGGAGAGATAGTGCCTTTATCCTGACCTCGCAGAAGCATATTTTAGAAGACCATCAGAGTATGGGAATCGAAGTAGTTTTGCCAAAGGATGTAGGAAGAATGACCAGTATGCAGATTCAGTCAACCTTAGTAGAGAGGATAAGGGCAGCACAAGCAGGAGATTCACAGATTTAGAAGTTGCGGTCGGAGTGTGAATCAGGCCGTAGGAAGGAGTTAGTGATTCATGAAGATGGTACGCTCAGGTTTGGAAATAGACTCTGTGTACCGAATGGAGACCTTCGGCAAGAAGTTATATCCGAAGCTCATAGTTCTATTTACTCCATTCATCCAGGAGGAACGAAGATGTATCGAGATATCAGGCAGTACTTTTGGTGGAATGGAATGAAAAGAGAGATAGCGAGATTTGTATCCAAGTGTCTGGTATGTCAGCGGGTGAAAGCCGAGCAGCAGAGACCAGCAGGGTTGCTATAGCCGCTTCCTATCCCAAAATAGAAATGGGAGCACATCACGATGGACTTTGTGACCGGTTTACCTAGATCCCCGACTGGTAAGAATGCAGTCTGGGTAATAGTAGATCGACTCACGAAGGTCGCTCATTTCCTTCCCTTTCGAGTTGGGCAGACTACTGAGCAGCTAGCAGAAATATACATGAAGCAGATAGTAAGGCAGCACGGTGTTCCAGTTAGTATAGTATCAGATCGGGATACGCGATTTACTTCCTATTTTTGGCGGAGCTTACACCAAAGTTTGGGAACCAAGTTAAGATTCAGTACTGCTTATCATCCACAAACTGATGGGCAATCAGAAAGAACCATTCAGACGTTAGAAGATATGCTACGGGCGTGTACCCTGGATTTTGGCGGATCTTAGGAGGATCACCTTCATCTAGTGGAGTTCTCCTATAACAACAGCTATCAGGCTAGCATTCATATGGCCCCGTTCGAAGCATTATACGGAAGGAAGTATAGGTCCCCGTTGGCATGGGACGACGTCGGAGAACGGAAGTTGTTGGGGCCAGAGATGATCACGCAGACTGTGGAGATAGTTAAGTTGGTCAGAGAGCACCTTCGAGTTGCACAGGACCGACATCGTCATTGGGCAGATCAGCATCGTAGGCCTCTGGAGTTTAGAGTTGGCGACCAAGTGTTTCTGCGGATTTCGCCTACTCGGGGTATCATCAGATTTGGAACCCGAGGAAAGCTTAGTCCAAGATACGTTGGTCCTTTTAAGATTCTCGCTCGGGTAGGCGATGTGGCTTATCGACTTGCCTTTCCGCCTTCGTTAACTGGCATACATGATGTATTTCATGTGTCCCAGTTACGTGGGTATGTCCCGGATCCGAGTCATGTCCTCGATCATTCTGAGTTAGTCGTTGGTATCGACCTAACCTACGAGGAACAACCCGTATCTATTTTAGACCGACGAGAGAAGGTACTCAAGAATCGGACAATAAGCCTTATCCGTGTTTCTTGGAACCATCACTCTCCGGAAGAGTCAACCTGGGAGCGCGAGGACGAGATCAGATCTCGGTATCCGCATTTGTTTGACTGATAAGGTATATTTTTGCACCTTATTGACACGATTCTATGCTTATCTGCACCTGCTTGTTTTGCACTTTGTGATGTATGATAATAACTGCTATGATAGTTAACTTATATGATTGAGCCTTGCTTGCCCTGATGTCACTATCCTGTCTTGGCTGGAATTCCAAGGACAGAATTTTTCTAAAAAGGGTAGAGATGTCACTCCCCGATCCTGGAATACGTATTTTAATACGTAAACCGATAAATTGTATTTACCTTGTATTTATACTATATTTATTATGCTGTGTTTCTTCATGCATTTCCCAAAAATATTTGACAAAATATTATTGCCTAATTTATTTTCTGCATTTGGGCCTACAGTTTTGGCTCATTTGGGTAACCTATTCTTGGTTCACCAATGGTTCATCATGAACCCATGGGTCCAAGATCTTTATATATACTCATCTCATTCTCTCTCCTCTCATTTACTTCCTCTTATTTATTTCCTCCACCAACCAAATATTTCTTCCATCAACCAAGGCAAGTACCAACTTGCTCAAGAGATGGATCAATAATTTTTGTCAATGATTTCTTACAAAACTATTTGCCAAAACATGTTCTTTTCCTCAATCTATACTAGTTTAGAACTTGGAAATTTCCATTTTGAAGCTTTGATTTTTGTAGAACTAGGTTTACTTTATTTTTGGATTTTTTGGGTTTTGATCTACTTAATCTTGTTATTTCCTAGTTTTGATGGTTTCATGTTGTAGAGGATCTCGTTCTACCCTATTTTGACCTAAGGAAGTTCCGATTTGGGCTCCGGATGAAGGTTTTGTGTAGTTTGGAAGCCATGGTTGCTTGGCTCCTCTTCTCGGACAAGTGGAGAAGAAGAGCAGTACTTGACCGCATGAATCCTCATGCGGCAAGTCTCTGGCCGTATGGCCTTTCCAGCCGCATGAGACTCGTTCGAGCTCAGCCGCATGGAAAGTCCTTCCCAGCCGCATAAGACTTGCTTGAGTACTTGACCGCATGAATCTTTATGCGGCAAGTAATTGAGCCGCATAGCCTTGTTCAGACTCAGCCGCATAAGCCCCTGTTATCTTGAGTCGCATGGACTTCATGCGGCTAGTCTTCGAGCCGCATGAGTTCTTTTGCATCCAGCCGCATATGCGCTACTGTTTTTGGGCCGCATAAGGCCCATCCATCATCCAGCCGCATATGTATCGCCCATGCTTAGCCGCATAGGACTTCGTCTGATCATAGCCGTATATGCTGTTGAACCCCGGCCGCCTGGCGATTGCTCCCTTCGCAGCCGCATAAGCTGACACCCCTTCGTCCACATGAACCCGCCTTTCCAGCCGCATGCGCCTTGGGCTCCCTGAGCCGCATGAGCGTGCAGTCCCAGCCGCATGAACCAGTATTGACCCGGCCGCATGGACTTTTGTGCCCTATCTTGTTACCTTATTATTATTATTATTATTATTATATATATATTATGTGCCCTTTTGTCCAGAGCATGATATGAGCACTAATGTGACCCCGGAGAATTCCTACCTGATACATGTACCTGAATGTCCCAGTTCTTGCTCATGCTCGACAAATGACTCGTAACTCCACGTGACGTATTTGCAATGATGCATTACACTAAGGAGGGTAGAACATGTTGACATACTGATTGACATGGATCCTCTTTGGGGTACTCGTACTAAAGTACGACTTTAGGAGGATAATCATGCAGGCCACAGTATGAAAGTCCAAGATTTTATCTGGGGTTAAATTAGGCAACTAAATATACTAGATGCATGGAGAGGGCAAAATCTCGAGATCGTGTTACACCAGCCGCCTTGAGATACTGTCTTGACGCGCCGGCTGGTCTCCACGGATACTGTGTCATCTGCAACGAGTGGATGACTGTATCCGATTAATTCCTGCTATATATTATATATTTTAGCAAGGTGGCCTTGCGAGGGACCTGTGCTCAATCATACCTGTCTACGCGAACCCCTGGGTTGGCTAGCCTTGCTGGAAAGATACGATCTGAGGATTTCTACATAACATGATGCGAGGATAACCTCGTTCCACTAGAAACTCGTAGACTTGATTGGCCGTGAAAACGGCTTGCTTGTATCATATTGCCTTCCGTGAGTAACTGAGGGAAGCGAACTGTCATGGTACGTGATCCAATCCATGTTCTTGTTTGATTGTTGGGTTGGTTATCGTACTATGACAGGCTGTGGACCGAAGTTATGAACGGAAGACTTATTCTGATTATGGAGTGCTACTTCTGTGAATGACTGAGGAACATGGTCTATCATGGTACATGATCCAACCCATGTTCTTGTTTGATTGTTGCGTTGGTTATTGTGCTGCGATAGGCTATCGACCGAAGTCACGATCAAGAGATTTTATTGTTTATACCTTTTAACTTATGTGAAAGTTATAGAGTACGACACGTCCCGACTCCATGCGGCACCTTTTGTCCTTGTTTGGTTGTAAGGGTGCCATATGGGTTCGAGGATGTTGCGCTACCCTATAATAGTAGCATAAGTATTACTATTATCAATTATTCTATTTAACTAGGTTTTTAATCTTAACTCTTGTGCCCCTTTGGCGGTACTTGCTATTCGGGGCTGACCCCGCTGGTTTTGTTTGGCCAGATCCCGTAGCAGAGCCTGAGGACACGATCTTCCTCCCTGACATCCATGGTGCATACTAGGAGCATGGCAGTTCGGGGACTTGAGTGGGTTTCTTCTCCACCATTCCTGTTTATACCTTTGCGGCGTTTAGCCACCGGCACCTGTTAGCCGGATTACTTGATATTTTGTGTCAGTACAGAATTGTAAATAAATAGACTGCAGCTGTGTATAATTTTTGTACTCCTGACTCTCTGAGATAGCTAAATTATAAAGCTAGTCTCTCATGACCATTTTGATGAAGCGTCAGGGACGCCTTACTGCTTTATCTTTAATGTTCATTTATTTGCTGATGTGATTCGATTTGATTGAGACCGTTGAAGTGGTCAGAAGAGTCAGAGACAATCTTTGAGTTTTCCAAGATCGCCAGCGTTATTGGGCCGATTCTCATCGGCGACCCCTTGAATTCTCGATCTGTGACCATGTATTCCTGAGGATTTTACCTAACCGTGGCGTCATTCATTTTAGCGTACGGGAAAAGCTTAGTCTTAGGTATATAGGGCCGTTCGACATTCTGGAGCGAGTAGGTGATGTATCCTATCGTTTCGCTCTTCCACCGTCGCTACGTGAGGGGCATGACGTGTTCCATGTATTCCAACTGCGAAGGTATATCCCGGAGCCGAGTCACATCCTGGATCATTCGGAATTGGTTGTTGGTACCAACATTTCGTATGAGGAGAGGCCCGTGTCTATATTGGACCGAAGAGAGAAGATACTCAAGAACAAGACTATTAGTTTAGTCCGTATTGCTTGGGGTCATCACTCTTTGGGTGAGTGAACGTGGGAGCTTGAGGATGATATCCGATCGCGATATCCTGACCTGTTTGACTCGTTAGGTATAATATCTTTCTTATGCCTCATACCTTCGATTCCTTGCTTGCATGAGTAATTGCTTGATTGCTTGATTAGTATAGCTTGCCCGTGACTAGTATAGCTTGTCCTTGCAATTCTAGCCTCTTGATTAAATTTCGAGGACAAAATTCTTTTAAGGTGGGTAGAGTTGTAATGCCTGTGGTTCGTATTTCGTATCTTGGTATACGTGTACATATTCTTGACTCGTATTGCGTATTTTTCTGTATGGTTATTTTGACATTTCCTTCTTGGTTTGGTTCAACTTGTTGCTCGTTCGGCTTGACTTAATTTTAGATGGACCGAACCCCCACCTACTACCACCACCCTCATTTATATTTCCACCTAACTCTCTCACTCTTTATTTATTCTTCTCCTTTACTTCTTCTTCTCCACCATTACTCTTCCACCTACCAGGGAAGAGAGCTAGGCAAGTACAACTTGCTTCATGGTGGATCTCAAGTTTCATTGTTCCATTCTCTTCCTTACTTGATTCTAAGCCTCTTT
Organism: Iris pallida; assembly: GCA_029216955.1. Lineage (NCBI taxonomy): Eukaryota > Viridiplantae > Streptophyta > Magnoliopsida > Asparagales > Iridaceae > Iris > Iris pallida. The sequence goes on from JANAVB010034286.1 coordinate 83,473, forward strand.
AGAACTTGGCTTTTTTAGATTTGATGGATGGATTTTTGTAGATCTAAGTTTGTAACTTTTCGGTTTTCTTGGTTTTAATCTCTAAAACTTGGTTATTTTCGAAAACTAATGGTTTTATGTTGAAGAGAATTCAATTTCATGCAGTTTTGGCTTTTGTTTCGCTTGATTTCGACTTCGGATGAGAAAGTTATGGCCATGGCAAGTTTTCAGAACTTTTATGGCTGAACTTGCTGTTTGGGGACGATGACCCCCATGCGCCCGGGAGGCCATGTGCCGGGAGGCCATGCGCCGTGAAGTCCCGGCAACGCATCCCTTAACTTCGAGCATGTCATGCGCGTAGGTTCCTTACGCGCATGTACTGAAGACGCAACGTGAGTTTCCCACGCGTGGATGTACAGGAATTCCCATGCGCGGATGTGCAGGAATTCCTACGCATGGATGTGCAAGAATTCCCATGTGCGGATGTGCAGGAATTCCCATGCGCAGATGTACAAGAATTCCTATACGCCGATGTGCAGGAATTCTGACGCGTGGATGTGCAGGAATTCCCATGCCCGGATGCGCAGGAATTCCCACGCACGGATGTGCAGGAATTCCCATGCACAAATGTGCAGGAATTTTCGTGCACGGATGTGCAGGAATTCCCACGTGTGGATGTGTAGGAATTCCCACGCACGGATGCACAGGAATTCCCACGCACGGATGTGCAGGAATTCTTATGCACGGATGTGCAGGAATTCCCACGCGCAGATGTGCAGAAATCCCATGCGTCGGAATTGCTCTATTTCACTGTTTTTGTCTATTTAAGTTATTTTGTAGCTAGAATCTTGAAAAAACAAACTTAAAACATGAAAGTTGTAGATCTTTTCCTTGGATTCAAGAATATGTCACTAGTTATTTTATGCAAGTTTCTCTCATTCATGATAATGTAAGAATAGAACACGATAGTGGCCCGCTGTGGCGCACTCTCGACAAGTAAACTGACATGATATATCTCGACATGTTGTTATTGTAGAACCCTAGAGGGGGGTGAATAGGGAAATTAAAAATTAACTACAACAATTGATGCAATAAAGACAATTGAAAGTAAAGAGTAGAAAGATTAAACGCAAGGATGTATCCTGGTATCCTCTTTTGAGGCAGTCCAGTCCCGGAACTCTCTCCGGCTTTAATCCACTATTTAACCAAGTAGTACACACGAGTTTGGATCCGAAGAACTCGCCAACTTCAACATGAGTTTGGATCCGAAGACTCGTCAACTTCTACACACGAGTTTTCTTACGAAGGCTCGCCAACTTCAAACAAAAGAGAATAAGAACTTGTTGATCTTCTAAACACGTGAAGATCGAAATGTACAACTCTTTAATACTCTAGCACTTTGGGAGAGGATGACAATGAAAAGCTTGGAAGAGTATTAATGGTGGAGTTCTTGGTTGTTGGAAAATTTATGGTAAGAGTTGGTAAGAAAGCTCAAGAGAGAGAGAGAGCTTTCTTTTATAGAAGAACCAAGAGTTGGTGGCATTTAATGCTCTGAATACAGACAGACCGGCATGCCGTCGGTATGCAGCGGCATACCGTCGGTATACAGGTCAAATAGTAACGGTCATATTAATGACCGTTTGAGTGCATTAAATGCTGCCATTAATGCTAGTCAGGGCAATTCAAAAACCAAACATTTGAAACTCGGTATACCGCTGGTATGCCGGAGCATGCCGTCGGTATGCCGACAAAAGGTCACAGCAAGTTTTGGTTTGCTCAAACCGGTATACCGCCAGTATGCCGGAGCATGCCGTCGGTATGCCGACAATTTGTCACAGCAACTTTTGGGTTGCTAAAAATGGTATACCGCCGGTATGCCGGAGCATGCTGTCGGTATGCCGACAATTTGTCACAGCAACTTTCTGGACATAAAAATCGGTATACCGCCGGTATGCCGGAGCATGCCGTCGGTATGCCGACAATTTGTCACAGCAACTTTCTGAGCTCAAAAAACGGTATACCACCGGTATGCCGGAGCATGCCGCCGGGATGCCGCTCTGTATGTATTTGATTTTTGACTTGTTCTTTTTATTTGTCATCCGTCCTTAGGTGTTTACAAATATACCTAGACTTGTACAGACACATAGACTCTAAGCAGGAAGATGCCGTCTTATACAGGGAACGCCGGTAACTGCTTCAGTCTTCAATATAAAAGAGATTGCGCTTGAACGGAAGAACTCCATGTAGTAGATCTTCTGAGAATATTTGAATCTGAAGAACAGAAGACTAAACTACAAAGATGCTGTTAATAATCAAAATAAAATGTGCCAACAAACTCCCCATTTTGATAATTGACAAAATAGAGAGATAACATCTTCAGGGAGTAGCTTCCCCGTAGGTAGACAGCTCCCCCTCAATACGATTTCTTCCCCTTTGTCATTTAGTCAAGGATGGGGATAATAATAGAAAAAGTGCATAATGATAATGACAAGAGTATATATAGAAAAGCATGTATTAATATTTTGAAGTGAAAGTGAATACATGCCCAACACATACATAGCATAAGGTAAAAAAGAAAGACTCTCCTCAACGAGAGCGAGATACTAGAGATAACCACAGATAAAGTCCCCGAAGGACTGTAAATAACGGGTACCAACCACACACCGGTCCCCGAAGGACCACAAAAGACAACATAAAAACAAACACATAAAACTAAAACATGCATAACACGAGGCCATCATCCAAACGGGAATCCATCCCTACTCATCGGCCGGATCGTCGCCATCACCCTGAGCCTGCTGGAAGGCACCAAAAGGATCAATGCCGTCAGGGTACATAAACCCATAGGCATTGGGATCAGAGAAGCGGGGTGCCCGGTACATAGGATCCTGAAGATTAAGATCCAGAAAAGCATCCCGGTCCTGGAGAGTGCGCTGAATAAAGTACCCCTGATCGTGGAAACGGGACTGGATCAGGGCGCCACGGCCACGAGTGTTGGCCCGCATCTGCTCCTCTGCTTGGGCCATCCGCATATCAAAGTGCTGCTGAGTCAGCGGCATATAATGGCCCGAAGCGGAAGGAGTAGTTGTGGGGGCAGCAGGAGAGGATGCTGGTGGCTCTTGGGAAGACGAGGCACGAGATGTAGATGCGCCAGTAAGGGAACGGAAGACAGCAAGATATGAGGGGACTCCATCCGAGGAGCAAAGAGATAGGTCAACTTGTCGGGCTTCCGGAAGCAGAGTGATAAAGGAGCCGTAGTAGAGGTTCTGCTTTCCCACGGGCATGACACGCCGAAAGAGCAGAAGGAGAGTCTTCGGGAAGGAGAACGGCTTCCGGGCATAGAGATAATACATGCAGACGAGGGCATCGCCGGTAATGGCGTCGTAGTTCCCGCCCTTAGGAAATAGTGTATGGCACACTATCCTATGGAGCTCGTAGTAAAACGGCTCCAGCTGTACAGAGAGGGCTGGGATGGCAGGAGGGTTGGGGCCCTTGCAGATGATACGGCAGAACTCGTCGAATGGTGACGCCGCTGAGGAATGAAGAGCAGCCAAGGATGGCAAGGCTTCCCTTTTGTCCGGGATGCCGAGGATGTGCCCGATGTCCCGAGATGTGAGACGAAAGTGACGGTTATTGACCATAGACTGAATGGCAGGGTGATCGTCGTCCCCGACCAAGTTGCAATAGAATAGTCGGACAGCAGCAGGGTAGACGGGTATTTGGCGTCGAAGTAGAGAGGAGAGTCCGGCCTCGTCAAACAAGGAGACGTGATCGGGGAAGAGGTTCCAGTTTATCGCCCGTCCCTTGAAGACATTGTGATGAACGAAGTGCTGGAACCATAGCTCGGCCGCCAAAGAGTTGGAAAAGATCCGTTGGTCGTACCCGAGAGGTTGGGCCACATCCAAAAAGCCGTGAAGCTCAAAGGATGAGGATTTCGGATACCAAAGGCCCATGTTAATGGTGCCTTTAAGATAACGAAAAATGCGCTTAACGGCACTCAAATGAGATTCCTTTGGATTGGCTTGATATCGTGCACACAAGCAAACACTAAACATGATATCAGGACGGCTAGCAGTTAAATAAAGTAAGCTACCGATCATACCTCTATACTTATGAATGTCAACCGAGGTGCCATCTTCATCATTGTCAAGCTATGTCGTTGTGGCCATAGGAGTCCTCATTGATTTGGATGAGTCGAGGTCAAAACGCTTGAGGAGGTCCTTTTTATATTTTTTCTTGATTTATGAAGGTTCCTTTGGGTCCTTGCTTGATTTGTAACCCCAAGAAGAAGGAAAGTTCACCTATCATACTCATTTCAAACTCTTCCTGCATAACTTTAGCAAATTCTACACAAAGTGTGTTGTTAGTAGAACCAAAAATAATATCATCGACATAAATTTGAACCAACAAGAGAGTCCCATCATGGGATTTAATAAAAAGTGTTGTGTCAATTTTTCCCTTTGAAAAATTGTGAGAAACAAGAAAAGAGCTAAGACGCTCATACCAAGCACGGGGAGCTTGTTTGAGGCCATAAAGGGCTTTATGGAGTTTGAACACGTGATTAGGAAAATAAAAATCATTAAAGCCGGGAGGTTGTTTAACATAAACTTCCTCTTTAATAATACCATTTAGAAAAGCACTCTTAACATCCATTTGAAATAGCTTAAAGTCATTAAAACAAGCAAAAGCACAAAGCATATGAATGGATTCAAGACGTGCAACCGGAGCATAGGTTTCGTCGTAGTCAATGCCTTCCTCTTGGTTATAGCCTTGAGCAACCAATCGGGCTTTGTTACGAGTCACTAACCCACCTTCATTAAGCTTGTTACGAAACACCCATTTTGTTCCAATAATGGGATAATTGCTAGGTTTTGGGACAAGTTCCCAAACCTTGCTTCTCTCAAATTGATTAAGCTCCTCTTGCATAGCTATCATCCAAAACTTATCAAGGAAAGCATCATTAACATTTTTAGGCTCTATTTGAGAGATAAAAGCCACATTTGCACAAAGATCATGAGTGGCGGATCTTGTGCTAACACTGGAGGAAGGATCCCCAATGATAAGCTCCTTAGGATGATTGGTGACAAATCTCCATTCTTTTGGGAGATCCTTTTGAGGAGGCTCGAGAGGAGGAGACTCTTTTGATGGGGTCACAACTTCATTGTTAGATGAAGAAGGACGATCCTCAATAGAGGAGTTCTTCAACCCAAACGAGATGTCATCAATATCCTCGGAAGAGGAGAATGTAGAGGAGTTGAGTTCATTAAAAGAGACATTGATTGACTCTTCGACAACAAGACTTCTTTTGTTAAAAGCACAAAAACCTTTACTATGAGTAGAGTATCCAAGGAATATTCCTTCATAGGCTTTTTCTTCAAACTTGCCTAGGTTATCCTTGGTATTCAAAAAAAAACAATTGCAACCAAAAACTTTGAAATATTCAATTGAGGGAATTTTGTCAAACCAAAGCTCATAAGGAGTCTTCTTAGAAATAGGTCTAATTAAGACTCTATTTATAACATGACAAGCCGTATTAACGGCTTCCGCCCAAAAATATTGGGGGAGCTTATATTGGTTTAACATAACCCGGGCCATATCGCCAAGGGTTCTTTTCTTTCTCTCTACAACACCATTTTGTTGAGGAGTACGTGGGCAAGCAAAATCATGTCCAAAACCATTCTTTTCACAAAATCTTTTGAAATCGGCATTATCAAATTCCCCTCCATGATCACTCCTAATTTTGTTGATAGAAAAACCTTTCTTATTTTGAACACGTATACAAAAAGCAACAAATTCACGAAAAGTATCACTTTTGCAAACAAGAAAAATAACCCAAGTAAATCTCGAAAAATTATCAACTAAAACAAAAGCATAAAGCTTGCCTCCGAGGCTAGCAACTCTACTAGGCCCAAAAAGATCCATATGAATAAGTTGAAGGGGTATAGAAGTACTCACAGAGTTGATTGATTTGAAGGATGACTTGGTTAACTTACTTTTCACGCATTCTTCACATACCATATCCTTTTTGAATGAGATACTTGGGAGTCCTCGTACAAGCTTCTTGGAGACGAGGCGAGAGATGGGATCCATGTTTGCGTGTCTAAGCCTCATGTGCCAAAGCCAACTCTCATCGTTCTTTGCAACTAGGCATCTGTCATTGTTAGTACCTTCAACAAGATAAAGAACATAAATGTTGTTTTCTCTAATGCCTTCATAAACAATAGTTCCATTAGAACTATCGGTAATGTAGCATTTGAGTTTAACAAACTTGATATTATAGCCATTATCGGTAAGATGACTAATACTAAGGAGGTTATGCTTGAGATTAGTAACAAGACATACATTATTAATACAAGGATAGGGAGGAGAACCGATATTACCATTTTCAATAATATAACCTTTAAGATTGTTACCAAAGGAGACATGTCCTTCCTTCTTCATCGATAGCGTTGTACAAAGTGAAGCATCACCGGTCATGTGCCGTGAACAACCGCTATCGAGAATCCACTTGCTTCTAGCATGAGAAGGATTCGTCACCTACAACATAAGTTGAAGATGAACAATTTGGTACCCATGATTGTTTGGGTCCTTGATTGTTAGTTATAGGAACCCATTTAAGAACTTTCATGTCAACTTGTTTCCTTGTATAACAAAAATTAGAAGTATGTCCGATCAAACCACTATAATTGCACATCAAAGAAGATTTAGAAGAAGAAGTGTGAGTGTTGTGCATATGTGAGTTTCTAGTGTGAGAAGTTCTACCATGAGTGTTATGAGGATGATAGTAAAAAAGCATGATGTGAGGTGTTCTTCTTAACAAAAGGTCCTTTTCTCGTGTTAGAGAAGGAGTTGTGTGTAGTGTTCATGAAAGGTGTATGCCTAGCATTGTGATGAGTGTGGGGGTGTCTTGGAGTATGCATGTGAGTGGTATTCTTATTACCTAAATTCTTACTCCGTGTAAGAAGATCATTATACTTAATAGAAGTGTCATATTCTCTTCTATTAGCATCTTGATATTTGTGCATAACAAATTCATAAGAACTTCTCATGGATATAATCTCATCATCCCTTTTCTTGATGGTGTCAAGAGATTCTAGATATTTGAGTCTTAAGGACTCTATCTCATCCGTGTCAGATGCAGAAAATTTTCCTTTTATATCAATAATGATATTAGAGAGTCTCTCTACTTCAAGTTGAAGGGCATCAATATCTTTTAGAGACTTCTTGTATTTATTCCTAACACCTTTGTGTTCTTCGTGTAATTCAAGGATAGCTTTTTCCAAATCATCATAAGTAAGAGTGTTTAAGGAAAGATCATCAAGTACCTCATCAGTTGCCATGAGGCAAACATTTGCATTATGTTTGCACTCCTTGTCATTGTCGGAGTCACTAGCATCACTCTCACACCAAATGCTAGTATTGGCAAATTTTTTAGAGGACGAGCTTCCTCTGATTGGCTTCTCGTACTTGCTTGAATCTCTTCTTATCATCGGACAATCCCTCTTGATATGTCCGGGTCTTCTATATTGATAGCACGCCGGATCTTCCTCATTTTTCCGTCTGGAGCGATTGGCTTTATTGAATTTGAGGAATTTCTGGAAGTGCTTAGCTGTGAGAGCTATTTCTTCATCATCATCCGACTCATTGTCGTCGGAGCTCTCCTTGGAGTAAGACTTTGTAGCTTTGAGAGCAAGAGTCTTCTCCTTCTCTTTGGTCTTCTCCTTCTCCTTCTCTTGTGTGGAGGATTCCTCTTGATCCTTTATATCGATCTCGTGAGTCATAAGCTTACCCATGAGGGTCTCAAGGTTCATGACAGTTAGATCGTTCCCCTCAATAATTGTGATAGCTTTAGGACTCCAAACTTTCGTCAATCCTCTAAGGATTTTTTTGATCTTTTCATGAGCCGGATATTCCTTACCAAGAGAGGAGAGAGGATTAATAATATCACCAAATCGAGTAAACATGCAAGTAATAGATTCATCATGCTTCATTTTAAAAGACTCATATTCTTGCGTGAGTCTACTAATCTTAGACTCCTTTACTTGTGAGGTTCCCTCGTGTGTGACTTCAAGTAATTTCCAAATCTCATTGGAAGTCTTGCAAGTAGAGATTCGGTTGAATTCACTACTGTCAAGAGCATAATAAAGAGCATTCATTACCTTGGCATCTCGACTTGCAAGCTTCTTTATGTTTTCAGAAAGAGTGTCCCGAAGGGTGTCAGAAGCAATATCCTCAATAGCTCTGGAAGGAGTAGGAAGACCATTTATCACGCAATCCCATAAGTCAAAATCTATGGACTTTAGATAAATGCTCATCCTAATCTTCCAGTAGTTATAGTTGGTACCATCAAATAGGGAGGCCTATTTGTGGAGTGCCCCTCATTGTGAAACGTGTTGATACTAGGGTAAGAGGCCATGGATCACTCAAGGGTGTAAATTTAAATCAAGAGAACAAAGCTTTGATACCAATTGTAGAACCCTAGAGGGGGGGTGAATAGGGAAATTAAAAATTAACTATAACAATTGATGCAATAAAGACAATTGAAAGTAAAGAGTAGAAAGATCAAACGCAAGGATGTATCCTGGTATCCTCTTTTGAGGCAGTACAGTCCCGGAACTCTCTCCGACTTTAATCCACTATTTAACCAAATAGTACACACAAGTTTGGATCCGAAGAACTCGCCAACTTCAACACGAGTTTGGATTCGAAGACTCGCCAATTTCTACACACGAGTTTTCTTACGAAGGTTCGCCAACTTCAAACAAAAGAGAATGAGAACTTGTTGATCTTCTAAACACGTGAAGATCAAAATGTACAACTCTTTAATACTCTAGCACTTTGGGAGAGGATGACAATGAAAAGCTTGGAAGAGTATTAATGGTGGAGTTCTTGGTAGTTGGAAAATTTATGGTAAGAGTTGGTAAGAAAGCTCAAGAGAGAGAGAGAGAGAGAGCTTTCTTTTATAGAAGAACCAAGAGTTGGTGGCATTTAATGCTCTGAATATAGACAGACCGACATGCCGTCGATATGCAGCGACATACCGTCAGTACATCGGTCAAATAGTAACGGTCATATTAATGACCGTTTGAGTGCATTAAATGCTGTCATTAATGCTAGTCAGGGCAATTCAAAAATCAAACATTTGAAACTCGGTATACCGCCGGTATGCCGGAGCATGCCGCCGGTATGCCGACAAAAGGTCACAGCAAGTTTTGGTTTGCTCAAACCGGTATACTGCCGGTATGCCGGAGCATGCCGTCGGTATGCCGACAATTTGTCACAGCAACTTTTGGGTTGCTAAAAATGGTATACCGCCGGTATGCCGGAGCATGCCGTCGGTATGTCGACAATTTGTCACATCAACTTTTTGGACATAAAAATCGGTATACCGCCGGTATGCCGGAGCATGCCGCCGGTATGCCGACAATTTGTCACAGCAACTTTCTGAGTTCTAAAAATGGTATACCGCCGGTATGCCGGAGCATGCCGCCGGTATGCCGCTCTGTATGTATTTGATTTTTGACTTGTTCTTTTTACTTGTCATCCGTCCTTAGGTGTTTACAAATATACCTAGACTTGTACAGACACAGAGACTCTAAGCAGGAAGATGCCGTCTTATGCAAGGAACGTCGGTAACTGCTTCAGTCTTCAATGTAAAAGAGATTGCGCTTGAACGAAAGAACTCCATGTAGTAGATCTTCTGAGAATATTTGAATATGACGAACAGAAGACTAAACTACGAAGATGCTGTTAATAATCAAAATAAAATGTGCCAACAGTTATGACAACTAGCCTGACATGACAAGTATGAAGGACCTGGACATCGTGGATGATTGTGTTTGTACAAATAAACTGGTACTGTCTTGCATCATGTCTAGGGTGGGGATCCCTGAGTACCACGGTCAGGGGTACCTACTGAAATTGACTAAGGCTAATTAACTAGAATGATTCGGTAGTCATGAAGAGATTTTCCCAGCTACAGAAAATCCCGTTATCTAGGCGAACTAAGTGGACTTGTAGCCTACCGACGAGTAGGGCACATTTCTAGCACACCGTCAAGTGTTGTACCCTTCTTAAATGTATATTCGACCTGGATAACCTGGTTGGACTACGGGGCTTGTGGCTGTGGGATTATCTCATTGCATCTTGCTAGTAACTAGGCCTGTGATAACCCAAGTTAGTTAAAGTATCAAGCCGTACTCCTTACTTGGCTGTGATTGACTGGATGGAGTCTAGTCCAGCTTAGTCTCGTCCTGATCCTGTACAAGATTATGATAGGATATGGTTTATTATGCTTGCTTTAAAAACAACGATCGGGGGGACCAGTTCTGTTTAGGCGAAGGGTTACAACCCCGGTCCTTGTTTAGTTTAAGGGTTGTAACCTGGCTCCCAGAGCAGTTCTGTGTCTTCTCTTCGTTTATTATCTTATTGCACCCCATGTCATGCTCATCATGTTTTACCTTACCTCAATAGTATGATTATCTATACTGGCCTTAACAATAAAGATCAGGGGACCAGTTCTGTTCAGGCGAAGGGTTACAACCTCGGTCCTTGTTTGGTTTAAGGAATGTAACCAGGTTCCCGGGGCAGTTCTGTGTCTTCTCTTCGTTTATTGTCTTATTACCCTATCAGCAGTATTTGAGACGGGATCCTATTCTGGGGAAGGACTGCAACCCCGATCTTTGTTTGGTTTAAGGGTTACAATCTGGATACTTGAATGGTTTCCTCGTACTCAATTTATTATTGTTATACCTTTTATTATCAGTTCTTATTTAGTATCTTTTATATTTATTTATGATATGCTGGTTTTAGTTCCTAAGTGAAGCCTCCTTTGTGGCACTTGTTCTTTCTGGGGTCTGACCCAGCTGGTTTTGTATGGCCAGATATTGGAGCAGCTCCAGAGGATCTACCTACCTTCCAACCAGATGGTGACCACCAGGGGTAACCCTGGCAACGAGTGGGTTTCTTTTGTCCTCCCACTTTATTGTACAATTATTCTTTTGAGGTATTTAGCCGACGAGCACGTGTTAGCTCGATTGCACCTTTACTTATTGTCTGCTTACGGGCTGTAATATGATTGACAGATCCTAGGGTTGATCATGTATAACTGAACTCTTGCTAGTCTTGACATTTTGTACGACTAGCTTCATGATCATCCAATATGTAATGTATGGGACGCCTTGCTATATATATTGGGTGCTCTGACATCTTGTAACTATTATTGCTTGCTTGAGATTGAGACAATTAGCTTGTTCATGACCGTAGGAGGCTATTGGCTTGTAGTTAAACCCTAATATATCTAGACAGCCATGACCGTATAGCAAGGTGGGTTGCACTTCAATATACGTAGCTGGCTATGTACGCCTCCGCTCTCCAGTATTCTGGTTCTGGGGTGTTACAAGTACTTGGACAAGTTCGTGATGGTGTTCTTCGACGATATCTTAGTGTACTCGACGACTCCAGAGGAGCATGAGGAGCACTTGAGAGTGGTTCTAGAGATTTTTAAGATGGAGCTTTACGGCAAGCTCTCGAACTGTGAGTTCTTCCTGGACCGAGTAGATTTCCAGGGTCATGTTGTCACCAGGGATGTGATCTCAATTGACCTGAGAAGATCACGGTAGTTGAGGCTGGACAGCATCGAGTTCAGTTGTAGAGATCAGGAGCTTCCTGGGATTGGTAGGCTACTACAGGAGGTTTGTTCAGATTTCTCCCGGGTTGCAGAGCCGTTGACTAGGCTGACCCGAAGGATGGAGTTTATCTAGTCAGAGGAGTGTCAGTCACTTTTGATGAGTCGAAGAAGCGGTTGACGATAGCTCTAATTCTGACATTGCCATCAGGATCAGGCGGGTTCACTATCTACATTGACGCCTCAGGAAGGATTTGGGTTGAGTCTTGCAGCAACATGGGAAGGAAATTGCCTATGCTTCCATGCAGTTACGTCCACATGAGAAGAACTACCCTACCCATAACTTGGAGTTAGCAGTAGTTATCTTTACTCTGAAGTTGTAAAAATACTATTTATACGGAGAGCGGGTGGAGATCTTCACAGACCACAAGAGCTTGAAGTATGTGTTTACACAGAAAGACCTTAACGTAAGGCAGCGGATAGTTATAGTTGATGAAGGACTTTGACATTTCATTGAAGTATCATCCAGGGAAGGCCAACGTGGTTGTCGACGCTTGAGCATATATCCGGTAGCTGTGTTTGACGGTAGACCGTCACTTGTTAGCAGATCTGTAGAGCCTAGAGATCGATATGATAATGTCGGGAGTTTAGATGCAGATGTGGGGCCTACAATTCTGTCGGACTTGATTGAGAGGATCAAGTCAAATCAGTTCGACGATGTCGCTCTGTGGTGTATCCGAGAGCAGGTTCGAGCAAGACTTGTTGAGGAGTTCGTCATTGCAGAGGATGGAGCATTGAGGAATGGTTCCAGACTATGTGTGCTCAGTAGAGACCTTCGGGAGCAGGTTATGTAGGAGGCCCACCTTTCAGTATTCTATACATCCAGGTGCCAACAAGATGTATAAGGATCTGAAGGAGCACATATGGTGGTATGGGATAAAGCGGGAGGTAGCACGCTTTATAGCCAGATGTTTCTGCCAGCATGTAAAGCCAGAGAGACACAGCCAGGAAGACTGTTACAGCTATTGCCCATTCCAGAGTAGAAGTGGAAGCACATTACGATGGACTTTGTTTCGGGATTGCCGAGTACACCAGGAGGGAAAGATATTTGGGTCATCGTAGATAGGTTGACAAAATTAGCCCACTTCATGCCATTTAAAGTGGATTTGTCTATGGAAAAGCTAGCAGAGATGTACGTGCGACAGATTGTCAAACTTTATGGAGTTCCGGTGAGCATTGTCTCGGATCGGGATAGTCGCTTTACTTTCTATTTCTGCGGAGTCTGCATACTAGTTTGGACTCAGCTCAAGTTTAGTACTCATACCACCCTCAGACGGACAGACAGTCGAAGAGGACTATCCAGACTCTCGAGGACGTGTTGCGGACTTATGTTATGGACTTTGGAGGTTCCTAAAATTATTTGCACTTGGGGGAGTTTGCATACAACAACAGCTTCCAAGCCAGCATGAGATGTCACCATTCGAGACATTGTACGGGCGTAGATGTCATACTCCCATGTCTTAGGATATATTGGAGAGAGAGATTTATTGGGACCTGAGATGGTTGTGGATGCAACCGAGAAGCTGAAGCTCATCAGGGATCGACTTCGCGTGGCGTAGGAAAGACATCGGTATTGGGCCGATAGACACCGCAAACCTTTGGAGCTTGAGGTACAGCTTAGAGATAGGATTACGATTAGGATTGGTTTGATTTTGTGATTTTGTTTGATCATGTTTGATTATTATAGTTAATTTGATTAGGATTAGACATCGACATTTGTGATTTATTAGAATTTAATTGAATTTGTGATAATTAATAATGTGCTAATTATTGTGTTGAGCCTTGACCTAGATTTGCCCTAACCTAGATGTTAGTCATTAGCCTAGAGATTGCATTAGAAGTTTCTAACTAAAGACTAAGTTAGATAATGTCTAGATATTTAGCTAAGTTAGATTTTTAGCTTGAACCAATTTACTTGGGCCTTTAGCTAGAAGGCTTGGAATTTCTATTAGAGAGAAGCCCATAACTTACATTGCACCTAAACCCTAACCCTAGCTATAGTGGCCGGCCAAGCATTGTCCCCCTATAAAGAACAATATTTATTACATCTTGCCTTTTTTTCATAGCCTCTTTAAACCCTAATTTGTGTTCTTTCCCAAATCCACCCCTTTCTCCAAATTATCTCCAAATTGAGCCTAGTCTTTTGCATTGCACTCCCCTATTGTAGAAGAGATCAATAGAGGCTAGCTAGCAAGGATTGGAGGCTCTTGGACCATAGCAAGGTGGTGAAGGATCTCATTTCTAGGCTTTTGTATTGAGATTCTAACTCTCAATAGGTAATGGCTCTAAACTCATTTGTTCCTATATATATGTGTGTGTGTGTGTGTGTGTGTATATATATATATATATATATATATATATATATATATATATATATATATATCCCTTATTTTTTATGTACATCTCTTACTTACTATATAGATATTTAGAGTTTACAATATATCCCTTATTTTTTATGTACATCTCTTACAACACTTTATGTATCTTACTCTATTGCTTGTTTTATATTTCCTACCATGATATGATCTGTTTGAGAGATATGTGCTCGTTCTTGTCCTGACTGGACCTGATAAAATATTACATATGACACGAGGAATTCTGTCCTACTTATTACGGAGGAGGCCTGTATGACACTTGTGAGTTGGACCCACAGGAGGATCCAGCTCTAGTTGAGGACATCACCCTTATTGCTTAGGCTAGATAGATAGGTTTATTCTTATTTTATTATGTTATTTATATTTGACATCTGAATTGTATTATTTGTGGATGTTGAGATGTAGTGTCGTTTAGATACTTAGACTTATTTCCTTCTGTTTGTATCTTCATTTGAGATTTCATATCTATCTTATCGTACTATTTCTATCTTAAAATTATGATTGAGTTGTATCTCTGTATTGTCCTCCGATTGGAGAGTATATCTTGTACAGGTACATTTATATGTGTTAGATGTATGTGACCTAGGACAGCATTCTACATCGATACTGCGGCGTAGGCTGGACGTACCCACTTCGTTCCCCTATACTGGTGCGGGTCATGACAGAGTACCCCTGAGTTATCGTACATCGATCTTTGATACACCTCAATACCATCGATGATGTACATAACCTGACGATCTACCTTTGCATCGAACTCCTAGTCGTATAACTGATGCTATCATCCATACTGGATATACTATCTCCTCGGCATCCAAGATCAAATTCGATCATTATCTCCCGAACTAGTTACCTGATTAATTCATTGAAACTCAAAATCACGTATATTCATTTTTCTATCTTAAGTTATCGAGCAACATTTTTTTAAGTTGCATCATTCTATGCTAACTCAAATCATCAAGCATCATCTATCCCAAATCCTCAGAGTCATTCTCATATTTTTGAGTCATTTTCTTGCATGCCAACTTCCGATCGTGCTAACTTTTCGTATACGATTCATATCGATTCCTCGACTAAATCATCCATTCGTTACACCTTAACTTTTCTTTGATTCAATTTTCCTACACAATCATTTTTGCATTTTGTACTTGCACAATCCTAATCCCGTATGCATCATTTCTAATTCATTCGAATCAACTCGACAAAATCTTCATGATTACAACTTATACAACGATACTCAATCTAAGGCTTTGCTTACTCGTCACTTGCTGATAGACTCATTGGCACCCCGTATCCTCAATTGATCGACATCTCCAAGGCTATCCCATACACCACTCAGGGAAAAATTCATTTTGATAAATCCTTGAAACAAATTTTGAATCAAAGTCAATTACTTCGAAACTTTGTTCGAAACATTCCTCAAAGCTCAAGCACATTTTATCTACATCGCATTGACGATATCATCTTTTTATACCTCAACCATTAGTTATCCCACATTCTATGAATCAACTCAAACTCATTTTTGTTCGACACAATTTGAATACCGTACCCAATTATTCTAAGGTTGACGCAATTCTTAGTGTATATGCCCAGCCCGGCTTAGCCAACCGTGCTTTTACGTGAAACCATCTTTTTTTTTTTTTTCGAAAACTATTCTAATACTATTTAAAATATATAGATTTATTGTATGGAAATCCCTCGAAATATTGAGAAAGAGAGAGAGAGAGCGTACCAACGATATCGATTTGCAGAAGCAACACATCAAAGTTAAAGAATTCAATCGAAAGTCGAAGGACGTAAAATCGTGCTGATACCATTATGTCATGCTCCGATCCCGTAGGACCGATTGTCTCGCTAAGGCATGATGTCGTATGAGCCTAGATTGTGCTCACACAAGGCGGGTTCCATAACGGCTGATTACAGGCTAAGCGACGGGGTCGTCGCACAGAAGTACCAAAGCAGAAACATTGAAAGATGCCAACGGAAAGTTGAAATCAAACACAAGTCATATAAAATATGCTATTTATTGATATTGAACAAGGATTACAAATGTGGCATGAGGCTATGATTACAATCACTCAGTCTCACTCTTCTCACGATACAAGTCACTATGTTCTCTCTCATCTCTTAATACAATTTGACGAGCCAGCGGATGCTTTAGATAGGTGCTATCCATACATTATGTCCCGTATAACACCAGACACCATACAGCCGCACGCCTCGAAATGCCAAGGAACTCCGTGCTTCGATGCATCCAAGTGAGCTCCGCGCCAACGAGCTTCTACATGTGCCTGCACATGAAAACTGTGTGGGTGTCAGTACTCAGTTATACTGGTGGATAAGCTTCTTACCCACCCATACAAAACCAAAACGTTCATTTACTTTGTGCAACAGAGTCCCTTTATGATTGTCTTTCTTTCTTACCTTGGGATCGATTTTAGTACATAGGCGCCTCGCCTACTTGTGTCTCTAGACCATCACCGTGTCATGGCACCAATAACTTACCTATACTTGTTTTTAGTCCCTTCTCGTGCCAACAACGTCAAATTATCGACCCATGCTTTCCCTTTGGCCCATACTTTAAGACTCAATCATTTAGTCATGCCATAAACTCCGTTTGTGTATCCCCATTGAGGTCGTGTCTCGTAATTCGGTACTACTTGACCAACTTTGCCTTACGACCCTTTCTGACTTGAACTCAAAATGACTTAATCCAACTTGTGTTCTACCTTTGTGTCAAGACTCACCAACCGACGCCATACTTCATGTCGTAGCACGGTGTCTTCGTTGTAGCCAAATCTTAGGCCCAAACTTTATGTTGTAAATTGTGCACACATTCAATTTGACTCAGTCCAAAGACAAGCATGCGGATTGCCGCTAATATGTCGACTCATCTATATGAAAGGGTCACTAGTACAACAAACTATACTTGGACTTATAGCTTTGTTATTCGGCGACACTTTCAGCACAAGTAGCGAGCCCCGCTGAAAGTTTTTGACTAACCTGAGCGGTACTCCCAGCTTGTCCATACCGTGTTTCCTCCTAGGCCAGAACGGTTCTGTAAGTTTGTCGTCTGAAGGAAACTTTTCCTTGTCGACAAGTTGTCTAATGACCATGCAAGACTTGACTCGAACTAACGTCTCACATAATCATTCTTCTTCCAGTATTACCATCTTTTCAAGGCCATGTTAAAGACTTAGTATTACCATACTCTAAACGACTATTTGATAGCCTCTTTTGCAAACTTAATTTGAATCAACCGTGGCTCGTGCCTTAAAACTAAATCTGTGACATCGTGCCTTAAGCCAACTTGTTTGTGTGCAACACTATCGCCCAAGTCATACTCCATGTTACGAGCTTTGAGACCGTAGGACTGCGTGGCTATACCCAGCCATAGAAATCGTAGGACCGTGCTTGCTACTACTTCTATAGCCCTTGACATAACTTTTTCCTAACTCCATCGTGCGATACAACTTAACCCGTGGAACGAACAAGGCAATGCCAAGCCCTTGCATCGTAGAAACGTGCATTGAGACATATGGAATACTTTGGCTATGCCATGTATCGGACGATGGGACCGTTCTTGCCTTCTCAAGCATTTATATGTGCGACGCCTATGACTATGCTATGTCCATAGCCTTGTAGCAATATAACCAACTTTTCCATCTCCCAAGGCACGGGATAAAGGACCGAGTGTTATTTTGAAAGCATGTCATACAACACTTCTAAGCCAACCATAGGACCTTTCCATATTCTAACTCCGTTTGACCCAACTTGGGATTACTCCCTTAGCTATGTGGATTCACCTTATTTATTATCAAGCCTATTTGTGCATTCAAAAACTTTCGTTTTATTAGTGTGAACGCCAAGCTGAGGCAAGTTCACTGAAGCCACCCACCTAAGCGAGGAGTCGCCTCGATCGAGCAGGACTTTGATCAGGCCATTGCATGGCTAAGTCCAATATGCTCGCATTTTGATTCCTCCGATTGACTGAGCGGGAGGGGCATTACACCTCGGACTCAACTTTTCTTTGCTGCCAAATCGGATGAAACACATGATATCCTTCCTTGAATTCCAAAGGTTGGTAGTATGCATCTGTTCAATGCTTCTATATCTATCTACTGCAGCCTAAAGATGCTTCTAAATCTGCTTTACCTTCTCTATTATCTGCATCACTGACTCAGGACCAAGGATCTGACGCTCTTCCACATCCCTACAATATACTGGAGATCTGCACTCCCTGCTATGCAGTGCCATAAAAGGCAACATATGTATACTTGCTTGGAGCTATTATTGTAGGAGAATTCCACTAAGTATAGATGATCCCATGAACCTCCAAAATCATGTATACATGCTCTCAACTTATCCTCAAGTATCGGGATCGTGGGCTCCAACCATCGCTCGGCGGATAAAATATCGTACTAAACTTAAACCGAGTTTCGAGGCTCTTATGCATACTCCTCCAAAAATGTGATGTAAATCTCGAATCTCGGTCTGACAAAATACTAACCGGTACACCATGCAACCATATAATCTATCTCATGTACTAATCACCCAAAACCTTCATAGATTACCATACTCTAAACGACAAAAAATATGCCGATTTGGTGAGACGATCTACAATAACCTAGACTGCGTCCTTCCCACTAGGTGTCACGCCCCGCTCCTATAGGAGCGATCGACCTCGCTAAGACGTGATCCACGTGAGCCTAGATTGCGCTCATGCAAGGCGGGTTCCATAACGGCCGATTACAATAGCTTGCGATGGGGTCATCGCACAGAAGTCCCAAGTAGAAAGGTTGAATAACAAGGCACATGAGTACAGAAACAAAATCCAGTTATTTATTGATAATGAACATAAGATTACAAAGGACGCGATGCCAGATTACAATTTCTCAAGCTCACTTTCTCTTAAAATAAAGTCGATCTCTCTCTCTCTCTCTCATCTGTCAATACAAAGCTCAAGGCTTGCCACTGTAGATGCTTTAGAAGGCGATGTCCCTATGTTATGTCCCATGTAAGTGAAGTCTTCAATACGGTCGTACGCCTCAAAATGCTAAGGAACATCGTGCCTCGATGCATCCAAGTGAGCTCCGTCGAACGATCTTATACCTGTGCCTACACATAAAAACTATGTGGATGTTAGTACACAACTGTACTGGGGGTGTGAACCCTCGCCCATCCATACAAAACCAATACGTTCATTTAGTTTGGGCAACATATCCCTTTTGATTGTCTTTCTAATCTTGTCTTAGGATCAATTTTAGGGCATAGACTCCTGACCTATTTGTCTTTATATCACCATGCCTCGTACCGATGACTTACTTATCCTTGTGTTTCTAGACCATTTTCATGCCAACAATATAATGAATCGACTCGTGCTTGACTTTTTACTCATACTTTGAGACGCAACAACATGGTCGTGCCATAACTCTGTTCGTGCTTGAACATCGAGGCCGTGCCTCCCAATTCAACATAACTTTAACCTAACTTTCTCTTACATCCCTTTCTGACTTTAACTCAAAACTCAATTCCAAACTTATGTAACTTGTGTTGATGACTCAAATATGATGTCATATTTTGTGCCGAAGCGTGTCTTTGCTATATCTAAGTCTTAGGCTTCTTAGAACTTGTGGTGTGGACCGTGCACACACTTTGTGAATTATTTGTGTCGTGGTTATACTCTTTGTAACTCAACTGACACCGTACATACGCTTCTTTACTCAATCTAAGGCATACACGCGGATAGCCGCTATTATACCGACTCATCTATATGAAAGGCCACTAGCAATGTCAAGCTATACCCGGACTTTTGCATATGACCACGTTCGCGTGTGAGGTACGAGCTCCACCGAATGTCCGGTAGCCTGTATTGTAATGCCTTTTCAATGCGAGTCACACCGACGTTGAAGATCGTACAATACCGATAATTTCTCTTAGGTCGACATGAACCCGGTGCCCCGATGATCGTTCAACCAAACTTTGTGCACAAGTTGTCCAATAACCTTGCAAGACTCGACCATGTCCTTCTTTATTCATAACCATGCTTTTTATACTTTATTGGAGACTCCCAAACGAGGGACTGCCTCGGCAATAAACGGTCTCGTCAACTTTTCTATTCTTAAAATCCAGAAAACGGCGACTACATAGCCTTCTTACTTGACTTGAACAAGACGTGTTCCATCCGTGCCATAGACCATGGCATAATTGTTTGCCATTGATTGTAAAAGTGCAGAACAATTTTATAGGAGGACTGAACTTTAGACTCATAATACAAACTCGTTCGTATAAAGAAAGCCTAGGAATGAAAACCTAGGTACAACAATCTAAGTACGATTATTTATTTTTGATTCTGGAGGTGACGATAGAGGCTCGGGAAAGCGACGGCAGCTCTGCCTTACTCCTTGGACGATTGGACGTAGCCTTGACTCTGATGAAGAAATGCTCTCGGGATGTGTAGGAAGAATCCTCTGTGCGTTCCTTTGTCTCTCTGCGTGTCCAGCTGGATGGAGAGAGTCTATTTCTCTCTGGAATTTACCTCCTCTTTTTTTCTAGGGTTTGCAAGGGAATAGCACCTTGCTATTTATAGAAGTGGGGGTGATCATTAGGGTTTGCAATGATTGCCCCTTTGAAAAGTCGACGGCCAATAATCTGGACCCTTAATTTTGATTGCATCACATCTGGGCAGTTAATTTTATTGTACCAAATTCATATGGGCAATTAATGCTGATTGTAATGAATCTTCATAATTTATCATGACAAGCTCGGATCTCCTGCTACGTGTTTAATCTGCTTGATTGCAATAAAGCCGATTTATCCGGGTAACTATTATGATTGTACTAAATCTAGCAGCCATAACTCCGAGAGGATAAGACATCCACGTGTCTCAACTGTCATGAGGACTGCCACATGTCTCAACTGTCATGAGGATCGCCACATGTCTCACTGTCGTGAGTGGGACGTCCTGACAGAGCTGCATGAATGTGGTCTCTAAATGAACCGCATATGGGTGGCCCCAACACTCCTAACCGCATGAAGGTAGCAGTCGCATGAGGGTGGCGGCCGTATAAGGATGTCAACCACATGAAGGAGGCAGCCGCATGAAGGTGGCAGCCGTATGAAGGAGGCAGCCGTATGAGGTGGCAGCCGTATGAAGGGGGCAGCCGCATGAAGAGAGAAACTGCATGAAGAGAGCAACCGCATGAAGAGAGCAACCGCATACGGGTGACAGCCGCATAGGAGTAGCCGCATAGGGAGCTTTGGACTTGGCGGATCATGCCAGCTATAAAAGATTTTCTACTTTTCCCTAGGAGCACGCCATCATGTTAGAGCTATCTTTTCAGCTTTATGTCAAAGCTGTCTCTCCGCCTTTCTGTCAGAGCTGTCGTCAGGGCATTTAATGAAGCAGTTGCTTTATGGCCAGCTGTAGAGGCGGACTGCTTTGGGCCACGTGGCTCCTTCTTGAGCCGCATGGAGCTATCCGAGCCGCATGAGGCTTTAAAGGACTTTTGAGCCGCATGAATGTCTAACAGATTTCTAAGCCGCATGAGGCTCTTTCTATCTGAGTCGCATTGGCTTTTTTTGTTATTTTCCATGCTTCTACAAGACCCCCTTCAAAGTTTTTAATTTGCAAAATTGAAATACTTTGAATAAGAAGCATGGCTATGTAAATTCTTTTGGCCGTATATGATGTTCTAGCCGCATGGGCTTCTTAGCCGCATGGACCTCCTAGCCGTATGGCCTGTCTGGTCGTATAGACTCCCTGCCACATGTGTGTCTCCTGCCACATGTGCGTCTCATTAATTGCGCTTGATTTGCTTTAGATTTATAGCCGTCTTTTGGGGCAGGATCCCAAGGGTCGGTTTTAAATATTCGAATTTTTCTCGATGACCAAAGAGTCGATTTTGTTTTTATGCAGCACGCGGATTGAAGCATCCCCCCTCCTTCTACCTATAAATAGGAGTGTTTTTTGGTCAAAGACTTCTTTAATTTCTTCTGTCTTCAACTCTTCTTGCCCTAAGTTGCTGCCTTCGTCTTCCTTCTCCGCTCATCAATCAACAATAGCCGCCAAGTCTTCCAAGGCCACGGCGAAGGGTAAGGGAGTAGCTTCTTCGTCAGCCACGATGTCTGAAGTTCACCCCGATGTTCACCCCACTATTGCTGGTAAGGATTTGGGCGGACCGTATACTTCAAAATCCTAATAAACGCTCTGTTGTATGCTTTCTGCACAAGCCTTTTAATACGTTCCTCGTCTTCATGAACTGTTCAAATTGTATGGGCCACATGTATGTCCCGTTCGAGCGCCCTGAAGCCCCCTTAAGACTGGGCCGCAGAAGCCTCCGGCCATCTTCTAACTTTGTTTCTTTTATCTTTGATTCCTGTAGCATCCCTGCCGAAGGCTGAGATCATTGTGAAGAAAGCTGCTGCCTCCTTTCATCAAACAAGAGCCATTACTCGTTAAGGAGGAGATGACACCAAAAATGGAGGAACAAAAGAAGAGCTGGCGCCTATAGGGGAGGGAAACACTCCCAACATTGGAGTTGCTGTGACGGAGGAGCCCCAGTTCGACGGTGGTAGTATTGGGTTCTGACCCTCCTGCTCCGGACAAGGATCTTACTCAAATAGATCCTTCATATAAAAATGGTTGAGGGATTGGTATATGCGCCCCCGCAACTAGGATTCGTGGGCTCTCATAAATGTCCGTCTTTTGTCTTGATATTTATGTCCGTCTTTAGCTGCAGTTTGTGTTCTGTTTCTTTTGGACATCAATGTAATCCTTTTTTTCTTTATTGTCTGAATGAAATGGTGGAGAACTTTTTTGGCTTGCTCATGAGATGTAGTTGTGTAATGTAACTGATTTTGAATGAACAAAATACATTCGCTTTATTCTTCGCTTGTAGTAGCTGCCCTAATGGGAGACTTTTTGGGACCTATTATCCTTGGCGCACCCTGGTTCTGGATACGAATAAGTTAGGAGAGAACCAATATACTTACTCAGAGGTATTGAGGACGTGGTAAATATGAGGGTTTCTTCGATAGAGCCTTCCCACTCAGAGGTAATGAGGACATGGCAGGAGTGGGCTCCATGAAGGATACATAGAACAACTCAGAGGTAATGAGGACGTGGAAGTTCTATGTGAGGGGCAGTTTGTTTTTGATGGAAGGAAAACAACTCAGAGGTAACATCGACTTGGTTATTTCGAAAATCTGTGGATCTGTTACCCTTTTTGTGCACTGAAAGTACGTATATTGGATCATAAAGAGGGAGCTCTTTTAGGAGAAAAGTTCAGAGGTATGATCATACTTGACTTCCTACCTAAAAGATGCGATATAGATTTATTTGTAGTGACCAGAGTGAGTTCAGCGGTACTTGCGGGTACATAACTCAACAATCTGGAATATTTTGGAGTCAGAATGTGAGTTCAACAGAATTTCCGGATACATAACTCATCATTATGGGAATTTGTAGTCAAAATGCGAGTTCAGCGGTACCAAGGGGTACATAGCTCGTCAATCTGGGAAATTTGTAGTCGAAATACGAGTTAAACGATACCAGGGGGTACGTAACTCGACATCTTGGGAGATTTGAAGGTGGAAAGTGAGTTCAGCGGTACCAGAGGGTACGTAACTCATGACTCCGGAGGATGTCATTTTAGACGTAATACTTATTTAGGAACTTGCCGTTGATGGGCAACATGAGCAAGTCTCCATTTTGTTTTGCGAGGCGGTAAACTCCATTGGAGAATACAACATCGATGATGAATGGGCCTTCCCATTTTGGCTGGAACTTGTCGACAGTTTTGTGAGTCATAACCATCGGCCTCCGAACTGCCAGAACGAGATCACCCACTTGGAATGTTCTGATTTTAACCTTCTTGTTGAAGGTTCCAGAGATACGTGCTTGGTACAGCTCGATTCGTTGTTGAGCTAACATGCGCTTCTCATCTAGGGCCTCCAACTCTTATAGTTGGCAATGGTGATTGTCATATGTTGTCAACCTATAGGTGAGAGTGACGCAGAACAAGGGGATTTAAGTCTCTAGTAGGAGAACTGCCTCACTTCTATATACCAGAGAGAATGGTGTGTTCCCGGTGGCCGTCCGTACTGTTGTACGGTACGCCCATAAGCATTCGTCGAGCTTTTCATTCCAGTCGCATTTGTTTGATGACACGAACTTCTTGAGAAGCTTAATAATTATTTTATTGAACGCTTCAGCCAAACCATTAGCCGCCGGGTTGTATGGTGTTGAAGCAATATTCTAGATTCGGTGTTTGCCGTAAAACCGATAGAAGGCATGGCTTACGAACTGCGGACCATTGTCGTGGATGATCCTTCGGGGCAGTCCAAAGCGGTAAATGACGTGATGCTTGAGGAAGCTGATCATGTTTGAAGTCTTGACTTCTGCCAGCAGAATAGCCTCCTATTGGAGAAGTAATCTATGATTGCAAGTATGAAGCGGTGTCCTCGGGACGAAGATGGAGTGATCAGACCAATGATGTCCATTTCCCATGCTTCGAATGGCCAAGATGCCACCGTCGGATGTAGAAACTCGGATGGCTGGTGAATAAAATTTGCGTGGACTTGACAGGCTTTGCATTTTCGTGCATAGTCTATTGCATCTGCAACCATCGTGGGCCAGTAATAGCCCATTCGGCGAAGGCGGTCTTGTAGTTTCGGGCCTGGCTGGTGGCCCCCCAGAGATGCCATCATGGACTTCACGCACGGCTTCTTTGGCTTCTGTATTTGACAGACAGCGAAGCAGTAATCCATGGTATGATCGCCGATATAGCATTTTCGTCTCTGTATCGTAGAAGAATCTGAGGGAACGTCTTTTGATAGAAGTGGCTTCCTTCGGATTCTCTGGCAGGATGTCGTAGACCACGAAGTTAATGAATAGTTGTCTCCAGTCTGGTGCTTCATCGACTGTCAAAGCGGAGTAACTCTCAACACATTGAACATTATTCCTGGGACAGACCAACTCACTCACGGCCTATGATGTCAACCAAGTGGTGAGCATGATTTAGAAATGCTAATGAAGCGACAAAGCCTGCTACGGCATCGGCATCAATGTTCTAGAGCCTGGAACGTGTTCTATGAAGAACCCTTTGAAGGATGAGATGATGTCAATCGCTATTTGGTGATAGGGGATCATATCTTCATGACGCACTTCGTATGAGCCCGGATTTGATTGATGATTAGCTGCGAATCATCGTATGCTTCAAGACACTCTACCCCCAGCTCCTTTACAAGTCGGAGGCCAATGACCAGAGCGTTGTACTCGGCCACATTGTTCGAGTAGGACTCCGTGAGGGAGTAAGCCCGATTGATCACCAGCCCGGAGGAAGAAATCAGCACCACTCCGACTCAAGCTACGATGTTGCCCTTGGGCCCCATTCTGGAAGCACCGTCGAAGAACATTCGCCCTACGGTATCATGAGAGGCCACATTTGAATTGGCGACCTCATCTGGAATCTCTTCGTCTATTCTGGTTTACTTCGATCCTGGATGAGCTGCTAAAAAGTCTACTAGAGCTTGACCTTTAACAGCCCTCTGCTGGATGAAGATCATGTGGTAGGGAGACAACATAATCGCTAGGTAGCGAGGCGAGAGCTGAGTGCACCTGGCTTGGTCATGAGAACCCTAAGGGGGTTGACCCTTGATACGACATGGATAGTTTGTCCCGTCACGTAGTATCGCGTCTTCTGAATGGCGAAAACCAGAGCAGCACTCCTTTTCTACGACAGTATATCGGTATTCTGGCCCCATCATCATTTGGCTGAGGTAATATATAGCCTACTCGGCCTACATCATTGTTTTGCACTAGCAGAGCGCCGAGAGAATATTCTATCTCTCTTACATAGAGCAGGAAGGGTCTTCCAGCAACCGGGGCTGCCACGACTGGAGGGTTCATCAGATATTCTTTGATACTATCGATGGCGCGCTGGCATTCTTCATCCCATACGAATGAAACTCCTTTCTTCATGAGGTGGGTGAATGGCTTGCATTGTCCGGAGAGGTTAGAGATGAATCTCCTGATGTAGGCCAGTCTTCCTTGAAGGTCGTGGAGTTCACGGAGATTTCTCGGGGGTGCCATCTCCATGATTGCTTCATCTTCTCAGGGTCTATGTGGATACCCTGGGAAGTAATAATGAAACCCAAGAACTTCCTGCTAGATACGCCCAAGAATGATTTTGGATTCATCTTCAAATTGTGCACTCGCATCAGGTAGAAGACTGTCCTCAGATCATGCAGATGATCTTTCTTAGAGCGCTTTTGACGGATGTCGTCGACGTAGCATTCCACTATCTTGTGCAGGTGGTCTCTGAAGATGATGCTCATAGCTCTTTGATAGATGGCGCCAGTGTTCTTTAAACCGTAAGGCATGACTGTGTAGCAGTATGTGCCAATTGGTGTTCGAAATGATGTATGCTTTTTGTCATCAGGGAACATCTTGATTTGGTTGTACCCCAAGAAACCATCCATGAATGGCATATGCTGAAAGCTGTAGGTGTTGTCAATCATGATGTCTGTGATGGGGAGGGGGAACTCATCATTAGGATACGCCTCATTTAGATTGTGAAAGTCAATACAGATTCGAATCTTTCCATTCTTCTTGAGGACTGGTACTATGTTGGCAACCCAGTCTGGATGCTGTTCCTCACGGATGAAGCCGCTGGCTATCAATTTATTGACCTCAGCTTCAATGGCATTCATGACGTCGGGCGGAACCGTCGTTGCTGTTGTTTGACTGGCTTTGCATCCGGACGAATGTTGAGCTTATGGATTGCAACATTGGGGTTTAGCCCTGGCATGTCTTCATAACTCCAAGCGAACACGTCAATATATTCTTTGACGAGTTGCAGTAGCGATTCTCGCTCTTCGTCTGTCAGATTCTTCTGTTGACGAAGATGGGCTTTGATAGGACTCATTACCGAGATCGACTTGTACAACCTCATCCTTGAGGTGGGAGGCTCTCTTTGTTCGAACTACTTCTTCCATTGCACATCTCGTTGTTGTGCCTACGTCTCTAACTCAAGAAGTTCCGGAATATCTTCATCTTCTTCGTAGGCGTCGCAAATGCCATATTGACGGACCAGACTTGCCTGAGCATGTCCCCAATGCTGACATCCGAATCAGAAGTGGGTGATCCGGTTGAGTATGAATGCTAGTCACATTCCTTGTCTGAGCTTTCCGGGTCGTTGCCGGTGTAACATAACCTAGCCCACATCTGGTTTTGTTGTAATAGTCTCGTGGTTTCCCAGCCGGGATCGGCGATTGTAAAGGTAACCGCTGTCCAGTGCCGTAGTTTAAGCCTGGTGTAGTTTCCAGATCATACCCTTATTTTTGCATGAGGTACTTGGATTGGGAACTATACAGATAAAGGGGCAGTCTTCTTGTGTCGGGTACGAGATCAACTTCTTCTACCCTAAAAGGTTGGGATCATTCTTCCGGCCGAAGATGATTGGATGATCCTCTCCCTCGATTATGCGGTAAGCACCTTCCACAGTAGTAAGTTGGTTTGCGGTATAGACATTTGTTACCTGTGTGTGCAGGTGTGTGCCTATACCGTATTACATAGAATATATTGTACAAAGCATATTAAGCTCGAGGTAGTTCAAAGATAGCCCTTTATTGATGAAATAAGGTATTATTTCTAGTGGGATTACATCATCTGCGGATGGAACATCAGTGTGAGCAACCACATACTTGGCCAGCTCTGGCTCTTCTTCCACCACCCTCTGTGTCAATGGGGACTGGGAGGATGCCTTGGGCAGCTTAATCATCAGGGGCTCCATGGATGGAGTAGAACGTGGAGTCGTTGGCGTACTAGCCACCCCCAGTTTGGTGCTCGATGCTGGGCAGGAAATTGTTGGCTGGCTAGCAGTCCCCGGCCTAGCACTCGGCCGCAGATTCATTCTGGAAAGACGAATCGTCATCGTCTTGACAGAGGGATTGAGCTCTTCTATTTGTTGCTGGCTAGCTTTAGGTATAATTGTCAGTGTCTCTGTCGTGGGTCTTGGCACTTGGCCTGACCTTGGTAGTCAGATTATCCTCTGCTTCTCATGTGCAGAGAAGCTGATTGCGTCCTTACGCAGGGTGGCTGTAAGGGGCACAGTTCTGCCAGGTTTGCAGGCTTAAAGGAGGATTGTCAGAGGTCTTCTGATCCAATTGCCGCCTCAGTTTGAGCTTGAGTATCTCCTTCGGTAAGGTGCTTTTTCGACTTCTCGTACAAGCATGAATCTGAGTAGTAAGATTCGACCCCTTTAAAGGGATCGATGTCGGCAAATTTGTCCTCACGAAGCCGTACTTGTCGACGTACTGAAGCACTGGTGCAGTGTGGAGGGCACGATCATGTAATCATGTATCCAAGGATGTCCCAGGAGAATGTTATAGGAAGTGTCTGCATCTATGACATAACAGGTCACTTCTGACTGAAGGTCGCCGATTTGGCACTTCAAACGAATCTTTCCGATCGGATAGCTTCTGCCTGAAATAAAACTGCTGATGGCGGTGCTTGTCGGCGTCAGGCGATGCATTGGGATGCGTAGATGGTGTAGTAGGCTCTTCGGGATGATGCTTATGGAAGAATCGGGATTAATATACATCCGGTCCACCTTGATATCGCCAATATACCCGGTATAATGTAGAGGGCGATCACGCAGGTTGGTCTTGATAAGCATATCCTGCAGAGTGAAGACGATGTTGGGCATTGTGCCTGTTCAAGCGATGTCCTGGAGATCTGCAGGCGGGCTTTCCCCAGTGAGATTGGACTGAGCCAGATATGCGTCGGCGTTCTGGAGCGTCTCACTCAGTGCGATGCGAACATCATTGGAGAGTCTCAGGAGCTCGTATAGCGACAATTTGGCCGGTGTGTTAGCCAATTGCGCCATGATGTCGAAGTTGTAGGGCCTCTCCAGCCCATGAGGCGTCTCTCGAAGAAGCCAACATGGTGTCAGTATAATTCGACAGCTTCCCACTGCGAAGGTCTGGAGCATCAACAACTATTGATGATCTTCAGCCGAGTTACCCAGTGGAGATTGGGTTTGTGCGCCGAAGCGGATAACAACAGCAGTAGATTCTTCGACATCTGTCGAGATTGTGCGGCTTGATTTGAATTTACTATTTTCTTCTTATTGATGGAGGGAGGAGCGGACTGAGTCACTTCAGGTACCAGATCCGGATGGACCCGCATGACCTCCTTCGTGATGTGTAAGGGGCACTAGGCCAGCATCCTGGTATCGGGGATGGAAGGTTAGCGACCTCCATCCTTGCTCTGGGGACGGGCACTACTCCATCTTGAGTCTTTGTTGGAGGGAAGCTGCCGAATTGCTGACACCATGTTGGCTGCTACGGTCACCTCTTCCAAATCGATGGCCAAGGCCTTAGAATCGATGAGATGTTGGATGTATCACTTCAGTTGGTAGCAGTCTTGTGTAGCATGGTGAACATAGCGATGGTAGTGGCAGTACTTGGGGTTCTCTATTTTTGCAGGACGATGTTCACGCCTTGGAGGAGGGAGCTAATTCGGCCTCCTTGTATGAGCATGTCCAAGATGGGCTTGACATGGCCATCCTCGAAGGAATAGGTCATCTGAGGCCACTGCTTCTCTATCGGCTTCGGTTCAGGCTTCAGAGCTGTGTCGGCCACCATAGCTTGTTTTTTTGTTGTCTCGATTGTTGGAGGGGTTACCACCATTGTTGCTATTGTGCCAGGGCGTTTGCCTTTGTCCTCTCCTTCTGAGACGTGCAGTCCCAATTGGCGAGCTTTCTTCAATTTGTCTTCTGTGCTAGTGGCACTGATGATGAACGTCTTCCAATCCTTAAACTGCCTTTCTTCCATCCAAAGGCTGATCGTGGAAAGTAGCCTCTTTTGGCAAATTTCAATTAAGGAGGAATTACAGTTTGGCGAAACCGCTCGATGTAGTTTTTGTCAGCTCATTTTCTCCTTGGACAACGTCTATGAGGGGGCACATTGTCACGTCTTGCTCTACCTCATAGAACCTTTCTAGGAACATACGTTTGAAGCCAGCAAAAATAGATATAATTGTCCGACAAGTTGCGGTACCAGTCGAAGGTAACATCTTCCAATGCTCCAATGAACAACCGCGTAAGGATGGCGTCGTCACGAGGCAGATGGTCGTTGTGACTTCGAAGTAGGTGATGTACCTGCTTGCAGATGTCTTTCCATCATATGGATTGATGTTGAATAGTTTATATCTTGGTGGAAAAGGAACGTCTCTCCATGCGGTAGGGTATGGTTGTCGTATCCTGAGGTCTTGGTAGTTTTTTCGTGCGTGGAACAAGGCCCGGAGCTATTGGACCTCTCTTCTTGCCTCCTTATCCTCGTCTGCAGCGGTAGGAGCCGATATTTCAGAAGGATTATCACCCGGGTTTGGTGCAGCTGAGTTCGAGTCCGCATTGACCGTGGGTCCCAAGCTTGTTTGGCCAGGCATCCTTCCTTGTAGAGTTGGAAGGACCGCCTTGATCTCGTCCACGGATTTGACCAAGGCATGAAGTATGGCCTCCAGGATATCGATGCACTGGCGATCATTAGGACCGTCTTGGTTGCTGTCCGTCATGAACACCGTCCTCACATGAGGGAGATGGAAGGAACGGTGGAGGATATGCCATCTGAGTCATACCCTTGTACAGAGAAATCGTTACGGTACGTGGAATGTTCTCCTCTGGTTCAGACTCAGAAGGAGTGGTACCCCCAGCTTCAGAGCTTACCTCATCTTGAGAGTTGTAGACGTCCTCGGGGACGTTGGGATCCGCTGCATCTGTTGGGTGAACCGTTTCGTCTGGATTATCTTCTGGAAATACCGGGTTGTCGTAGATATTTGGGGGAGTGTTACCCCCAACTCCAGTACCTCCCAGAGATGTGGACGACGAACCTCCAAGTATACAAATTTCGTCTTTGAGCGGGTACCTTGGTAAACTCCTCCTGTAACGGTAGTAGACAACCGTTTAGAGAGTTTCTTAGTTACGCCGGTTGAGATTTTTGGGCTGGAGATATTTGTTTTCTTCCCTCTCCCACTGCCAGGAATCTTTAGAGTAGAATTGCAGGAGGCGACGAGAAGCGCCTCGTCTTCTTAGCTTGGGTGTTGCAGCCATTGGAAGACGGACCGCCGGTCTTCTTGTATTGTCGCCTTATTGTAGCAACAGTTGACAATGACTTGGGTGCATTGATGTCCCTGACAGGATTCTATGCACACCAAATCTTCGTCTCTTTCCTTGCGTTTGTGAAGAATCACGTTGCACAAATCACCCATTTTGTGGGCCCAGAAGTTCTGAGTACATGAGTGTGTTAGCATCCTGCCTGCTCCCTGATGTGGGGGTAGTACGAGTACTTGCCCCTGGCCATTGTTGGGAGATTCTTAATAACTATCCCGTTCGTTGGCCGCCGGGGGCTGGTCACGGGTAGTTCTGTATAACTTTCCATCAGGGGCACGCGTAATAGTAAGCGGGACGCCCTGATAGTCAGAAGTTAGGACAGCGGACTGAGCTCAACGAGCCCGCGCTGACCGAGACTTCTTTCCTTTGGCACCCGAGAGTGCATAATAGGAAGAGTCCAAGTTGGCCATAACCGAGTCTGGCATATACTCCAGAAAGCCTCCAAGGTCAGGACCACATGAAAGGCGGTCAAAGACTGACCGTGAGCCGCAAGGGACAGATGGTATACGGTTGGAATCGGCGGCCGTGTAGGCTGTCTGCATGCGGCTGTCTTTTGTGGCCGCATAAACCTTCTCTATGCGGCTATAAGTGGTGGCCGCATGAGCCTTCGGGATGCGGCTGAAAGTCGTGACCGTGCAGGCTGCCTACATGCGGCTGGCGGTTTTGGCCTAATGGACTTTCTGCATGCGGCTGACCTCTGTAGCCGTAAGAGTCTTCTCCATGTGGCTGGCGGTTACGGCCGCATGAGCCTTCTTCATGCGGCTGGCACCCTTATACGGCCTGGACCACATAGAGTTCCTCTTTGCCCCTGCAAGTCCAGCATCATAGTATTTTCTTTTGCTGGACTTGGGGACAGCAGAGTCCTTTATGGCCTGAAGTGGGGCCGCATGAGAGTTTTCTCCGCCATCTTGAGCAACAGAGAGTACTTCTTCGAGAGTTGGGGGAGGAGCGAATAATTTAGGCCTCCACTTCCTGCGGGCCTTCTTTTTGTGGGCACGCCGCTGGACCGGGCCAGCGCTCTCGTCGGAGTGCATTTCATCAAACGCCAGTTGGTCGAGCCGGGTGACCAAGTATTTGTTGAGTGGAGCCATGTTTTGCTGTATCCGATTGCGTCACTAACTCCTCAGCCATGGAGAAGTTAGTCTCCAGCAGAGTCGCCATCGTGTTTCCATTGATTGTAAAAGTACAGAACAATTTTATAGAGGACTGAATTAGACTCACAATACAAACTCGCTCGTACAAAAAAGCCTAGAAATGAAAACCTAGGTACAACAATCTAAGTACGATTATTTATTTTTGATTCTGGGGGGTGATGATAGAGGCTCGAGAAAGCGACGGCAGCTCTGCCTTACTCCTTGGACAATCAGACGTAGCCTTGACTCTGATGAAAAAATGCTCACAGGATGTGTGGGAAGAATCCTCTGTGCGTGCCTTTGTCTCTCTGCATGTCTAGCCGGATGGAGAGAGTCTATTTCTCTCTAGAATTATCCTCCTCTTTTTTTCCAGGGTTTGCAAGGGAATGGCACCTTGCTATTTATAGAAGTGGGGGTGTGATCATTAGGGTTTGCAATGATTGCCTCTTTAAAAGTCGGAGGCCAATAATCTGGACCATTAATCTTGATTTTATCACATCTGGGCAGTTAATTTTTGATTGCACCAAATCCGTATGGGTAGTTAATGCTGATTGTAATGAATATTCATAATTTATCATGACAAGATCGGATCTCCTGCTACGTGTTTAATCTACTTGATTGTATAAATACGATTTGATCCGGGTAACTATGGTGATTGCACTAAATCTAGCAGCCATAACTCCGAGAGGATAAGACAGCCACGTGTCTCAACTGCCATGAGGACCGCCACGTGTCTCAACTGTCATGAGGACCGCCACGTATCTCAACTGTCGTGAGTGGGACGTCCTGACAGAGCCGTATGAATGTGGTCTCTAAATGAACCGCATATGGGTGGCCCCACACTCCTAGCCGCATGAAGGTAGCAGCCGCATGAGGGTGGCGGCCGCATGAGGATGGCAGCCACATGAAAGAGGCAGCCGCATGAAGGTGGCAGCCGCATGAAGGAGGCAGTCGCATGAAGGAGGCAGCCGCGTGAAGGTGGTAGCCGTATGAAGGGGGCAGCCGCATGAAAAGAGCAACCGCATGAAGAGAGCAACCGCATAGGGGTGACAGCCGTATAGGAGTGGCAGCCGCATATGGAGCTTTGGACTTGGCGATCATGCCAGCTATAAAAGTTTTTCTCCTTTTTCTAGGAGCACGCCATCCTATCAGAGCTATCTTTTCAGCTTTATGTCAAAGCTGTCACTCCGCCTTTCTGTCAGAGCTGCCGTCAGGGCATTTAATGAAGCAGTTACTTTATGGCCAACTGTAGAGGCGGACTGCTTTGGGCCACGTGGCTCCTTCTTGAGCCGCATGGAGCTATCCGAGCCGCATGAGGCTTTAAAGGACTTTTGAGCCGCATGAATGTCTAACAGATTCCTGATCCGCATGAGGCATTTTCTATCTGAGCCGCATGGGATTTTCTTGTTATTTTCCATGCTTCTACAATAATCTATATGACAAACTGTAGAATCATGGGATATCACTTGAATCAGCTGTATACCTTGCCTTAACTCAACTATGATTCGTGCAATGCTGACGCCCAAGTCATATTCCATATGACGAGCTTGAGATCGTGGGACTGTGTGGCTATAACAAGCCATAAAAGTCATGGGACCGTGCTTGCTATGACTTCAATAGCCGATGGCAAAACTTTGCCTAACTCAATCATTTAACATCTTAACCCGTAGGATGAGAAAAGGCTATGCAAAGCCTTGCACCGTGGAAACGTACATCGATACTGTGAGACAATTATGCTATACCAAGCATTGGACGGTGAGACGGTGCATGCTTTACCAAGCACTTATGTCGTGCGACACCTATGACTTTGCTAATTCATAGCCTTGTGGGGACATAGACCAACTTTTCCTTCTTCCAAGCCACGGGACGAAGGAACAAGTGTTAATTTTGAAAGCACGTCATGCATATTTCTAAGCCAACCATGGGACCTTTTTCATATTCTAACTCAATTCGACTCAGAACAGGATTACTCCCTTAGCTATATGGTTTATTATCAAGCCTACCAGTGCAATGAAAACTTTCGTTTTATTATTGTGAAGGCAAAGCTGAGGCAAGTTCACCGAAGCCACCCACCTGAACGAGGAGTTGCCTCGACCGAGCAGGACTTCGAGTAAGCCATTGCATGGCTAAGTCCAATCACGTTGGCACTTTGATTCCTCCGTTGAACTGAGTGAGATGGGGTATTACATGATACACCACTAACACAACATGATAGCATAACAGATTTACTTCTTGCTTGGCAATGGCCAAGTCGATCGGTGATGACGATAACTAGATCACCGTTGCTTGATGAGATCGAAGCGGTGTCGCAAAAACTTCGACGGAGGGCCTTGTGAGGGGTCGCACGAAGGTTGCTTGAAAACCTCAAGCGAGGGGCTTTAAATTCACGGACAGTCAAGTCCACGACCAAGAAAAGAATAGAACAAATCAAACTTTAAAGAAGAATTTTATTAATTAAAAGTTGTCCCTCAATTGCATACAGAAGGTGCCTATTAATAGGACTTTTATGGCAACTCAATCCTAATCAAATAATGATAAAACCTATCTAATAATAATCAAATAAAGATAAAACCTATCATAATAAATGATTGAGTCAAAATAAAAATCCTAACATAAATAGGATTATATAAAAAAATGGAAAGAAAAAGGAATCCAAGAGGGATGAGGAAAAGAAAAAAAAAGGAATCCTAGAGGGACTGGATTCTACGCTACATCAGTCTCCCCTGCTTCAATAGAACTCATACCTGAGTTCTTCTCAGAATAAAGTGGTTCGCTAGGTGGAAAGTATTCGTAAAGATCGGCGACATTGAAGGTTGGAGAGATCTGCACGTCTTTAGAAAGATCAATCACATAAGCATTGACATTTAGCTTGCGTAGAACTTGAAATGGTCTGATCTTCTTCTTCGCCATTTTGTTGTAGTGCCAGTAGGAAAACATTCCTTACGCAAGTAAACCATGACCAAGTCTCCTTCATGAAAGACCTTAAGGCGGCGACACTGACCTGCAGCTGCTTTATATTTGGTATAAGATTCTCCAAGCTATTGTTTCACTTTATTATGTATTAATTGATGTCGTTCTAACATATGCTCAGCACCAACGTCTCGACCCGGAGTCTTAGGCAGAGAGATGAGGTCCAAAATGTCGTGGACGATGTGAGTAGATAATGTCAAATGGTGCTTTTCCTGTTGATATGTTAGGCATGCAGTTATAAGCAAATTTAGCCTGTGATAAATCCATATCCCATTGTTTAGGACGTGTTCCAACTAAGCTTCGCAACATGTTTCCAAGTGTGCGGTTCACGACCTCTGATTATCCGTCAGTTTGTGGGTGACTAGTACTGCTATATTATAGTGGTGCATCCAATCTTTTCCACAATGTTCCCCAAAATATGTCAAAAACTTAGTATCTCTATCTGAAGTGATTGACTTTGGCACAACATGAAGATGTACGACTTCTCGAAAGAAAATAACAGCAATGTGAGTCGCATCGGATGTCTTACGACATGGAATAAAGTGTGCCATCTTGGAGAATCTGTCTACCACGACAAAGATAGAATTAGCACCGCGTTGTGTTCGTGGTAAGCCAAGAATAAAGTCCATGGAAATGTCTTTCCAAGGTCCTTCAGGAATTGGAAGAGGCATATAAATACCAGTATTATGTTTTTGTCTCTTGGAAACTTGGCATATAGGACAACTGCGGACATGTCTCAACTTCTTTTTTCAATTGCGGCCAATAATATCTTTCTTTGGTTATGGCTAGCGTCTTATCTCGGCCGAAATGTCCACTAAGGCCTCCACCATGGAGCTCTCTGATAATATGTTCCAGTAAGGAACTATTAGGAATGCACAACTGATTTTATTTGATGAGATAGCCTTCTTGGATGTATTATCCATTTGCAGCTCCATTAGGTTGACAATCTTCCTATGCTTGTTGAAAATCTTTATCTTCCGTGTAGAGTTCCTTGAGGTATTCAAACACTATGACCTCTTGATGGAAAGTGACGAGGAGGTCGGCTCGACGGCTTAAGGCATCAGTTACTTTATTCTGAACTCGGCCTTGTGCTTAATGGTATAGGAGAAGTACTGAAGAAACAGAATCCATCTAGCATGCATTCGATTTGTGTTACGGGATTGTCAATGAAAGACAAAGTTTTATTGTATGTATGTAGGATAAATGGCCGTTGGATGGGGTAGTGCTCTCATGCTTTGATTGCTTGTACGATCGAGTAGAACTCATGCTCATAAGTTGACCATTTTTGCTCCGTTTCACGTGGCTTCTCGCTACAAAAAGTAATTGGTTTTCCTTCTTGTATTAGTACAGCACCAACGCCCACTATGCAGTATCGCATTCAACTTCAAACAGCTTGTCAAAGCTGGGCAGGGATAGGACTAGTATCATAGGTAGTTGTAACTCCTCTTCCCGAAAATTTTGAAATTTTTTATTTTATTTAATTTAAATGGTGATTTTTAGAATTTTATAAATAAATAATTAGTTAATTATTACGGTAGAATGTTTTAAGTCATAGTTGAGTTATAGAGCACAAGGTGACTAGAAATTATGGCACGGATAGTGCAGTGGCGTGTCTTGACTAGTGTTTTAGCTTGGTAGGAAAAGCTGAGCTATAGTGATGTCCTAACTAAGAAAACCAGGCCATGTTGCGACTTAACCACTATAGATAGTTAAATTATTTTTTATTATATTAAATATTAGGAAATGATTGTACCAAAATAGTCTGGACTGGACCCAAATCAAGTCCAAGCCTATGTAGTCGGGTATGCATCCAGAGTCGTCCGTGTTGATCTATATATGTTGAGTGTATAATTCGTACCTCATTTCAATGGTCAAAATAAATGGTTCCTAAACTAATTGTATATATGAAAAATATCAATATTATTAAATATTGACATGGCATATTGGATTATTTACAAGACTTTGCTGTGGACCAATTTATGTGAGGATATGACGTATCCACTCCAATCTATATCTTTTGTCAATTATGATAGTTTGTGTTTATAATTAATATTACTTTGTTGTTATTAAATAATAACGATTTGTATTTGTTAAATTATTTGTTATTTAAATTTATATGTATATATAAGTGTATATATATTCTATAAATAAGACACTATACTATGAATAGATATTATTAGGATATTATTGGGTTGCTGTGAATATTTATTGTTGTAGTAGTATGTATGCATAGAGGATATATATAAATATAAAGGTAAATACATAAAGAGCTATATAAGTATATACATATATATTTTTTATATATATGTGTGTATGTAGGTAAAATTTATATATATATATATATATAATATAATATATATATTATATATATATATATATATATATATATATATATATATATATACTTGGAGGCATATACATATGTATATAGGATTATGTATAATATTAATAGAAATAGAAAAGAAAGAAACAGAAAATAAAACAAATGGGCCAAAAAAACCCAACCCTCTTGGAACCCGACCCAGTACAGTAACAGCCCCGCCCAACCCTGTGGGAACCCGGCCCCCTTGCGTTACACAGCCGAGCAAAACCAACCTTTATATATATAGAGAGAGATCGAGAGAGGAGGATTTCTCATCTAAACCCTAGCCGACCACCGACTCTTCCTCCCCAGCCCTGGTGACCCTGTCCCCGCCTCCGCTTGCCACCACGAGCCGCCGTCGGCCGGCAATAGGCCACAGTGCACAGCAACCTGCCGCACAAGCAGCAGTAGCTCTGCAGAGAGGACTTCGCAACGTGATATCTAAACGCGTGATTCTCTTCGCTGAAAATATGATCGATAGTCTCTTCGGCACCCTTTGAGCAATAATGGCAGGACAAGGCCAGCGAGAAACCCAACCTTTGGATGTTATCATCGGTCGGTATCTTGTTCAATAAGATCCTCCATAGTAGGATCGACCACTTAACCAGGATACAGCTGCCCAAATGTTTTTAAAGTTGGGATCGGGTGGAAAGTGTTCACGAGGGATTCCCTTGCCAACGGAATGGAGAAAGCTCCCGAAAGGGTTAACGCCTACCTAGGACCTGTCGTTCCGCTCTGTAGAATAAATCTCTCCCCAAATCTCTTCCGTGAATGAGTCTCCACCAGACATGGGAAGCAGCCGAGGTCGCCTCAACTAGAGAAGGAGATTCTCTAGAGCAGTACTTAGCATGCATGTATTGATACCATAGAGACTGCGAGGAGCAGAATTTCACCATAGCTTGACAGTGAATGCATTAGCGATATCCTCTAGTTTGCGAAGTCCTAGACCACCTTCAAACTGAGGCCTGACCACTCTACCCATCTCAACCAAGAAAGTTTGTTGATGCCATCCTTAGATCCCCATAAGAAACTATCAAACATGCTTTCAATTCGAATTGGCATAGTCTTGGGGGGGTTGCTTGCAGCAAGGCAGTATATCGGGATAGATGTTAGCACAAATTTGAGGAGAACCAACTTACCTCCGTAGGATAGGATTTTATTATTCTAACCCATATGCTATGTTTGATTTTGTCACTGAGCTCGGAGAACATCGAGAGTTTCTTCGGCTGATTGTGAGGGGGCACCCCAATATTTAATAGAAGGAGTTTGAAGACTGAACCAGTGATCTCCTGAATTTTGGCTACCCGATCAGTGGAGAAGTACAACGATAGTAGCAATGCATATTTCGAAGCATTTATCCTTTGGCCCGAGTTTTCTTCATATTCCTTAATCACCTTCATAAGTTGGTGGATTGATATAATATATGCGCTCGAGAAGATGAGCAAGCTTTTTCTATACATGGGTTTCGTTTGAAGAGAAAAACCTTTTTCTCCATACTTGATCTCTTTTGATGTGCACACTTATAAACCCTAGGTGTCATGGCCCCCAAAGCTTTTTGTTCTGGTACAGGTCCGAAGAAGGCCATAAAGGGTAAGGATCCAGCTTTTGGGTCTGATAAGGAGGCACTGAAGTGTCCTCCTGATGTCCATCCGTCGATCGAAGGTAAGACTACCCCGTATTTGGTATATTTTGTTTCCAAAATTTAAATGTACTAAGTCGGCCCACCTTCTCTGTCTTATAGTGGTCCTTCCTCAAATATCGTCGGGCAAGCTCCTTTTGAGTGTAGCAAAAGTCGTCGGAGATGAACTTCGATGATCTGAAGATCGCAAACCGGGACCAGGTTAATGAAGTCCAGCCTAAAGTTTGTTAGAGGATGGTGTGCGACCAGGGCTCAATTTTTCTTTTGAAGCAGCTGAATGTGGGAAAGCTCTACTTCGCTAAGGTAGAAGGGTTTCTGAAGCCGTCTTCTTTTTTTCTGCGGTGCCCTTCTTCGCTCGGTCCGGAAGTGGTTAAGGCCCAAGAGGACCGACATTTCTCTTCTGAAGGAATATACATGTACTTATCTTCGATGGAGCGTTATTTGCCGTTGTCCACTTTCGCATTGGTGGCAAATTCTCGAAGAAAAAGTGTGAGGCTAACCGAGGAGCTAGTGAACATTCGGCTTGGTGTCGTTCGGTTCTCACAAAGATGAAGAAGGTGTATGCTAGCTTCAGGAATTAACTCCCGGTCCATATGTGGGTTTAATACCCGGTGCCATCTTGAATGACTTATCTCCAACCATTCGTCCATTTGTCTCAAACACTTTGTAAATAGACTAGCAGCGAAAAGATCTTACCCCACTGGACAACTCCGGTTTGTTGGTTGGGCCCACAATAACCCTATATGGGAGGCTTTTTTAGGGTGGATTTTTAGAGAAGTATGAGACCAAGTTAAGGACAATCGGCTTGTTCTTCACGGTCAGGGCAACTCAACGTAGACTGGATCTCAATGTTAGTGCCTCCATCGCTCTGGTGGAGCTGTTCAATCATTGCATTGGTACATTCTTCATTCTCGTAGTGAAATAGGGTTGGCCCTCCACGAGATGTATGAAGTGTCTACATTGCCTTGGAATGAAGAGCCCTAAGAAGAGTATACCTTTTGAATAAGGAATTGCAAGCGCTGGAAGGGGTAGATTCTAAATTTTTATTGTGTATAAAGAATTGAGTGGCATATCTGCATGTGCAGCCATCTTTCGAAAGGATACAAGAAGTTGGAGGGGACAACTCCTCTAATTACTGTGTGGATAACCATCTTTTTTCTCCTTCCTCGATCTGCAGTAAGTCGATGTGAGATAGCTACAGACTCACCAGCAGATCATGGATCTAATCCGGAGTACGGAGAAGTCGGCGGTCGTGGACAACCGAGGCAGTCGTTCAGCGGAAGACTTATTTTACTTCCGTTAGGACACACAACCTTTGTCTAATAAGGCTATCTTGGTCGGCTTCCTAATGCTTTGGTTGCTGTTGTGCGTGGTCCGGGCGTTTGTTTCAATAGATAGAATCAATCGTAGCTTGATACTCCCAGCGGTGAAATTGGCATTTAGGCGCAAGTTGGCCCTTCTTCCTGTGATGGTTTGTTGTATCCAACAGGATCTCCACATTTTCATCGAAAAGGTTTTAGACCATAATGGGACTGGTAACTTTAATCGTGTGGAATTACCTTACCACTATCTGATAGGGTCGCTCTTGTTGCACCATCGTTCCTTGGTGCCTGTTGAAGCAGATGAAAGTATTCTGGAGGGAGATGCCTTATTACGGCAATATAGGGCGATGACTTGGGTCTCCAAAGCGGTACCCTATTGTCGGCAAGCCTTGGCCTCCCTGGATGATTACACCTTCTTCTCTGTAATGCCAATTTTCCTGAAGAAGATGGTAGCCTTTTACATGTGGATATAGAGATAAGCGCCCATGTACTCTCCACCCAAGCCAGACATTGGCTTCTCTCCATAAGACTGTCTCCTTATTCTATAGGAGCAGGAATGTCGTTTCTCTGGAACCTTACTTGTCGAGCAGGTTTTCTAGGCAATTTAGGTATTGTCAGCTTCTACTGGAGTGTAACTACCACAATTTTGAATTTCTAGCTTTTGAAAATTTGGTACTAATTTT
Source organism: Iris pallida (assembly GCA_029216955.1). Classification (NCBI taxonomy): domain Eukaryota; kingdom Viridiplantae; phylum Streptophyta; class Magnoliopsida; order Asparagales; family Iridaceae; genus Iris; species Iris pallida. The sequence goes on from JANAVB010034286.1 coordinate 124,793, forward strand.
TAAGTTATAAATTCTTTTCCTGAATTTGAAATTTATTTTAGAAATCAATATTATAATTTTTTGGGAGTTTATAAGAAAATTTTGGATTATTTTAAATTATTATTATTTAATCATTTGATTTAAATTCAAGATTATATTATTTTTGTGAGCCTACCAAGTTTGGACTTGGATTGCAGGCTAACTTAGCCGATTGCCTACCAAGCTTGAGCATGGATCATAGACCTATAATTTTGGTTAGTAAGTAACCAATTTAGTTTAGCTAATTGATTTGCTTAGTCTTAATAAATTGATAATTTACTAATTACTTGATTAGCTATAAGTTAGTTCATAGTTAGTTATGGTTACTTAGAATCCTTCCACATATGTTCATAGATCTATTACTATTTTCTAGAATTGCCACTCTACTTGTGGAACACTCAATTCTTTTTCTATAGAATAGTGGGGATTTTCTAATATTCCATTACAAAATTCTTAAATCACTCCAACTCTTTTCTGCCAACAGTTTGGCCGTACCTCCACCGTCAGCCACCACGACCAGCCCATCGCCAAACTCCGCGAACTCCTCTTTCACCTCATAAATCCCTTCCCAGCATCATCTTCATTCCCATTGTCACCTGCGAGCAACCCCGGAACTAGGCTGACCAAGTCCCGAACACCACTACCGGCATCACTCACCACTGCAGTTCCTCCCCACTCTGTGCAAGCATCCACCGCCCTTGGCCGAGGTCCGGCCAACTCCCACCACTCTCCTTCCTCATCAAAGAACACGACGACCCCGACAGCTAAGATTTGATGGATTAACTCACCAGCGGTCACACCTGAGCACCTAGTTCGCCAGCTCCGTCATGGGCCTCTGCGCCGTGGTAGAGCACCTCTGTGTTCGCTGCTACGAGGGACTGTTCTCACAATCACCAGATCCGAACCTCATCAACCTCAGGCAAAGTGCTTGGAATCGGCTCCGACCTAGCCACAACACCATTCCCTGACCCACGACTACCAACATCACCATAAGTCACCAGCATCACCTCTGTCCCAACAGATCCGATCATCATAACATCACCGCACCTGCCTTGACCCCGGTCTCTCTTACCCCACCACTCCGCTTAGCCAACGCCACCTTCAGATCTGCCTCCACCTCCGTCCATCGAGCTCGTCGCTCGAGCTCACGGTTGTGCCACCATGGTGACGCCGAGCACCGCCTGAGCGTCACCGTCTCAGACTCCTCTCCTGTGATCCTTCGTCTTTCGAGCTCTCCCCTGATGCCGGCGTCGTTGCAACGATCAGAGCCCCTCTACTCGTAAGCCCCCTTTCTCTCCTCTCTCGTCTTCAACCTCTTCTTCTTCCTCGTTCCTCTTTTTCTGAGATATGTGAAGCTCTATCTTCTTCTTGTTTGTCGGCCAGATGGTTTTCTCTCTCCAATGGAGAAGATAACTTAGTTTTGTAACCCTTTCGGTGTCTAGTCGATGGGATGTAGGGGCTTGGGCTTCAAGCCCGTTGTTTTTTTTTTGTTCTTTTTTTTGTTTATATATAGGCTGGGCCAGATTCAATAAGATTTGGCTGATCCAGATTAAGTAAGTTTAATTTCTCTTTGTATATATAAGTAATGCTATGATATAATTATGCATGTATGGAATTTTATACTAGTAAATCATATATTCTGGTAAATATAATATTTAAGCATATTAACATAAATTTGAAATATAATCCTATATATTTTTAGCGAAGTAAATCTAAATTTCAAATAGTTCATAAATGTAGATATAATGTTTTGCTATGATTATTACTAAAATAAAGTTTCCATATATAGTTTATTTATTTTGATAACCTAAATTATTATTATACTATTTTGCTAACTAATATTTAATATATTATAAAATTGTGCTAGTAATTTGCTAGCATTATTTTGTTTGAAACTAGTTTGGTTAATTAAAATATTTTGCTAGTAGTTACTATAATTTTGCTAAGCTATGTATTTTGCTAAATTAAGCACTATTTTATTGCTATTATTTATATAAAGCTATTAAGTATCTAGTCTAGCCAGTATGGATATAATTAGTAATATTCTATAAATGTTAGTTTATGGATAGTTAATGAATAACTAGATAATGTCATTGATTCGACTCTAATCTATTCTTGCCCTATTCTATGTGGTCATTGAGATCATTTGATTTGCAAGGACAAAGGTAAGTACACTACGATTGAACTTTACTTTGTGTTTCTGCGTTACATTGATCTCGTATTGGACACATTGTACACACGATTGGTCATGTACTTCTGGTTCTGGTACCTATCATGTTATTGTTCTTTACTTGTACATTGGGGAGGAAAAATACTATAGATATGTGCCAAAAGCTCAACCTAGGATTCATGTGAATAGTTTAGGTCTCACATCGTGCACGTGGGATTCTAAGTTGTACCATTACTTGTGCTTATTCATGTGCTTACCCGAGCTGGTCACATATTCTAGTAGCTATTTCAAATCACTATTGCATGATCGTGTTCTTTATGGATTTCAGTCATTGTGATATTGTTCATCAATGCAGGTTAGCTATGTATTATCAGCGCATGACAGTTTTACATTATACATGTTCATTTCGTAGGGTTGTACTTTGCTCCTTTCTGAATACGTTGCAGGTGTCGATGTATTCTACCTTGGCATTATGGTTATAGGACGAGATGATAGTTAGCTAGCATGCAGGCTATATGCAGATCATTAATGAGTTATGACTTTGATGTACAGGTTTACTTCTAAATTTGATGATGATGTACTAAAAGATATAGTGATATGTGATATTATTTTAGCACATGATTAGATGTTGTTATGCGATTTCATGTTATGACTTGAGTTAGTAGATACTTAGTACAGCTTACTACGTTGTGTCCACCCAACGTAGGCTGGGCATGTCCAACTTGTATCCGATTATTCAGGAGCGGGTCGTGACACGTTTTTAGTAGCCCATGTAGGTCAGTCCATGGGGCGTAGGGTTAGAGTGCCATTGGGAATTGCGATATAGGAATGTTTAATCACAGCTTAGGCCGATTGTATAATTATATATATTTACTATTTGTGTTTTCATAGGATTATTTTTATATCTCTATTTGTTCTAAAATCCTATAGGGATTAGACCAACTACTATCTTAGAAGTTTTTATTTCCCTTTTAGCAAAACCTGTCATCAAACTAAGTCTCCAAATTCTTTGATGACTTTGTTAGACTATTTCAATCTGACTTTCTTTGATCAATTCAAATATTCTATTATGAGCCTTAGACTAACTGCTTAGCTCAATTTGCCTATCTAGTTCCCCAAACTTTTAATGACCATAAAGAATTATTTTGTTAGAATAATTCCAGTATAGGTCAATATCTCTTAGGTAATTCCCGAGATACAGAGATATTTTCATTATTTCCTCCACTCAACTTGAAGTCATACTACTTCTATTAGTCAGAGTCAGGTTTGACCTAATCCATAAGTTTATCCATTGAATAAGGAAATGTCAGAGAACAGATACTCCACTTAACTGTTAAGTGATCCCTTGCTTCTTAAAGACTTGATATCAAAAGAACAGATACTTACTTCACCTTCTGTCATGATTAGGATTTTTAGAACTCATTTGAATTTTTATAAACTCCTTTGAAATTCCTATGGATAAAGTTGAAAAAAATTTCGACGACCTACTATGACGTGGCAGATGCACACTGTAGTCATTTATCTGGATTATGGAGACCGTGAGTTTACTGTAGCCAGCTGTGCACTGGCGAGGCATGGACTCTATGTTAAAGTAATTTTAGGTATTCATAGGTTCTCGGATATTATTGAGGCTATGTCCTAAAATCACAAAACTTTGACTTTTTGAGTTATTTCAGAATAGTGGATAAAGTTGATAGAATATTCGGTAACGTACCATTATTTGAGTCATGAAACCAAAGGTTCACTGTAGCCAGATGTACACTACACTGGCGGGGCATGAACTGTAGGCAAAGTAATTTCAGGTATGTATGGTTTTTAAATTATTGAGACTATATCCATGTTATAAATATATCAGTTTGGTTCTTAGCGCCATTAAAAAAATTATCAGAATTGTCTTGATTTGCTTAACTTCGACTTTATTCGAAATCTTAAGCTGGTCCATTTTCAGGGATTATCTTTATTACCATAGATTTCTTATAGAACCTCCACTTGATTCTTCTAGAACTCATTAGGATTATTTTTCGACACCTTTTAGCCAATTTCTTTCATGATTCAACTCTAGTGTATTGCATGTATTTTGTTGCTAGCTATATATTTTGAAGGTCATGATAGTAAATATAGGGCCGAGAAAAAGGACAAGTAGTTTAGGATAAAGATATAGCAACATCGAGTAAGAATAGTCATAGTCGATGAGAAGGCTAGAGGAAGTTCTAGTATAACGCCTTCGTTCTTCTAAAATAGGTGAAGGCGAAAAAAATATAGAGTTCGAAGGAGGCGTTATCGCATACGAATATGTGGTTCAAAGGCGACCGAATAATTCAAAATGAGTTGCCAAGGCAGTCGCGGATGGGACTCTAGAGGGAAGTTTAGCTATGTCCCCATCCACGTAGAACGATAGATAAAAGCGAACCAAAGTGCACTAAGTTGATCAGACCATCATGCACCGGTTCTGAGTAGACAATACGTTAGTGGAGGGCTCCAATAACATATGTCATGAACAAGCTTGATAAAGAATTGAGCTTGCAAAAACTAGATTACATTAGCATCATTAGTCTAGATAGTAAAAATATAGGCACGTGAGATTAAGATTGAAATAAAGTAGAATTAGTTCAACCTCCTTAAGACTCTAAGTTATATCCTATGCTGGTCTCTATACAGTCGTCCTATAGTCTTCTTTTCCAAGTCCTTGGTTGGCTAAATGGGTTAGGGTCCTCTAAATTCTAGAATCTAAGTAAACTTGCTAATATAGGTCACAAGGACAAAGGGATTGCTAGGTCATAAGGCATTCTATCCAACTTAAAAATTAAACTAATGGTGTTTTGGGACAAGGAAACACGTCTAACTAGTAGGGTCACCTTCCTAACCTCTAGCAAGCATGAAGGGGAGATAAGAATACGGATATAGAAGGAATCAAGCAAGATGCAAATCAATGAGTCAAACAGTAGATAAAATCTAGGAAAGAGGTCAAGTATGTGGATGAGATCCTAGACTCAAATCCTATATACATGCTTGCTTGGTACGGTAAAGTAACCAAATAATTTATCTTGACCTGCATGGGCCACCACAAAAATATGTAACGCTCAGTCCCAAAATACATAGGACTAGGAACATAGACATGCCAGCTGTATACATACGAAGTATGCTCTAATATATGGAATCCTCGTATGTATACATAAGCTGTAAATGCAGTTAAACCAAGGCTAACTAATCTCATCCACAAAATAAAAGAATAAAAGATGTCATATAATCAACTATAGATTGGCATTGGTACATGTAGTTGGGCGGAGACAAATCCACTACCAACTATAAAAAGAAATACATAATAAAAGAAAGAGTTGGCGAGTGAAGCGAAGACGATCTAAGTGCAACCGTCCTCAAAGAAATAGAGATGATCATGGCCACAGCTAGAACACCTGTGAAAGACAAGAGCACACCCCTGGCAAGATAACCAGGTCCTCTGAGAAATGTAACAAGACACATAATATCATGCCAATATAACTGAATATAAATTGCTCAAATAAATAAGTCAATTGAATTATAACATGGTCCAATACACACCTATTGAACTAGCGTACCATCCCCCAACCAAACAAGGACAGGAGATAGTAAACTAATTCACGATGACGTATCTTTCCATGCTATGAATCCAATATGGTATCGGACCCCAACAAGGTTCAATACCTTCTCATCGAAGTAGTAAGCCAAATCTACAACCAAACAAGGATAAGATGTGACGAACTTATCTACGACAAGTTATTATTCCAAGCCACGGTCCGATACAAGTACCCAAACCAGGAGTACTAATACCCAACAGATAAGGGTGCCTGACCAATCTAAGTGAATGCAGTTTTAAGAACAGTTCATGGTCGCATGACTACCGGGTCAAGTCAGGAAAATACCAATGCAATACAGTACCTCAGTAGTGAGTCACAACACCATATACTATTCCTCAGTATCGAGCGAGTCTATAGCATATAGTCTACCTATCGTTCCTCAGTAGCGAGCGAGTCTACGATAGATAGGGTGGTAGTCAACTTCCAACCATGTTCTCCCTGTCCAATACCAACTCATAACTGCTAATTCTTCTAGCATGCAACTCTATTAGTAGTTATTTCCTAACGCACGGCTTATACTTACTGGTGGCCAGCCAATCACGCATGTCCGAGTCCAATATGTGACTCACAACAACGTGGTATAAATGTGTCAAGGCCTATGAATGCAACACACAAGCTGGTCCCTTGAATCTAGGTTTAATATAAGAAAATAATACATAGCAGGAAATATAACTGAACAGTAAGTTCTAACTGGTTATGCCATGTATCACAGATTATTTTGCATAAAAATAATAAATAATACATGAAATATGAGCCAAATAAATAATAACAAATGGCAAGGTGTCTTGTCTGGTAGTACGCCTGGTGTACTGCAATGATCAATGTGGCACGAACTGCGACTTCGGGTAACAACTACACAAGGTGACCTCTGATGGTGGGACAGACAGTTCCATTGGGTCCAGAAGGTCAAATTAGTTAGGGTTAATAGGTGAAAGGAAAGAATTGGCAAAGGAATAGGAAGATTGGGATTGGTCATGGACATGAGATTGATCGATAGAATTTGGATAAATAATATATATAATTTTAGAAAATATTTATAATATTGAAATATAATCTATTAGTCAAAATGTGCTTTCAAATAAATATCCAAAAAATCAAAAGTCGTTTAAAGGCAAAACTGAAAGTTTTGTCAACATAATATTCTACGCTGAAACCCATATCTTATAAATCAAAAATATTTTAAGCGAAACAAAATACTATTAGAAAATTTATTTAAGGTTAAGAAACATATTTTTTAAAAATAACATCTTGATAAAAATCTATACTTTATTGACTATTCACACTTAAGAAATATTTATAACTATTTAAAACTAAATTTTTTTGTAGAAAATATTACAACCATATAATAAATTAAAACTATAAACACGATTCGAAATTACATATATACCTCTACGCTTTTTAAAAATAATAGTACATATTCTAAAAATGATAACTTAATAAAAAATAAAAATAATAATAATTAAACTAATAACCACAACCCTAATATTCATAACTAAATACTAATAATAAAAATAATAATGATAATAATAATAATAACAATAACAATGTCCACAAATGCTTTACTATAGTAGTAGCCATATAATAATAATAATACAAAAATACTAATAATATCTTTACATATACAGTACATACATACATTCATAATAATAATAATAATAATAATAATAATAATAATAATAATAATAATAATAACAAAAATAAAAAATAAAATAAACGCAATGTAATGTGGTTATCCTCTTTCGAGGTTACCAAAGAAAATAAGTTAGAAAAAAAGGGATTTAGAGAGGGGGAGAGAGAGGATGAAGGCAGCAGAGAGAGAAATGTCGGAAAAGAGTTTAGGAAGAGTGAGGGGCGGAGAGAGGGAGAGAGAGCGGAGAGAGCGTGAGAGAGAGAGAGACGGAGAGAGGGCGGAGGAATCCCGGGTCGCGTGTGGTGGGGCGCTGCACCAGAGGATGCGACGGAGGGAGCGTCCGGGTCTAGAGATGGCTACGGGCACGGCGGTGGCTGGCTAAGGGCTGGCGAGGGTGGGTCGTGATCGAGATGGTGGTGTTGCGGAGTCGGCGCGGCTCGCGGTAGAGAGCGCCAGCGATGAGACGCATCTCCGGTGGTTGGGGCACAAAGGGGGCGGTCGGCGCGGAGGTTGGCCAGCGTGGAGCTCACCGCTCGGGCGATGCAAATCGGACGAGGAGATGACGGATGTGCACTGAAGGAGACGGGGTACACGCGGTCAGGGTGGCCGGCTCAGTGTTCGCCGACGGTCAAGGTGGTCGGAGACGCACGGGGAGATCGGCGCACGCACGACGACGGCTCCACGCTGTCGGAGCTGTCCTGCTGGCCGCAGAAGAAAGGCATGGCGGCACTGCTGGCTCCCAGATCGACGGCAGCTGGGTGGCGTGACGGTGGTACAACGTCGACAGAGGTAAGGTTGGTGGTGGTGATGTTTACTTTAAGGTTTTGTTGGTGGTTGTTTTGGGACGATGGTGGTGGTTTTGGTGACAGTGGTGGCGACAGGGCTGCTGTGCGGTGGCAGCGGTGTGGCGGAAGGAGGAGTTTTGGTGGCATAGATGGTGGTCGAGTGTCGAAAAGGAGAGGTGATGGTGGTGGCGAGATTAGGGTCGGGCCGGACTGGTTGTGGCCATGGGGGCGTCCGAAGGGCGTGATGTCGGTGGCTTTGGTTGCGATGGACTGGAAGGATCGAAAAATCCGATGTGGTAGTGGTGGACATGGTTATCATCGCGTTGGCTGGGTTCGTCGTGGTGGTGGTTGTGTTGTTTTGGTCGGCCTGAGGCCTGGGTCAGGGAAGACGGCCGAGATGTCGACGGTGGTGGTGGTAGTGGTAGCAGGGTTTGTTGCTGGTGTTGGTATTTCTAGGGTTAGGGGTTCGGGTCTGCGGCCTTTGGGGGAAAGGGGGCTGGTGTGGGAGAAGAGGGCGTTGCGGCAAACAGGAGGCGAAATGGTGGATGGGTGCTAGATATGGTTGGCTGGCCCGGGGCTAGGCTTAGGTTAGGGATCGGAGATTGTGTCGGGATTGTCGACACGAAGAGGATGATGTATATGTACAAAGATAATCTATTGGAGTTGGACCCCGATACGATGCACTCTGTGGTGGAAATTTGTGGAAATTATTGTGGAAACAATTTGGAGGCTCCCCTATTTATAGTGTTGTGAAAATCTTAGTAGATAAGGATTATGAATATTTAAATCCCCTTAGATAATTCATCTATTAATTTAAATCAAGTCGATAAATTTCAAATCCAAATCTAAATCAATTTAAATCTAATTAAATTCCATCCTTTAGTTTAAAATCAAATAAGATAAATCAAATTTCAAATATAGATATTAATTTAACTATTTAAATAAATCCATAAAATCAAATCAAGATTTAAATTGTCACAATAATTTTAAAATATATTTTCCAAATATACTAATAATAATTTCAAAAATTAGATTATTATCTAAAATAAACTAATAGATAATTATGAAATATATACGTATGCACAAATAATGTTTACATAAATATACTTTTCTAGTATACCATTTCATAAGAATATTATTTATTTTTATAACTGTATAAATGAAAGGCTTTTCATAAATAAAATAGCAAACTTAGAAAATTTTGGTATGATAGCAAGAATAATTTTTATATATATTATTTTGAAACTATAAAAATAGAAAATGTTTTTCTAAAAAAATTTGTACGCATGCACATATTCGCACTAGTCGAGCAATTTCAAAAAATGAAATTTCGTGCACGACGTATAATGCAACTACGCGAAGTACAAATACTAAATAAAAAAAATCAGTACAAAAAAAATAGTACAAATTTAAGGGTTTTACATCGCCTCCCACAGACAAAGGCAGATAAAAGAAGATGTGGTTCGATAAACCTTTGATGAATGGCTCCTCGCCAAGGCTAGATAGGCCCTACAACTTCGATACCCTGGTTGAACCAGCCATTAGACCAGCTAGGCTATCGATCTTTGAGATCCTCCGCCTGTCCAAAAACACGCGAGACACGCTGAGTAAAGCACTTCAAAATGTTGTTTCCTACTTGGCGTGCGTCAAAAGCCAGATGATGATCCAATAGCACCCCTACTGCCACAGCATGACCAATAGCGTACCGAATATTATTTTCTGGCGGCAGGATATGTTGTTGAAAAATAACAGACACAACCAGCCTCTACACTATACGGGGATACATTGGTGCCATCAAGGTGGACCAGATGCACATCGATCCAGGGTCCACTATCAACATCATGCCGCAGAGCCTCCTCCAAAGCCTCGAAATTCCCATGCATCGGTTGTCACCTAATACCACAACCATTAGCGACTTCAACGCTGGGAAAAGCTACCCTCTGTGGAAGATACACCTCAAATGCTGGATAAGCGATCTAAAGATGAAAGCTAACCCTTCACCAGTGGATACTAATGTGTCCTATAATATCTTGCTTGGGAGACCATGGATACATGAACACATGATTGTATTGTCTACCCTTCACCAGTGCTTGAAGTATGTTCATAATGTGTCCCGACCCGCTCCCGCTTTTTGTGATACGAGTATGTAGCCAAGTCCAGCCTACGTCGTAGCATCGACGGTAGTACGTTGTCTATACCTTAATGTCAATCTTAATATAACAAAATCACATCTATTTACTCATTCACAATAACTATTTTATTTACATATCAAATAATACATAAAAATGACATTCGGAAACAAACCCGCAAAACCCGCTAAATGTTTAAATAAAAGAACTATCTAATCCAGAATCTAAGGTCGACCTCCATGATCTCTATCTCTACCGTATGGTCCAAAGCGCATAAAATGGCAAGCATAAAAAGTCAGCTGCAATGATCCAGTCATAAAGAAGCAAAGTACAACCCTATTGCATTTATGTAACTTAATATAAAATAAGCTAGACAAGTAGATATGTTGTAGAGAATAACGAAAACATGTATATGAACTAGAAACAATAAACATGTACAAAAAACTACTAGCAAGAACATGTATGAACAAGACAACTGGATCATTAACATGTAAAACTAATCTAACATTGACAAGTGAACGGCTAGGCTAATACGGCACATATACGATGGCTATCCACATTTTTGGTACGACCAACCCATACGTGAGGTGTATAATTTAGCTATCCACAATACATATTTATTGGGGTTTGTTCACATGTCTACTTAACATTTTTTCTCCCGACTCACTAAACAGTCTATTAAACAAGCAATTATACAATCAAGTCTATCATATCACAATCATGTCTCAACGGAATATCAAATGAAAACATAATATGTATAACAATAATGTACTGGAAACATAAAGCAATAGTATACTTGCCTCAAGTTAAGTTATAGTTGACATGTGCGACACAATCTCGATTTGGTTGAAAGTTTTCGTCATTATAGCTAACTTTGACCAAATCGGTAAATTATTGATCAAATTTGACTTCAACAAATCAAATAAAATATTAAATAAAATTCTAATTTTTGGAAAATATATGTTATAGATCTTCATGTCAGTTTTTCAAAACATCAAATGGATCACAAATCGTAGTTCAAGATCTCCCAAAATCTCAAAATAGTGTGTTGTATCAATTTTGGACAATTGACACTCAAATAAATCTCTAGAAATTCATGTAAATAATTATTGAAAATAAATATATTTTTAGAAAGCTAATTTCGATACGGTTCTAAAAATAAAATAATGGAGGTAAAATAGAGTCCGGAGTTGGTCACAACAACTTCGAGCAATTTCTATGGCTTAAAAAATTGAGGCTGAATTTATGACAAATTTTGGCCTATTTTGGACGAAAAAGAGAGAAATTTTAGAAAAGAAAATATGGGAGATGAAAAAGGTTCAATAAGTATATATAGATATCCATTACTTACTGAGGGTTAGATTTGAAGGGTTTTGATTGTAGGAGAGGAATAAAGACTCCTTAAAGAGATGGAGATTAACTCATAATTTTCTAATTTGGAAGGGTCAAGAATCTAATGGATAAATCTTTCCATTAAATTTAAAGCAATCATAATAGATTGATCACAATAAATAAGAATTTAATGAACATACATTTCCATAAAACTTTAAATCAAATGCAATCTTAGATTTGATTGGCCAAATCTAGATCAATAATAAATTTAAAATAACATCTCTAATATCAATAATATAATTGATGGTAATAAATCGTTTAAGAATGATTTTGATAGTAATAAATCAAAATATAATTTTAAAAGTATATAAGTATAATTGTAGATAGAATTGAAACCTAGGATAGGATACGATTTGGCAGAATCGAAATATAATCAAAATAGTTTAGTCGCGATCCAAAAATCGTTTAAGAATGATCAAATTGAAATCATTCGACATGATCCACTACTTAAACCAAATCATTTATACATGATCATGCATAGAATCAAAATCTAGGTATGATTATGAATCTAGTGGAATGGAATTAAAATCTAAAATAGATTTTAGAAGGAAATCAAATGCTAATTTTAGAATAGAAAGATAAAAGTCATATAAAATTTGTGAACCATGAAAATTAATAGTCATATGTCAAACGGATGTTGTCTCTAAACATCCGAAAATCATATGTATATATGAAGTCATTTTACCGAGAATTTATGTCTCGCCGGTATACATCTGGTTGCAGTAAACCCTTGGTTTCATGACTCAAATATGATATGGTATTGAATATTCTATTAACTTTATCCATTTTGACATAATAACTTAAAGACAAATAGGACAACTAGGACATAATTTTAATAATATTCAATAACCTATGCTTACTTGAAATTACTTTAACTTAGGGCTCATGTCTTGTGTGTGTGTTGCTGGCTGCAGTGAACCCGCAGTCTACATAATTCAAATAAATGGTTATAATGTGGATCTGCTTTGCCATTGTAAGAAACTGAATATTGTTTCAAACTCTATCCATAAGAATTTTCAAAGGAGCTTCTAAATTTTCAAACAAGTCGATCATGATTAAAAATATATAAGTATCAGCGCTCGAAGTAAAAGTAGTTAATTTTGAAAATGAAATGATCACTTAGGAAGAAATGACTAAAGACAAGAGAAGTATAAACATCCAAATCTCTATCAAAGCTACTCAAGATTAACAAATGGGTAATCCAAATAGAAATTATTTTGAAAATAATCCCTTATGGTAAAAAAGAAAATAAATAAATAAACAATTTGATATGATGATATTTAAGAGGGCCTAAAATAAAATTTGAATAAATGATCAAGATTTAGAAATTGAATCCTAGAAGGCCTAATTTACCAAGAGAATAGTCTACCCACCTTTGGTCCTACCTTCCTATTAAAACACAATAGTATATCCCTCTATGAAAATTCCTCAAGTTATCTAATCGGGTTTAGAATTCAATAAATCTCTACCTAAATCATAAGGCCATATAGCAACCTTAACTACCCAATAGGAAAATTGAATAACGTTTTCCTAGTTCTAGCCATTCTCCTAAAATTAAATCAATCCTAATTGTGAATGAGCACATCCTAATCGTAGGCTCGCAGTAGTATAACTAAAATAAGTACTACCACGAGTTCACACAATTTTACGAAAATAGACCTGCATGGGCCACAAAAAACTTGTCACTACCAATCCCGTTTTTCGGGATACGAGTACGTAGCCAAGTCTAGCCTACGCCGCAGCATCGATGGTAGTACGCTGTTTATACCTCAATGTCAATCTCAATATAACAAAATAACATATATTTGCTCATTCACAATAACTATTTTATTTACATATCCAATAATACATAAAAATAACATTCAGGAACAAACCGCTAAATTTTTATTTTTAAAAAAAGAACTATCTAATCTAGAATCTAAGGTCGACTCCAAGATCTATCTCCACTCGTATGGTCCATAGTGCATAAGATGCAATCATGGCAAGTTATCTGCATTGATCCAATCAAGAAAGGAGCAAAGTATAACCATATTACATATGTAACTTAATACAAAATAACCTAGACAAGTAGAGATGTTGTAGAGAATAAAGAAAACATGTATATGAATTGAAAACAATAAACATGTACAAAAAACTACTAGCAAGAACATGTATGAACAAGATAACTAGAACATGAACAATACAACTAATCAAATAGTGATTGAAATACCTTTTGATATGTGAACGACTGGGCTAATACGACACATCATACGATGGCTATCCATATTTTTGGTACGACCAACCCATACGTGAGATGTATGACTTAGCTATCCACATTAAACATTTAGGGGGTTTGTTCACATGTCTACTTAACATTTTCCCTTCTGACTCACTAAACAGTCAATTAAATGAGCAAATATACAATCAAGCCTATCGTGTCACAATCATTTCTCAACAGGGAATCAAATAGAAACATAATGTTGTATAGCATTATAATATACTGGAAACATAAAATAATAGTATAGTTGCCTCAAGTTAAGTTGTAGTTGACGCGTACGATACAATCTCGATTTGGTTAAATTTGGTTGAAAGTTATCATTGTTATAGCTAACCATGACCAAATCGGTGAATTATCGGTCAAATCTGAGTTGAATGAATTAGAAAATATTAAACAAAATTCTAAAATTTTGAAAATTTTGTACGTTATAGATCTTCGTGTCAGCTTTGCAAAACTTCAAATGGATCGCTAATCGGAGTTCAGAATATCCCAAAATCTCAAAAATACTATGACGTGTCAATTTTTGGATAATCAACACTCAATTAAATCTCCAGAAATTCACATAAATAATTACAGAAAATAAAATATATTTTTAGAAAGCTAACCTCGATACGGTTCTAACAAAAATATGGAGGTAAAATAGAGTCCGGAGTTGGTCGCAACAGTTTTGAGAAGTTTCTATGGCTCAAAAAAAGAGGCTAATTTATGACAAATTTTGGCTTATTTTGGACGAAAACGAGAGGAATTTTGGAAAAAAAAAGGGAGAAATGACATAGGTGCAGTAGGTATATATTATAGATAGCCATTACTTAACTAGGGTTAGATTTGATGGGTTTTGGTTGTAGGAGAGGAGTAAGGACTCATTAAATAGATGGAGATTGACTCATAATTTTCTAATTTGGAAGGGTCAAGAATCTAATGAATAAATCTTTCCATTAAATTTAAAGGAATCAATAATATATTGATCAAATCTAATCAGGATTGACCACAATAGGAAAGTAAGAATTTAATAAACATATCTTTCCATAGAACTTTAATTCAAATACAATCCTAGATTTGTTTGGCTAAATCTAGATCAATAATAAATTTAAAATAACATCTAATAATATCAATAATAAATTGATGGTAATAAATTAAATAATTCAAAATATTTTTATAAATTCAAACTGTAAAAATAATTGATAATAATAAATTAAATAATTTTAAAAGTATTTTTTATATATAAATTTAATTTTAAAACAAGTCGACAAGTCCCTTCGTCAACTAAAATACCGTTTATAAAATAAATTTTATTTTCTAACTAGAAAATATTTAAAACTAAATAAAATAAATAGAAATTTTAAAAATATTGGGAAATTGACTTACATAATGATGGTGTCGTCAAAACAGAATTCGCTGACGTCGATCCTTTCAAAGGGGTCACTAGAAGAATCCCAAAACGTTGACGAAGACAAAGGAATCGGGGAGACCCCAAGTCACTTGGAGACATAAACAGAAGGCTGCATCCCAAACGATGAAGCAAGAGAAGGACAAACCACCCAAGAACCTTTGAAGATCCGAGTCAAAGGGCGAGCTCCGAAAATTCATATCCCTGTGGTTGTCAAAAACCTTTGAAATCCTGACAATCACTTAAATAAAAATTATGTAGGGCAAAAACTTTTTGAATTAATTAAATATTAATTCCCTCAAAACAATAATAAAAATTTACCAACACCTTGAACATCATAAATTTAGCATGACACGATAGTATGGACGTATACAAATTTAAATTTGTTCAAGTAGGTACTACCTATTAATATTACTATCATGTCAACATAACTTTACGACAAATAAAACTAATATATTGGTCTTGCTCTGGTCATACAAATAATAGCAGTGACTCGATGGGGAGGATACCATCATTTGTATGTAAGTGTATACCATTACTTAATACTAAGTCCATTACCTTGTAATGAGTTCCTTCAGATGGAGAAGTGAACACATACTAGGTAACTTTCTACAATTATCCCTAAGAAGTTTGTACCGGTGATCCATAATTATACTCATCCAATATCGAGGAAGGCACTAAAGCCAACGCACAAGTATAATTACATCACCTACAAACCAGTAATAGAGACCATAGGATTTATACTAAATAAATATCCTCTCCAACTTAGTTATTTAACAATGAGGGTTTTTCTACTAGTTGATATTATGTCATGTTGTCCATTATTAATGTAGGCTTAGTTTTTCAAAAAATAATATCCACACAATAATAAACATGCATAATCAGAAAAAGCAAAATGACAACAAATAAGAGAAAAATTACAACTATTATGGTCATCTTTCTGCTCCGTCCTCAACTATCTGAATCCAAAATCTAGAGGAAGCCCTCGAGAATCCAGGGGATAAGCCCGAAACCTGCTCCCACTCGACAGAATCAGCCGACAAAGATTTTGACACTAGCATGGGAGAGGTGCTCCGAAATGTGTTTTGTACCAACATGATGTCAATCGAGTGACACGAGGATGACGAACAAACTCTTGATATTTTTGAAGTTGATTCTTGGATATGGGGACTCAAATCACTGTAGG